>JAUCMX010000030.1:7434096-7474096 GCA_033459395.1 Hemibagrus guttatus | reverse complement strand
ATGATAGAGAGTCAGACAGTGAAGACTGTTTGTCAGATTCTGCTTTTAACTTCGCCTCGCAGGAAGAACAGCTAAGTGTTGTTTACCCTGCTGAGGACATTAAAGAATTTCTGAGAACCACCAAGTGGCAAAAAAATGTAGTGATTGAAGAGTTTTTCCCAGACAGAAAACAGTTTATTCATGATGTTAAACATTTCAGAAGAGAAGGCGCTTTTATTGATGTGGAAGTCTATCACTTGCGGAAACTGATAACTAAGGTGAATAAGGATAACTCTGATGATGATTTGTAGAGTCTGTGGTTTTTATGATAGAGTGGTTTTCACCCTCTGTTTATTTTATCTATACTTTTTAATGAACGGGATTCACGTTGCAAGCTTGAATGTTAATGGAGCAAGAGAGTTTTAATAAGAGAGTTAAGTTGTATGAACTTGTGAAGCAGAAGCAGGATTTATGTCATGATGCTGCAGGAAACCCACAGCGATAACAGCAATGCTGCTGATTGGGTGAAGGAGTGGGAAGGGCTGGCGATTTTAAGTCACAACACATCACTCAGTGGTGGTGTTGCTCTGCTCTTTGCTCGCAGTTTTATCCCATGTTCTTATTCAGTTGAAGAGATTTTAACTGGGAGGCTTTTAAAAGTAAAAGCGTTTTATGAGAATGAGGTTTTAGTTTTTATCTGTGTGTACACTCCCACCAATGCAGTGGAGGGAATGAGTTTTTTAGACAAGTTGAACAGTGTCATTGCTAATAGCAACACTACTGATATTTTAATTTTGGGTGGAGATTTTAATTGCACAACAGATAGTTTAGATCGGAATCACGTGGAACCTCACATGGCTTCTCGTAAGCGCCTGTGGGAGATGATTGAGGCCCATGAGCTAAGTGATGTATGGAGAAACCTAAATAAAAAACAGAGACAGTACACGTGGGCCCACTCCACAGACAACACACTCTCTCTGGCGAGATTGGACCGTTTTTATGGTTTTAAGCATCAACTGACGTTTTTTACTAAGTGTTTTATTGTTCCAGTAGGTATCTCAGACCACAGTATGGTACAATGTACGATCAGTAAAAGGAATGTAAAGCCTAAGAGCGCCTACTGGCATTTTAACACTGCACTTTTAGATGATGCCAATTTTAGAGAGTCTTTTATTTATTTATGGATTTGTTTTAAATCAGAGAAGGCGGCTTTTAACTCTTTACAAGAGTGGTGGGATTTTACTAAAACGCAGATCAAAGTATTCTGTCAACAGTACACTCTCAACATCACAAGAGACATTGTTAGATCTCTGAAAGGTCTGGAGATAGAAATAGTGGAACTCCAGCGTTTGGAGGCCACTGGAAATCAAGGGCATATTGAAGCCCTCAAAAGTAAAAAAGCTAAAATGAATGACCTGTTAGACGTCACAGCACAGGGGGCGCTGGTCCGCTCTCGCTTCACAAGTGTGACCGAGATGGATGCTCCTTCCAAGCTCTTTCCATGCTCCTTCTTCTTCAGTTTAGAGCAAAAGAATGGACAGAAAAGATTTATACATGCTGTGCGAACAGAATCAGGGGATCTCTTGTCGGAGCCCACTGAAATTCGTAAGCAGACAGTACGCTTCTACTCGAAGCTATACAGCAGTGAGAGGTCAGGGGCACAGATAGTGGAGGAGAGCTTTCTGAAAGACCTGCCGAAGCTCTCGGAGCAAGCGGCCAGGGAGCTAGACAGAGAATTGACACTCGCAGAGCCAGGTATAGATGGTCTCCCTGTTGAATTCTACAAGGCTTTCTGGGCAGTAATAGGGTAGGATGTACTGGAGGTCCTAAGGGACAGCATGAATGTCGGTCAGCTACCGCTGAGCTGCAGGAGGGCCGTCCTGACCCTGCTGCCAAAAAAGGGAGACCTGACCCGCCTGAAGAACTGGCGCCCAGTGTCACTACTGTGCACTGACATCAAGCTGCTTTCAAAACCATTAGCCTTGAGACTGACCAAGGTTATGGAGCAGATCACTCACCAGGACCAGTCGTACTGTGTGCCTGATAGGTCTATATTTAATAATATATATTTAATTCGTGACATTTTGGACGTCTCTAGACTATTGGGCTTACAGACTGGTCTGATTTTTCTAGATCAGGAAAAGGCTTTTGACCGGGTTGAGCATGAATACTTGTGGAAGGTGCTGGAAACCTACGGGTTCAACCCAGGTTTTATAGCCATGGTCAAGGTGTTGTACTGTGAAATCGAGAGTGTATTGAAGGTTAATGGTGGTTTATGTGCTCCTTTTAAAGTGTTGAGAGGTATCAGGCAGGGCTGTGCTTTGTCAGGCATGCTCTACACATTAGCAATTGAACCTCTTTTAAATAAACTCAGAAGTCATCTTTCTGGTTTTAAAGTTCCACACACTAATGCCTCTATCTGTCTGTCAGTGTATGCAGATGAACTGGTAGTAATGATTGACTCACAGAAAGACTTGAATGTTTTAACGGACATTTTAAATGACTTTCAGGTTTTATCTTCTGCAAAAGTCAACTGGGCGAAAAGTGAAGCAATTTTAGTTGGGGAGTGGGGAGGAGAGCGACCGACACTACCAGGGGGTCTAGTGTGGAAAAAAGATGGTTTTAAGTACTTGGGTGTCTACCTGGGGAATAATGAGTTTTTAAACAAAAACTGGGAAGGCACTGTAGAGCATGTGAAAGGTAGACTGAGCAGGTGGAAGCGGCTGGTCCCAAGGATGTCCTACAGGGGGCGAACGCTGGTCATCAACAACCTAGCCCGTCCCTCTGGCACAAACTGGCATGTGTGGATCCACCGCCAAACCTACTGGCAAGCATCCAGGCCCTGCTGGTGGACTTCTTCTGGGACGGTCTACACTGGATTCCTCAGAGCGTCCTGCACCTGCACAAAGAAGAAGGGGGGCAGGGACTGGTCCAGTTAGCCAGCAGAGCTGCAGCTTTCCGCCTCCAGTTCCTCCAGAGACTCCTCACTGGTCCCAAAGACTTAATATGGAGACCAGTAGCCCATGGACTTTTACATAATGTCGGAGGATTGGGGCTAGACCGAACTTTGTTTTTAATGGATACCAAAACGCTGGACTTTCTGGATTACCGAGTTTTTACCGTGGACTTTTTAAAAATCTGGAACTGTTTTAGAAAACGAAACAAGGGCTGTGGAACGCTGCACTGGCTACTGGAGGAGCCCCTGATTCACGGCAGACATCTGGACATCTCCGGTGTGACCGCCCCTGCACTGTCCAGAGCTCTCATCTCCTCAAGGGTCGTGACACTCCGGGAGCTGGTGAACATCGCGGGGACTGACCTGTCACGGGCAGAGGACCTGGCAGCACGTTTGGGACTAAGGTCCCTGCGTGTTGTCAATCAGCTCTTACGTCGCTGGAGGACTGTCTTAACATCAAAGGAGCGTGTTCAGCTGATGGACTGTCAGATTACCGAAACCAACCCTGCAGAAGAAGGATCTTTTCCCCAGCTGGAAATCGCTCCCGACCTTGACGGGTCGGAAGGTCCGCTCCTGGAGTGCTGGGGTGTAAGAGAGGTGGACTTTGGGTCAGTGTCAGGGAAGCTGCTCTACAGAGCGTGCGTTAAGGTTTTAAATAAGAAGAAGCTGAGTGGGAGGGTAGGCACCCCATGGAGAAGTGTACTGGGTTTTTTTAATGGTGATGTTAAACCAGAGTGGACGCATTGTATAAACCACCGTTAACCAAAAGAGCTGCCGACCTCCAATGGAGGATTTTACATGGTATTATCTCTGTGAACTCTTTTATCTCTGTTTTAAACCCTGATGTTTTACATGACTGTCCGTTCTGTTCACAGACAGAAACTGTTTTTCATGCTTTTATTCACTGCTCCAGGATACAGCCATTGTTTGTTTTTTTACGGAGCATTTTAAAATCTTTTAATGTTGATTTTACTGTTCAGTGTTTTACTCTGGGTTTTAAATATGCCAAGAGACACAGGTTCAGGGGTCAATTGATTAATTTTATTTTTGGTCAAGCTAAAATGGCAATTTACCTGAGCAGAAAAAACAAAATTGCACAAAACACAGACTGTGATCCTAAAAGGATTTTCTCCAGACTGCTTAAATCAAGAATTTTAATTGATTTTAATTTTTATAAGAGTATGAATGATTTGCTGATGTTTGAGACAGTGTGGTGTTGTGAGAAAGCTCTGTGCTCTGTTCAGGAAGGAGAGCTCTGCTTTGACCTGCTTAACTAATCCTCACTACTTTTAACTGTCCACTGCTACACTTACCCTAATGTATTGAAATGGTTTTAATATTTATTTATTTATTTATTGAGTCACCATGATTTCTATATAAAGTGACTTGTTTAAATAAAGGACTGTAAAGTCTCGTTCTCCCTCTCTCTCTCTCCAAACCCTTGCTTTCTTGCTCTCTTCTCTGTCTCTCTCTCTCTCTCTCCAACCCCTCACTCTCTCTCTCCAACCCCTCGTTTTCTTGCTCTCTCTCTCTCTCGCTCTCTCTCTCTCTCCAACAACTCACTCTCTCGCTCTCTCGCTCTCTCTCTCTTGCTTGCTCACTCTCACTTTCTCTCACTCTCTCTCTCTCTCTCTCCAACCCCCCCCTCACTCTCTCTCACTCACTCTCTCGCTCTCTCTCTCTTGCTTGCTCACTCTCTCACTCACTCTCTCTCTCTCTCGCTTGCTCACTCTCTCACTCACTCTCTCGCTCTCTCTCTCTCTTGCTTGCTCACTCTCTCACTCACTCTCTCGCTCTCTCTCTCTTGCTTGCTCACTCTCTCACTCACTCTCTCGCTCTCTCTCTCTTGCTTGCTCGCTCTCACTTTCTCTCACTCTCTCTCTCTCTCTCCAACCCCCCCCTCACTCTCTCTCACTCACTCTCTCGCTCTCTCTCTCTTGCTTGCTCACTCTCTCTCACTCACTCTCTCTGTCCAACCCCCCCCCTCTTTCACTCTCTCACTCACTCTCTCTCTCTCTCTCTCTCTCTCCAGTCATCCACCCGGTCAGCTGTTCGTATTGCCGCGGGGAGAGCATGGTGGGTTTTCGGTACCGCTGCCAGCAGTGCTTTAACTACCAGCTGTGTCAGACCTGCTTCTGGCGTGGCCATGCCAGCGGAAATCATAGCAACCAACACCAAATGAAGGAACACTCGTCCTGGGTGAGGATATGTCATCCGTTACAATCCACCAACAAAACCTCTCATTAAGACACAAATTTGCCTTGTGTGACGGTCTGTAATATATATATATATATATGTGTGTGTGTGTGTCTGTGTGTGTGTGTGTGTATGTGTGTGGCAGAAATCTCCTGCTAAGAAGTTGGGCCATGCGATTAGCAAATCGTTTGGGTGTGTACCAAGCCGAGAACTCACTCACCCCATCTACCCTGAGGATCCAGAGAGACCACTCGACCTCTCAAACATTGTGTAAGTGTGTGTGTGTGTGTGTGTGTGTGTCTGTGAGCCAATGTGTGTTTTACAGAAAATTATCTATAGGTGCTCGGTCTACTAAAGGAAGAGTTTAGTCTGGAGTCTCTCTTTCTTTGTGTATTGTTCTGACCGCCTCTCTCTCTCTCTCTCTCTCTCTCTCTCTCTCTCTCTCTCTCTCTCTCTCTCTCTCTCTATCTATCCTTGTTGCATAAATGTAATAAGTACCTATGTGTATATTCTAAATGTGTGTGTGTGTGTGCGCGCTGTTTTTCCTTAGTCCACCCCGTCCTGTTCCAAACAACACCTCAGCACCTCCCCCTTCTGGAAGCCCCGCCTCCAGCCAAAGGTGAGTTAATCTATCCCCAACACCTTATCATGTGTGTGTGTGTGTGTGTGTGTGTATGTGTGTTTGGTTACTGTTTAAGTACTTGACAGCATTAAAGAAGGACATGACCAAGGTAACAAAGACATGATCACACACAAACGCTTGTTAATCATTAATACAGAGATGGAGTGTGTGTGTTATGAAAATTATGTTTGACTTTTTAAAATCAGTGTGTGTGTTTGTAACTTTGTGCACGCTGTGTTAACATTTCAGGTTTGTTGTGTTATCCATCTCATCCAATCATGTGCTTGTTAGTTTGAAGTCATTCATCATGTTCGGTCACCCGTTTGTTCTTTGTGTGTGTTATTCACTTCATATTGTGTGTGTGGTCTTGTTTTGCTGTGTCTCTAAATCGTGTGTGTGTGTGTGTGTGTGTGTGTGTGTGTGTGTGTGTGTGTGTGTGTGTGTGTGTGTAGGGTGCCGGGTATTGCTGCTGCGCAGCGTCTGAATGAGGAACACGCATTGATTGCAGCTTATGTGAACAAACTGCAGTCAAGCCCACGGTGAGTGTGTGTGTGTGTGAGAGAGAGAGTGTGTGTGTGTGAGAGAGAGAGAGAGACAGATAGAGAAACTGGCAGTGAGTTAATGAACATGAGAAGCACACACAACGGATTTATTTTTAACCCAGATCATTCAAATGGTGTGTGTGTGTGTGTGTGTGTGTGTGTGTGTGTGTGTGTGTGTGTGTGTGTGTGCGTGTAGTGCTCTGGACAGTCCCAGCCGAATGGACGAGGAACACAAGTTAATCGCTCGGTACACATCCCGGTTAGCGTCAGACCCTGCAAACAATGCTGTAAGATTTGTGATTTTCAGCGTTGCTGCTCTTTTCAAACTAATCAACACCTTCTGACCAATCAGAATCCAAGAGTTCGTGTCCATGCTCTGACCTCTGTTTTCTCAGAGATCTCCAAAGCTGGACTTCGACACCAACAAGCACCAGCGCCAGCTCATAGCAGAACTGGAAAACAAAAACAGGTACAGAGCCGCTGGAGGCGGTTTATAAAGAGCATGACACAGTGTTTCATTTCTTACATAATGGTGCGTTTACTCAGATATTACACTGACCGATACAGCATGAAAGGACACTGTGTATGATCCCACTCTCTGGGGTCACCCAGATGACCATGGGTTCCCTTCTGAGACATGTTCCTTCATCATATCATCTCAGGGAGATTTTCTTTGCCACCGTAGCCTCGGCCTTGCTCACTAGGGATAGATATAAACTTTGAAATTTTTTAATACTAGATTTTTATATTTCTGTAAAGCTGCTTTAAGAAAATGTCCATTGTTAAAAGTGTGATGCAAATAAAATTGAATTGTGTGTGTGTGTGTGTGTGTGTGTGTGTGTGTAGGGAGATCTTGCAGGAGATCCAGCGGCTGCGTTTGGAGCACGAGCAGGCGTCCCAGCCCACTCCAGAGAAAGCTCAGCAGAACCCCACACTGCTGGCTGAACTACGGCTACTCAGGTCACACTTCACACACACACACACACACACACACACACACGCCACACTAATATGTTAATCAAATATAAATGGAGGATGTCTCTCGACATCTTTTCATTCCTTCTCTTCCCGTCGCCGATTCACTCTCTAGCCCCGTTTTTCTCTCTCTTTCTCTCTCTCTCTCTCTCTCTCTCTCTCTCTCTCTCTCTCTCTCTCTCTCTTTCACCTTTCTAGACAAAAAGAGAGATGGAGAACGGGTGAGAAACACTCACTCTCTCTGACTGTCTGTCTCTTTCTCCATCTTCTCTTTCTCACACTCTCGCTCTCTCTTTCTCTTTCTCTCTCTCTCTCTCTCGCTCTGTCTCTCTCTCTCTCGCTGTCTCTTCCTCACTCATGCACTCCTTTTCTCTCTGCCTCTCTCTCTCACGCAGTCTCTCTCTCTGTCTTTCTCATTCTCTCACTCTGTTCCTCTCCCTGTCTTTCTCATTCTCTCACTCTGTTCCTCTCTCTGTCTTACTCTCTTGTTCCATCTCTTTCTGGCTCTCTCATTAAAATAAAGAGGAAGGAAGTAACAATGTCTTGTTACAGGGACATTAAAAGTATCACACAGAGTTCTTTAGTTGATGGAGTGTGTGTGTGTGTGTGTGTGTGCGTAGGCAGAGGAAGGATGAGCTAGAACAGAGGATGTCTGCTCTGCAGGAGAGCAGGAGGGAGCTCATGGTGCAGCTAGAAGGACTGATGAAACTACTGAAGGTACACACACACACACACACACACACACCTACATTACACAACCACTAGAGGGCAGTATCTATCTTCCTCTTCGTGCCCCCCCACCCTCTCCCTCCCTCTCTCTCTCTCTCTCATTTTTCTCCTGTTTCTTCTCACACATTTCTGAATAACAGGCTAGATCATTCCTGTCTTCTTTCACTCGTTTTTCCTCTCTCACTCTGTTCTCCTTTTTCTGCTGCACGCTGTAGGAAGAGGAGCAGAAACAGGCCGTAAGTTGCTTCACTTTTGTGTGATTTTGTGTGTGTGTGTGTGTGTGTGTGTGTGTGTGTTAGCATGTGATTCAAAGATGTTTAATTTATAAACACTTGTACAGACAGCCACCATGTGTGATCCGATGTGCTTTACATATGTGACATCATGTAACACCGTGTTAAGAAAATCATAAGACAAAAATAAATAAATAAATAAATCTTTAATTAGAAGCTTTAAAAGACCGGCTAGAGGAAAGGCTCGATCACACTTTGTCCCAGTACGACACTGGGGACAGGTAGAAGTCGGTTACAAGACCTTAGTGTCCTGGTATGAGAGTAAGGATGTTATATAAGGTCAGGGTTGTACTGTGGAGCAAGACCAGAAAGAGCTTTATATGCACATAAGTTAAGAAAGAACTGATTTTTCTTATTTAACAGGAAGCCACACAGCCTCCGGGTGTTTTGGAGAGAGGAACCGTTTTAAAGATAATTACTTCATTTTTTCGGCATTCAGGGCTGCTGCTATTTGACCTAACTAGACAGAGGAAGTATATAATATAAAGGGGAAGCGACAAAGGACCCAAGACGGAACCTTGAGGAACAGCACAAGACACAAGGAACGATGTAGAGGAAAAAATCCTAAGTTCTAAGAAGCAGACCAGTACAAAGCCACACTCTGGATGCCACTCTGAGCGAGTCAAAAGCAGCGCTAAGATCCGATAAGAACAACACAGCACAAGTCAGGCGGCACGGTGGCTTAGTGGTTAGCACGTTCGCCTCACACCTCCAGCGTCCTGGGTTTTTGTCTCGCTCACTGTGTGTGTGTGGAGTTTGCATCTTCTCCCCGTGCTTGGTGGGTTTCCTCCAGGTGCCCCGGTTTCCTCCCACAGTCCAAAGACATGCTAGGCTGATTTGGAGTCACTAAATTGCCCGTAGTGTGTGTGTGTGTGTGTGTGCCCTGCGATGGGTTGGCACGCCGTCCAGGGTGTATCAAGCCTCGATGCCCGATGACGCCTGAGATAGGCGCAGGTTCCCTGTGACCCGAGAATAGATCAGATAATCGGTACAGACAGCACACACGCCCCAGTCAAGTGAGATCAGAATCTCTTTAGTGACCTTTAACCAGTCAGTGCTCTATAAAGATCCAAAGCCTGGCTGGATCTTGTCCAGAAAATTCAACTCGCACATTCAAATAAGAATTTTTCTCCAGCGACTTTGAAATATCAGACGATCTGGAAACACCCCTGTGACTGTTGTGTAACGCCAGATGGAGACGAGGTTATTTTAAGCAAAGGCTGCACGTTGCATGTCGAAGACTTTATTAATAATGCCTGTCGCAACTGAACCGACGGCTACGCAAACATCTCTCAGAAGACGTGCAGGAAGAGCATCCGTCATACAGCTGGCGCTCTTCATCATCCAGGAAATGAAATCAGCATGTTGGTTCAATAACTGAGCAGAAGCGATCCCTGCGGCGGATCAGTCTGTGAAGGATAGAATAAACCCGACAGCCCGAGAAGGCCCGAACGCAGAGTTAATCGTATGGAACAATACTTCATTCAGATATTCATTTAGAGTGACGCTTTAATTTTCTTAGACCCAACATTTATATTTCTTCCACTTTCCTTCTATTTCTCTTTAGTTCCGCACAAGCGCTAAGTACCAGGACGTAATAAACACTGCCATGTGTATAATGTGTGTGTGTGTGTGTGGGGGGGTTTTTGATGTGTTTCTCAGGCCCAGGCGGCAGGCACTCCTCAAACCTCTCCTAGCCACGCTGCATCTCGTCCAATCCCCATGCCTGTTCGCTCCACGGGCTCCACGCCCACACACACTGGCCACGCCCCCTCCTATGTGCCTCAGGACTCTTTGGCCGGAGTGGGCGGAGACGTACGTGAGGCTTTTGCTCATGGTGAGATGGAAAGAAAATATTCCTTCTTCCTTTCTCATATCTATTATTGCTGTATCTTCATGTGTCTTCTCTCTCTTTTTCTCTCACTGACCCTCACTCTCTCTCTCTCTCTCTCGGTCTCACTCTCTCTCTCTCTCTCTCTGTGTTTCTCTCTCTGTCTCAATCTCTCTTTTGCTCTCTCTCTCTCTGTGCCCCCCCTCTTTGTCTCTCTCCCTCTGTCTGTCTGTCTGTCTTTCTCTGTCTCTCTCTCTCTCTGTCTCTCTCTCTCTCTCTCTCTCTCTGCCCCCCTCTCTGTCTCTCTCCCTCTGTCTGTCTGTCTGTCTGTCTGTCTCTTTCTCTGTCTCTCTCTCTCTCTGTCTGTCTCTCTCTCTCTGTGTTCAGGAGCACGTAGAAACCTGCGTAATGATCTTCTTGTGGCAGCAGACTCCATTACCAACACCATGTCCTCCTTAGTCAAGGAGCTACACACTGGTAGGAAAACACACACACACACACACACACACACACACACACCCCCCGGCGAAAACCTCCAACTCTCTTATAACCACGCTGCACTGTTAGAGTGATTTATACACACAGCTTAACCACAACGCTTCTCATTCCTGCATTTCTGTGTGTGTGTGGCTGCGCAGAGGAAGACGGAGTGGAGGAAGACGAGCGACTGCGGAACGGAAAAGACAGAGGTGCACACCACCACACCCTCCAAATTGAACCCCAGTATTATTATTCATTTGCACTTAGTCTCCACTTCACACATACATCACTTACGCTACAGTTATTACACACTCGCTCGTTCTCACAAACACACACGTCCTCTGGGGTCAAACGATTTTACTGGAAGAATATTTTACCTGGGGTGTGGGATGTAGTGTATATATTAAAATTGGGCTAGAAACTCCAGAGCACTTCATAAATAAACCGAAGTTCTGGCTCTGTGCTCAAGGGAACTGACATGAAACAGTGACCTCACCATTCCAGTCCAGAATGTTTTCTTCGGGGACAAAAGATCATTTCCATCGTTTATATTCTTCACTTATTTCATGCCTTCCTCACAAATCATATCTCATATTATCCGTATGCCCCTCCCACCCGAACGTGGCGTGGTTTGATCCCAGAGTTCCAGAGAACCAGTCCCTCAAGCTCGTGAACCTTTTCCTGGGTTCGCATCAACCGAACCAACCGTGCGGTCCACATCAGGTGTGGGAGATATCAGCACTCAGTAACGCGACCGCTTCAGTATCGTGTTGTATCTGCTTTCTTGATGCCAAGAACAGGATTATTTTGATTACTGATGTATAAAATCACTGCAAATCCTCTACCAGACCGAAGCGCCGTGAGTATCTCACCTTCATGGTGCGAGTGCTTGCACCGGGAGCATCGCACGACTAAATATATTCTTACACCTGATCAGCTCCACGTTTGGAATTATTCCTAAACACCTAAATTCACTGATTACTGAATACCAAAACCAGCAAAGAGATGAAGCTAGCGACAACACATTCTACAACGCACAGAGGTGACGCTCGGGATCCTCGGTCCGGAAAGAATTTTCCCACATGAAAGCAAACCTGAGATTATAAGCCCCGCCCACAAACTCGCTCCTAAGGCGTTTCTTCCGCGAAAACCTGTAAGCCATTTAAACGTTTTAAAAAAAAAAAAAGTGTCTGCTTAAGCAAAGTAACATAAAATCGCCACGGTTCGTTTTTTCAGATGTTCATCATCATCAAACGAAAGCGAACATTCTGCTCCCTAACCTCCGTCGCTATCGATTCACTTCTAATTAAGTGTCCTGCTGCTTCCTGGCTGTAGTGTAGTTAAACCTGCGCTGTGATGTTTACAGCCTATAGCTAGTGTCTGCGTGTATTAGAGAGCTCATTATGCCTTAATTACTTGTTAGCGTCAACGAGGGAGCTGTTTATGAGCACACGGAGGTTGTGTGGGATGTGGAGTTATTTTTTTTCCCCCTACTTACTTCCTGTCTGGTCAGAGAGAGAGAGCTCAGGCAGCGCTTTATTGTCCGGCTCTCTGACTGTGAACCAGCCTCATTGGATCATATTGTGTACTCTGGTTTCCTCCCTCAGTCCAAAGACACGATTGACTAAATTGTGTGTGTGTGATGGGTTGACGCCTGGTCCATCCAGGGTGTCCCCTACTTAGTCCCCTAGGATAGACTCCAGGCTCCTTGTGACTTGTGTAGGATAAATGCTACAGAAAACAGATGCATGGATAGATGGATATTTTGGATCTGAACCCTTCTTATGAGCTGAATTATTTGTTTTCCAAATCTGCTAATCCCAAACTAGCATCTCGGACAACGTATCCGCTAAATTTATTTCTTTTCCCCCTCTTATGTAATCCTCTTTCTCGAAATATGAAGATATTAAAATACAGCGCAGGACATAAATAACCGCAGCGGGGCCGTGTTGGTATTGCCTAACACGCCTTCTAGGAGTACTTCACTGAAAAGTTTGCCTCGGAGTCAGAGTTTTGACGAGGTGTCAGACTATTTATCTATTTATATATTTTTTTTAAAAACACACAAGACAACTGTAGCCGCTTTCCTTTCTCCGCACATAGTGTGACATCATAATTACCCAGCTAGGAGGCGTGGCCTAAAACTCGACGCTCGATTTCGTTTCAGGTGCAGCGGTTGGACAGGTGAGAGCGATGCCTCAGCAGACTCCACCCAGAGAAATGAAGCGCTCCGTTCACACGCCGCGGTCGTGATGACTACGACGACATAGAAGCACGACGACGATCTGGCGTTCTCGCGTCAGCCAATCAGAGAAGAGTTTCAAGGGGCCACTGTTTATAACGGATGCTATCGTTTTTGAATGGAAGATCCTGTTTTAGTTTTTTTTTTTTTCTTTGGTTTTGGTTTTGCTTTGATTTTTTTCAATAATAAGCTCAGTTTGATTTTGCCGATTGATTTTGTTGAAAGCTAGAAGATTAAAAAAAACTACTGATTAGACCCCCCGGTTTGGACTGCGGACGTAGGACGAGGAGCGGCTTTTGGGTGACAGTTGGAAAGTTGTGTGCTATGGCCAGAGTAAAGACGTGAAGGAGGAAAGAGGGATGAGGTGGAAAGGTGATGAAGGTAAAAGAGAAAGTGATGTGATGTGAATAGAGCAGGTTGCTGATACGTGGGTAAAGAAAACGTGTTTAAGGACTGAACCATTTAGTGCTGTTAATTTATTATTCTTTTTTTGAGTGAGGTGTTTGTGATTTGATTTTATTTATTATTATCAGACAGCTTTTAAGCTCCTGCAGGTGTACATGTCAGAGGAGATCTTCGTAAATCGTAAATCTTGGGGCTCCAGGCAACAACGAAGCCTAGTTTCAGACTAACTTATTATTTTGACTTATAATTTTTTTTCATCTGTGTTCCATTCAGGATCGACCTGATTCACTGGGCAGCATGTTAACAGGAATCGAACACCCGTAGGCATTGTCATCATTGATCGGGGTTATCTTTACTTGAAAACGGATTCTGATCTAGTGGCAGCTATTTTATTTTTTTTTTGGTGCTAAGCACAACTAGACTATTCTTAGTGTGCTTTCACACCCACTAATCCGTTTGCAGAGTCTGAAATTGATTCGTTTGATTCAAAGGGGCATGAAGGAAAAAGCTAAAACAAAGTACCCAAACATGGAAAACGTGGAGCTGATGCTAAAAATAAATGACTGCATATTTCTATAAACAACTATTTTAAAACTTTTCAGTGTTTATTGTTACATTTTTTAAATTCTTTGGTCCAGATGGAATTTGCGCAGCACTACAGCTCTGTCTCAGTTCAAAGCATGTTTCAATCACTTTATTCAGTGAGTCGATTCAGAGTCGAGTCACTTTCGCATTAGAGTTCACTTCCTGCAGTGAGTCGATTCAGAGTCAAATCACTTTCGCATTAGAGTTCACTTCCATGCAGTGAGTCGATTCAGAGTCAAATCACTTTCGCATTAGAGTTCACTTCCATGCAGTGAGTCGATTCAGAGTCGAATCACTTTCGCATTAGAGTTCACTTCCTGCAGTGAGTTGATTCAGAGTCAAATCACGTTCGCATTAGAGTTCACTTCCATGCAGTGAGTCGATTCAGAGTCAAATCACTCTCATTAGAGTTCACTTCCTGCAGTGAGTCGATTCAGAGTCAAATCACTCTCATTAGAGTTCACTTCCTGCAGTGAGTCGATTCAGAGTCAAATCACTTTCGCATTAGAGTTCACTTCCTGCAGTGAGTTGATTCAGAGTCAAATCACTTTTGCATTAGAGTTCACTTCCGTGCAGTGAGTCGATTCAGAGTCAAATCACTCTCATTAGAGTCCACTTCCATGCAGTGAGTCGATTCAGAGTCTAATCACTCTCATTAGAGTTCACTTCCATGCAGTGAGTCGATTCAGAGTCAAATCACTTTAGCATTAGAGTTCACTTCCATGCAGTGAGTCGATTCAGAGTCAAATCACTTTTGCATTAGAGTTCACTTCCTGCAGTGAGTCGATTCAGAGTCAAATCACTTTCACATTAGAGTTCACTTCCATGCAGTGAGTCGATTCAGAGTTGAATGAAACGTAGTTATCATTTTTTAAGAAAATCTTGCTGAAATATTGAGTACACCGCCTTTTTCTTCATCGCGCCGAAAAATCCAGCCTGCCTTGTGTTTGGAACTCAGTGTTCAGAAAATTAGCCCTTTGAAGTATCTGTTCATGGATTCACTCCTTTTGTGCTCGAGTTTGTGTAAATATTAAAAGTTCTAGATGATTTAGTTTTATAGAAGTTATTTTAGGTACAGAAAAGAAGAAGGACGACTGAATATACATGTACTGTGTTTGAACAGGACTCGTACCCATGATGCCTCTGTCTGTAGTTTTTATTTAAGCACTGTTCAGTTGCTCTCACACACACATCTGATCTGCTGTGCTGTGTACGTTTTATACAGGTGTGTGTTTGTGTGTGTAAGAAAGTACGTAATGCTGGATTGTCACTATAATAAAGCTGCTTTTTGTTACCTGTATCTGAAGTGGAATTGTGGGAAACTTTAATTTTTAGCCTTTAATTGCATGTAATTCTGCCAAAACATCTTGCAGTGTTTCCTGTGTTTTTACTATCACTGTATTTTTTCATATTCAGTAAAATATTGCTTTATTAATCACACACACCTATACATATATATATTTGTATTCGTATGCTTCTTAAGACCGTTCATTGACAGAATTATTAACGAAGGTAATCATTTAACTATATTACACTTAAATCTAACCCTATCTATTGGGGCATTGGTGGCTCAGTGGTAGGTTTCTCACCTATCATGTGGAAAGCCCAGGTTCAATTCCCAGCCACTGGATGCAGTGCTGGTCCCAAGCCCAGAAAAATGGGAGGGTTGCGTCAGGAAGGGCATCCGGCGTAAAACATTTGCCAAGTTGTTGTGCGACCCCGAACAGGGAGCAGCCGAAAGCAACTTCACACTTAAATCTAACCCCAATCCTAACCTCCTCAACCAAAAAGAAAAAAAAATTTAACTAAAAAAAGTATCCTTATAAGGTCACACTTGTCAGGTAATCCAGTTCTTATGGGGACATTTAGTCCCCACAAAGATAAGCGGTTGTCTGTTGTGATCTTTTTTTTCCTTTTTTTTTCCTTACAATTGTCAAAAAGTCTCTTGTTTCAGGTTAGTGTGATGTGTTTTAGATGTCATGATCTGGAGGTAACAAAATATTTGAGCAAGAAACCCCCAAAAGACGCTCGGACATTTACGCTTTATGCTTTTTTTCCCCCCACTGGCTGTTAAATATGGTTTATGTTTTGTTTACACTCTTGCTGTACAGATTATTTTTGTTTCGGAAACTAAATCCCAGCTCTGATTGAAATCTGATCCTCCGTTTGAATAAAACAGAGAGGAAATGGGCCTTGGTGGGTCAGGCTGCTGAAACAGAACAATGAAAACGGAGTTTATAGAGCTTGTGATTTATTATTAAAACGGAATGATGAGTAAATGCAGTCTAAGTGGAAGAGACCTCTAAAGACCTGACCACTTTTAATAAGAGCTGATCAAGAATCCTGTTTTCTATTCCCGCTTTATTCGTGTACGGGGTTAAAAGTTTAAGTTGCCTTTATTTGTCACATATACATTACTGCACAGTGAAATTCTTTTCTTCACATATCCCATCTTTGGGGGTTGGGCAGCCATGATACAGCACCCTTGGAGTAGGGTGGGTTGGGGGCCTTGCTCAAGGGCCCAACAATGGCAGCTTGGTGGTGCTGGAGCTTGAACCTCTGATCTTCTGGTCAGCAACCCAGAGCCTTAACCACTTGAGCTACCGTGTGTGAGAAAAACTTTCGCTAGTCCCTGCTAGACCTGGATGCTTTATTTCAACCAGAAAAGTGACATTTACGATGATGAAACAAAATAATTTTCGCCTCACGTCATGAATATTTCCCCCCAGTTTTCACTGTGAGTGCTTTTATTTATTTTTTAAAAATAAATGGAGTGTCCTTTTTTGCATGTGTGTGTGTGGTTTGGAGGTTCATGGTGCCGGTAACCATCAGTTTTGTCCTCCTTAAGTTTCATGATCGCCGTACAGACTTTCAGTGTTTCATTTCAAACGAATCAACCCTGTCTCTGTTTTTCCAAACGTATTGAGAATAAAAATCTATTTTTCAAAGGAAATCGTTTCGTCCTCGATCTCTTTCTAGCGTTTCCTCCTGTATAACCAAACCCTGTTTTGTGGGTACCTGTGTTCAGCATTGTGTTCGTTTTGTGATGTCACACTCTGCAGTAGTGATTAATGGCTCATATGTTAGTGTGGACACTCAGTTTTTACAGTGTAAAGTATTTCTGTTTTTATTTCTCTAGCCTACTCGGTATAAATGTTGCAATTGTCACAGTTGCGTACAGGGATTTACACTGCTGTGTGTTTTATCTTTGCGTCAGCGTGATTGTGCTCACCAGCAGCTCAACAACCGAGACACGATACTCGATACACAGAAACCCGACAGTGTACTGACTAATCTTATAACAGACTTGCTGCGACAAAATAATAAATGTGTGTTAAGTCATACTGATTGAAAATAAGGCGAATCGACATTCCTGCTGTACCGCGAGTCTGGGTTAAAGTCTGTCAGGAGTCCTGCTGGGAAATTTATACAAATTTATTTATTTATTTATACAAATCCTGATCAATTATGTCACGCTACACTTTTCTGAGATATTGTAATATCTTTATTATTTATATATATATATAGCATTTGTCCTGCACAATGGCAGGGTCCACTGTTTTTAGCTGATCATTTGATCCACATGATTTGGTACAGGTTTTACGCCGGATGCCCTTGCTGTCGCAACCCTCCCATTTTTATCCGGGCTTGGGACCGGCACTGAGAGTTAACTCTTCAGTGGCTGGGTTTGCGCCCTGCGCGGGAATTGAACCCGGGCCGCGGCAATGAGGGTGCAGGATCCCGCCGCTGGACCACCAGGAGGCCATTTCAAAATCTATATAAATCTGATTATTTTATTAATTTGAAATTTTATAGAAACTTTTTTTAGAAACTAGCTGCTACTTTGATGTTAAGATTAATCTTTAAAAATTTTTATAGAAATTGACACGTTTTAATTTGAAATTTTTTTTATAACCAAAATATTGAGAAAAAAAATTGTAGACATTTAACTGTTTTCACAGAAATGTACATAGTAGAAAGTTCAAGAGCCAAAATGACTCTTCACATCAAACAGCATCACACAGGAAGGATTAATTCAGGTATGTACTGCAGAGTGACCTGTTCATTAAAGCAGCGGTATGTAAAGTTTGTCTGTGAGGTGAAGTGCATTATAAAAGCTAAATATGGAATTCTCTTATCCCTCTGTGTGTGAGTGTGTGTGTATATGAGAGAGAGAGAGACATCTATCTAACAATGGTTATAGATGGGGGCGGAGCTTATTTCAGGGCCAGAAAAAGACAGCTTGAAATGAAAACAAGAAAGCAGATTTGTTGCATGGCTGCATTGCTACTTAAAGTTTGTGTAGTTTGTGTTTGAAACGGAACGGGAAACAGTTCAGTATTTTTATTAAATACATTAAACAATTTAAAAACTACAAAGTGTTGTGAACTACTCAAGATCTTACTGTAATCTTTGAATAACAGTGCAAGTCAAATAAAATCCTTATTGTTTCAGCGTTTAAAGAGTTCCCAGCTTCCTCTAGAAATGTTTTTTTTATTGAATTCTAATTTATGCTGCACATTTAAGGTTTGCATTTGATTTCTATTTCTAAAATCCGACTACAATTTCTGAAAGTTTTCTTAAATTAATTCAATTAATACACTTAAGCAACGTCTCCCTGCTGTACCATTAATCTGAACCATTTCATTACTGGGGAAAAAAAACAGACAGATTAAACACTTAAAGCGATCCATGTAAACTGCAGATCTGTTAAATATACAACACTGGAATTATTTTATCAGCTACAATCAGTGCTAAGGTATGAAACATCACGCATTAGCTTGTGAGGCCACGCCCCCTATCGTTGTGCTTTTTATCCATTTATTGTTACGTTTAACATCAGCGCTGACATACGGCTCTAAAAATTCTCATCTTTTTCTCTGGCTAAACTCCCAAACTCAGTCTCTCTGAACACGTCCCGCTTCTGGAACACTTCCTGTGACAAAGTTCTGACCCCGGAGACTCCTGTTAAATAATACGAGAAAGCCTCACTACCTTGACACATGTTTTTGAGGTGAAAGAAAGTTTGCTGTTGCTCACTTTGGATTCCCGGCACCGCGTCCGGCTATTGAATAAAAATGTAGAAGGGTAAGGAATTTATTTCTATGAGTCTCTATGAGTTCAAATCTCAGGGTCAGGGATTCAGTTTGACCTTTGACCTGTGCGATCATAAAGATAACGAGGCTCATCTTGAGAAAACGCAGCCGTATTTGCTTTGTGTCTGTCTGGAATTCTCCCTAGTAACACAGTGACCTATTAAAATGGGTTGGTCAGGTGATTCACATGCATGACTGGGCTGTGTGTGTGTTGCATCATTATCGGTTTCTGCCACAGGTGTAACATTAATGAGTCTCCAGAGACGTTTCTGGGCTCGGCTGCGGCGCACTCTTCACACGTTCGAGAGCTACACCACCCACAGCCTGCTAACCAGCTCCATCACCACCAACATCCAGCCATCAGTCTGAACACTCAAGCCTCTAGTCTCTTTTGTCTGGCTCTTATTCCGGACACCCGGTCCTTCCTTTATCTGCGTAGCGGACAGCACAATAACGTGTGTTCTCAATGTTCAGTTATACGATGAACATATTCTATCACAAGCAGCTTAAACCATCGACATGTCACGTAAACACACACGTTCTTCAAAACCCCGAGCGTGATGTGATATGGATGTTCATCTGTCCATAACGAGATTTCGTATATCGCCATCGGTACTGACGTACGTGTAGCTGTTTGGGCGATTTCGCCGTCGTCCTATTGGTCGATTTTAGATGCTTTTTATGATGCATAAAAAAAATCTCAGGGGGAAAATTTTTTTTCTGACTAATCTTCATAAGAGACTACAAAAGGCAAATCTACATTCCTGGTGTACGGCAAGTTGGGGTTAAACTCCTGCTGGGAAATTTAAAATACAACGCAATTTGGAAATCCTGATCAATGATGTCATGCTTTTATGAAATATTGTGATTTTTTTTTATTATTATATTTTAAATTTGATCATTTTTTTTATTTAAATTTTTTATTTTTTTTTAAACTCTTTAGAAACTGACTAGAAGCAGCTACTTTGATTTTAAGATTAATCTAAGTTTTTATAGATATTTAAAGATGTTTATTATCCCTTTGTGCCAAATATTTTATTTTATTTATTGTTCAAAAAGATTTTATTTTTTTTATTAAAAAAATAAATAAATCTTTAAATAAAAATGTAAAAAATGTGTAAAAATAATAGATTATATTATATTAATTAATTATATGAAATAATATATTTTTACATATAATATTTTACATGCAATACACTTTTTCAATTATTTTTGTAGACATCATTTAACTGTTCATGTTTAAATTCAAGTGTAGGATTTTTTAAAGAAAATTATTCTTAAATTACTGTAAAATATTTAAATATATAATCATGATATGTGCTGTATATAGTAGAAAATGCATGAGACAAAATGACTTCAGATCAAACGGCATCACACAGGAAGGGTAAACTGAGGTAGGTACTGTAGAGTGACCGGTTCATTAAAGCAGCGGTGCGTCAAGTCGTCCTATTGGTCGATTTTGCAGGGGGAAAAGTTTCCTGAGTAGCTAAAAAAAAAATAATCTTTTACACTTCAAAACATAGCGAATGACTCCCACATCACCGTTATCTTAGACACTTACGATTATTCCCTCTGTATTCTAACTTCTTATTAATTAACCACAAAAATCGCACTTTCTGGGAACAATTTAGTGTCACTGCGACTAAAGACGGCCGCTGACGTTAAAGTCCTGTCGTGTTTTTGCGCTGCTATGAAGCTCGCTAGAAAGCTACACTGGTAATACATCTTAAAGAAGGCCACAATCCGGTGCTCGTGAAGCGAATATATAGTTTGGAATAATGGCCTTTTAGCAAGAATAAAAAAAAAATCCTTGTATTTTTTTCAAACACGCCCTGGATATTCGCCTGCGCTGGGATTAAAGGAAACGCATTCCTTTCATCATCTGGACTGATGGACAGTAAATGATTGAGCAGGACAGAAAGGTTTTTAACAGAGCTTTTTTTCCCCCCTGACCTCCTTAACCAGGGGGTTAGTCGAGGACATCATCAATCGAGACTAAAACGATGACCTCTAACCCCACGACTGCGACGAGACAGAAGAAACCAGCGGGAGAGCAGCAGTAGAGATGGATCGAGTGAGGACATGTATGTGTAGTGTGTGTGTGTGCGGTCAGACGGCCATCTTGGCAAGCCGCCAACGCAAGCAGGCGCGACATGGAGCACATTTTAATGAGAGCGAGGCGAGCCGAGGACGGTGTGTGTGTGTGTGTGTGTGTTGTCAGGTAAAGCGTATGTGATAGCATGCATCAAAGAGACGATGAGGCTCAAACGAAAGTGACGTAATTTGATACGCGGACTAATCAGATCACTGTATAATTGGAACAGCTGTGTGTGTGTGTGTGTGTGCTAAAATAACCCAGCTATGGTTTACCCAAGGACACATTCCAAATCTTCTCCCTTTCCCTTCCCCATTCTCCCTTGTTAAGCCTTCCTCTGTTTCAGTTCCTCCCTTCCTGTTCATTTCTTCTCTCTCACACTCACACACACACACACACACACACACACACACACACACACACACACACACACACACTCACACACAGGGGCAGTGTCCTAAATGCCAGAAGAAACAAATTGTAAAAGGACACATGGACTTCAGCCTGAGTAGCAGAGACGAACTGGACAGTGATTGTGGGAGGAGCTTCCCCTGAATAGTTTTCAGGGGAAGCCCCGCCCTCATTGGAAAACTGCAGCCTGAAATGCATTAAAAAAAAATTTCATTTTTTTTTTTTTTATCTGTTTGTGATTCTGGTGCTAATCTGTTGCTTGGTGCTGTATTTTCCCGTGCGAGGTTGTGAAGCATTTGTGCGTCACGCTGACGCTACAGGAGGACGATGTTGACGCAGCTCCAATGGAGCTAACAGGAGGGAAACTTCTCAGCAAACAGGAAACCCGGAGTGTCTTTTCTCATGCAACGTTTTCCGTCAGACCCAAAGTCCCAGAATGCAATGCAGCGTTACACGATGACGAGTTTCATCTCGGCTAGTCAGGAATAAAGCGCCGCTGCATCACTGTCTTTATGTAGAGGTCAAGCCAGGACTAAAACCCACAGCTACACTATCAGAGGGGTTTTGAAATAAAGCTTGCTGAAGGTCACGCGTAAATTCTAGAGTCGTTTGTGGGGGATTTCTTTTTTCTTTAAGGATGCAGACATGACGGTTACATCATGACCTTTATTTCAATTATTTTATCCATTTCTACTAATTATAATATTTCACCTTCCACTACTCCCTGCTGCCTCTGTTTACCTCTGTGTGAACATGAAACAGCACTCTGTTCAGTCTCATAGTGTGTGTGTGTGTGGGTGTGTGTGTGTGTGTGTACGTGTGTTTGACCTGCTCATGATGGGGGGTAATTCTGAGGCGAGACGCTTTATTTATGACCTCTTTCTCAGTTTGTGGCTCACTGGAGCTGCTTTACATCACAGCTATGCTCTGTGTGTGTGTGTGTGTGTGTGTGTGTGGATTGTCAGAGGCAAGTAAGTGGGTCACTCCGAGCTCGGTGGAGCCATTTTGGATCTCAGCTGCTCGGTATTAGTGTGTTATGGAGCACAAAGGGAAATGGGGCAATAATAAGCGGTGAAGCCCGAACGGATCTGGTGGACAGCTGACGCCTCCTTTTCATTTTCTATCACCATTTACTTCACGCAGCTCGTTACCTCTAACCTGAGCAGAAAAACACAAGTGTCATGCTGTTAGGGGAAAATAATCAGTGATGGAGTGGTGTGACGTTACTACTTACCATTATTATCTGTTTATAGCTACAATTAATGTTGACAAGTCACTTCCTGTTCTCACTCACAACATAAACAGCAATAAGCGCTTTCCTCCCTCGCCAGCTCTTCTTTATTCTCTTAAAACAAACAAACAAACAAAAAAAACAAACAAACAAACAAAATCCTTGAAGCTGGTCAGAAAAACCTGTTGCGTGTTTCAGAGCTCTGACGCTGGAGACTCCTTCCTCCCACGCTGAATAATCATCACCTCACAGAAAACTTCGACATATCAATGACACACTTTTTTCTTTTTTTTTTTTTTTAAAGTTAGCAATGCTAACTTTGTCGAATGAGCGCATTAATGTCTGAATTACTGTCCAGACTGATTACAGGAGGAAACTACCCTCTTTTCTGCCTGTCGTTATATCTTCATGAAGCTATTCAATGTATAAAACTGGACCTTACGGACCACGGATGCACGTTTGAAGCGTTACGGCTAATTCGACTAGCATACAAATGATACATGTCCTCTTGAAGGCTCCACCTCAGTGGAGTTTCCTACCGTTATTCCTAGCTCTGAAGGTTACACTTGGGAATTTTTCCCAACATCTCCACACATGCACCTGATAGCTTGTTTGTATTTCCGGGAGACATGTGCGTTACATCGTTACATGACGGTTATTTTTCAAATTTAAATAGTCTTCGGCTCCACAGCCGTGTTCAATCACACCGCCGCTCTGCGTTCCAAACCGTTACAATTCCAAAATACGTCAGCATTTTTTTTTCCCCCCTCTCTCTCTCCCCCTCTCTCTCTCCCCTCTCTCTCCCCCTCTCTCCCTCCCCCTCCCCCCTCTCCTTTGCGCGCGCGCTTTTCCCGTGATGTCACGAACACCGACGACGACAACGACGACGACTCTCCCACCGTTTTAGGACCCTGCGGAATCTCTTCCGGTCTGACCTTCTCTGCGGCGGCGCATGAGAGCCCCAGTGAGCGAGCCACCGGGGCCGGGGGGTGAGTGAGAGAGAGAGAGAGAGAGAGAGAGAGAGAGAGAGAGCGCGGCCGCGGAGGGAAGACGGGACGGGGCAGCGCGCAAGCGACTACCGGAGGGGGGCTCAGGCCTGGGGCCGGCGAAACGGGTAACGTTTCACAACCTTTTCCTCTTCTCTATCTCGCTCTGTATTTTTTTTTTCTTTTCTTTTCCCCTGCGTGCTAATTCCGAGCCGAGACGCGCGCGCGCGTACGCACTAACGGTGTGGCGTATGTCTCCGGGATTCACCGTTAAATCCCCCCTCCCCCCCCTCCCCCTCCTCCTCCTTCAGCCCTCACGAGTCACCTTCGAGAAAAAAACACTCAGTGACTAACGATTAACGAGGTCGCGGAGCTTCCTATTCGCCGTTAGTGGAAAATAACCGGAGCTAGGTGAGGGTTGTTTTTTGTTTTTTTTGCCTCGTACGGAACTTGGGATATAGATAAATCCCTCCAGCGCTGAATTAAACAGCTACGGCCGCGTCTCAATCCGAACACTACTGCACTACAGACCGTGTCTCCTCATGGTGGAGCCCTGATTTTGACAAATCTAGTACGCGGTTTGAGACGCAGCCCCCGGCGGTGTCGAATCAGGACATGGACACTGTCAGAGTGCGTTCAACACTCCATGTCCTTACGCAACACTGTACGTGTTCATGCTGTTAGAGTGTACTAAACACTTAATAATGTTTTAACTCAACCCTGTGGGGGTTAATTCAGTACTGTGTGTCATAACAGCGTATTAAACACCTAATGGAATCCTGTAAGTGTTGATTCTGGGGGTTAATTCAGTGCTGTAAGAATGTATTAAACACTCGACTCTTAACTCAACCCTGTGGGGTTAATTCAGTGCTGTAAGAGTTTATTAAACACAACTCATAACTCAACCATGTGGGGGTTAATTCAGTGCGGTAAGAATGTATTAAACACTCGACTCTTAACTCAACCCTCTGGGGGTTAATTCAGTGCTGTAAGAATGTATTAAACACTCGACTCTTAACTCAACCCTCTGGGGGTTAATTCAGTGCTGTAAGAATGTATTAAACACTCGACTCTTAACTCAACCCTCTGGGGGTTAATTCAGTGCTGTAAGAATATATTAAACACTCGACTCTTAACTCAACCCTGTGGGGGTTAATTCAGTGCTGTAAGAATGTATTAAACACTCGACTCTTAACTCAACCCTCTGGGGGTTAATTCAGTGCTGTAAGAATGTATTAAACACTCGACTTTTAACTCAACCCTGTGGGGGTTAATTCAGTGCTGTAAGAATGTATTAAACACTCGACTCTTAACTCAACCATGTGGGGGTTAATTCAGTGCTATAAGAGTTTATTAAACACAACTCTTAACTCAACCCTGTGGGGGTTAATTCAGTGCGGTAAGAATGTATTAAACACAACTCTTAACTCAACCCTGTGGGGGTTAATTCAGTGCTGTAAGAATGTATTAAACACTCGACTCTTAACTCAACCATGTGGGGGTTAATTCAGTGCTATAAGAGTTTATTAAACACAACTCTTAACTCAACCCTGTGGGGGTTAATTCAGTGCGGTAAGAATGTATTAAACACAACTCTTAACTCAACCCTGTGGGGGTTAATTCAGTGCTGTAAGAATGTATTAAACACTCGACTCTTAACTCAACCATGTGGGGGTTAATTCAGTGCTATAAGAGTTTATTAAACACTCACTCTTAACTCAACCCTGTGGGGGTTAATTCAGTGCGGTAAGAATGTATTAAACACTCACTCTTAACTCAACCCTGTGGGGGTTAATTCAGTGCTGTAAGAATGTATTAAACACTCGACTCTTAACTCAACCCTCTGGGGGTTAATTCAGTGCTGTAAGAATTTATTAAACACTCGACTCTTAACTCAACCCTGTGGGGGTTAATTCAGTGCTGTAAGAATGTATTAAACACTCGACTCTTAACTCAACCCTGTGGGGGTTAATTCAGTGCGGTAAGAATGTATTAAACACTCGACTCTTAACTCAACCCTGTGGGGGTTAATTCAGTGCTGTAAGAATGTATTAAACACTCGACTCTTAACTGAACCCTGTGGGGGTTAATTCAGTGCTGTAAGAATGTATTAAACACTTGACTCTTAACTCAACCCTGTGGGGGTTAATTCAGTGCGGTAAGAATGTATTAAACACTCGACTCTTAACTCAACCCTGTGGGGGTTAATTCAGTGCGGTAAGAATGTATTAAACACTCGACTCTTAACTCAACCATGTGGGGTTAATTCAGTGCTGTAAGAATTTATTAAACACTTGACTCTTAACTCAACCCTCTGGGGGTTAATTCAATACCATACAAATCTAGTCAATACATCGATTAACAAATTTCTTAACTCAACCATGTGGGGTGTTAATTAAGTGCTATACATTTATATTAAACACTCAATTCTTAAGTGAACCCCTAAGGATATATTAAACACTCAACTCTTAACCCTGTGGGGGTTAATTCAATACCATAAGAATGTATTAAACACTCAATAACTTTTTAACACATCTTTATAGACACCTTAAGAGGCAAACACTCACTGGGTTAATTCATCGTTGTACTAACACTGTCCCAGTGTTGAATAAAGACTTACAGGCTTGCATGAAAAGCTTCAGTGCTGAGTGGAGATGCACAGTGGTGAATTAACATCCGCTTAGATGAACCTGTGGGTGTTAATCCAGAGGAACGAGATATTCTTTAACACCTGCAGGGTTGTTTAAAATCTTCAAAACACTGCTAGAACATCTACAGCATTTAATAACACCATTAACACCAGTTTAGATTTGATCAAACACCATTACAGTTATGAAATGACATGGATGTTGTGCTATAATATTTAAAAACAACCATGCAGGTGTTCGCGCAAGGTGTTAGCGTGTTAACTCGGATCGTTTTAGAAGTCGGCATTAATGCAACACTTAATTATTATATTACGTGCCGTTCTTTCAGCCTTGTGTTAAGTAACTCAGTAACATTGGTCTGTTGTGTTGAATAAAAGTGTTTAACAGTGAAGGAGTTAATTAAACACTACAAACAAACACAACTCCGTGATGTTGTAATGCAGGGGTCCCCATCAGTCTATTTGTCAGTTGTCAGAGTTGTGTTGTCAGTGTTGTAATTGTTGTATAGTTGTGTAGCGGAGATCCTTACACAGGAGTGTATAACTCGGGTATTTAGTGCTTATTGCTTTACATTAGAGCTGCACGCCTGAATCTGCCGGTCAATCGGGGTCACCTGATTTACAATGGGAGAATCTCCTTTAATTAATTAATTAATTAATTTAATGAATTCTTTTTTTGTAAACAAATTTTTATCACGAATAAAAATCACGCTGCTTATGAAGTGCGTTACTGTTTTGAAAGAGTCACTATAATTAAAGCCACACTTAAATGAATACGAAAATATTTTCGTGTTTTCCGTTAGCTTGACAGAGAGCACAAATTTCTTTAGCTAGCTACCTCCACTAGCGACTCAGCAAACATCAAAGAGACCCTGACTGACTGATACAACAAACATTCAAATGTGGAAACTATAAATCTAGATTAAAAAAAACTGTAGAGCGGTCAAGGCTGGAAGTCGTGGAATATTTGGGGCTAGCTAAACATTAACATAGCTAAGGATTTTTTAAAAATACACTCGCGTGTGTAGCTTTTTAGAAAAATGATCAATCTGTGTTTTATTCCATTTACACCACAGTAATTTATGACATCATGCATTAAATCCATTTAATAGTCACGTTGTTGAACGTCAACGAAACTGTCTTGTCTTACGTTATATATCAGTTTTACACAACAGCTAGTTCCGGTCCTCTCCGATTGGACGAGCAGCGTTCCAAGTGTGCTGATGTTTAGTTTAACCACACCAGGTTACTAGTTTTTAACTATTAACTAATATTGGCAAGCTGGCTATATGATATGTGCTGATATTCAGTAAAACCCTACAATTTGCTTAAAAAAGCAACAATAAAATACCACAAAGCACTGAAACTGGAGACTCCTTCCTCAAACACTCAGCACTTTCCTCATGCACTACATATCAAACCTGCTCCATTGGTCTTAACCGTTTCTAGGTAACATCCTGTGGTCTTTTTTTTTAATTATTATTTACCTTTTTTAACCTCGTGTAACCACTGGAACCGATCGATATGATCCTGGCTGAAAATATTTCATGTTAGAACCCGACAGCGGGATTGTAATCAACAGAGTCTACAGGCTCCTGCACGTCCCTGCGGGGTTTCCATGCCACACCTGCCACAGGTGATTTCACACCTTTTTACTCAGATCTGTCTCGCAAACTCAAAGGAGCTCACGAGTGAATGATGGATAATCGCATAAAACATCCCTGCAGATTAAAAAAAGCACTTAAATTACTATATTAAAGCAACAGAGTGTACAAATAAAATGCTATGTTAGATATTATATCCTATTTATGCTAATTCTGAAGTATTATGTCAGCATCAGAATTCCTACAAATCAGAATTATCTAGCAGCATCAACGTTTCCAGTACAGCAGAGAACGTGGATTAGAGTTAGCATCCAGTGCTAATTGCAGTAGTGTAATTACAGCGTAGTTCTAGTCACATGGAGTCTTTTCTTAGCCATTTAGCAACAAATCTGAGTGAAATGTTGATATTCTGGAGAGATTTGTCTTTTTTTCTGTGGGGATGAAGTAAAATATTCAAGTGTCTGAGGTAAATATGTAGAGAAAGAGAGTTTTTAAAAGCTGATTCAGTTGTTTAGATAAAAGTCTAGCTTGCTCTTGTGGTGTTCTTGAGATTGAAAGTCAAAATTTCAGAATTGTTTATTTGGGAAGTTCTGCTCTTTTCCAAAAAATAAAAAATAAAATTTGCAGTTGATGCAAAGCATGTAATTTTAGTCGTGATGGAACTGCTGAAAGTCTGGACATTTTTATCTATTTTTTTTTTATATTCTGTTGATTTCGACACATTTAGATTTTATTTATTTAAAAGAAGAGCTAGCAAAGACTCTAGCCTCAGTCTTAACCTAGCTAAACCTAGGGTAATATAAAAGAGTGCTGACAGAAAAAGTTGTCATTTTGTTGTAAAAAAATACTTCAGTTTTGTATTTTCGAGAGTTTAATACAGAGTGAACTGATTCTGAGGAAAAACTGCTGAGTAAATTACCGCGTTAGCGTACTGTGTTAGCATTAGGGATGCACGATATTTATTGGTCAGATAAATGATCGGCGGATATGGGTGAAAACGACGTTGTTTTTATTGCTCCGATAAATAAATTAAATCCGATAACTAGATCCGATAACGTACGCTCGCTGGTAAATCAGTCAACCAGTCTGATTTATTCGAGTGCAAGTGACTGCAGCTTTAAACTGCGCGCTCATTAGGTCATCATCTGTAAACATCATCTGGAAGTTTTTCTCGGCGGTAGCAAAGGACAATGTCATTGCTATTTGCAACGCATGTTCAGCAAGGATTCCGAAAGGACGTAAAAAGGCGTCAGGTTTTAACACAACAAATCTCACTTGAGGGGTCGTCATCGCGGCAAAGCTGTATTAAAAGAATATGAAGCAGCCGCGGCAGCAGCAGCTACTAGCGCTAGGCCTAAAACACAGCATTGATGTCCCCATTCAGCAGGCATTTGATAATTGTAAAAATGTATGTTAAAGTAGCCTATATAATTTCTGAGAAATCTCAACTATGCCTTATGCTCTTTTGTTGAGGATGCACTTTTGTTTTTCATTTTTTTTCGAGGTTGACAAATGTCAATGCATGTTATTTATGATGTATTTGAAAAACATGTGACTTAAGGTCTATACACCTTCCTCATCCTCATGCACTAAAAAGGTTGAATAGATGCATTCCTTTGTTATGCATGAAATACTTGAATATAAATTTGCTGTTAATGAGTTTTTAATTCCACAGTTCTGTCATAGTTTTGTTTAACCCTTTCTGTTCTTATTGTAGTGCCTTACACAAAAAATAAAAACATCTGAAGAGTCAGGACTGATGTTTGCTTTTACAGTTAGGCCAGAGCTACTAAAATATCAGTTTCATCAGTGCATCTTAGATTTTCTATTCTCCTGGGTGCACAAACTGCAGATTATATGAAAATTATAATATGAAAATATGAATTTATTGGTTATCGATATCGGCCATGAGAAGGACTTAATTAATTATCGGTTATTGGTATCGGTTTAACTTTTTCATATCGTGCATCCCTAGTTAGCATACTGCGTTAGCATACTCCCTGTGCTCTGTACACCCTCTGCTTCATACTTGGCTTTGTTTACGGTGGTTACAAGAAGATTTTTACTTCAGACATTCATTTTCCCAGACGTATTATCTTGTTTTCTTTATAAAAGGATCGCTGGATAAATATTTAGCCTCAGTCATTAGCCGGATTATGCTTGACCGTGTATTTCCACGTTGCCTAGCAACAGCCTGGTCATAAAACAACACATCTCATTAAACGGTCACAACAATTACAGAATGATGAAGTTTTTTAGATATCAGTTTCCTTTAACTTTAGAGCTAGCAAGATGATTAGCCTCTTGGGAATTAGCTAGCTAATTAACAATAAGGATAGAAGTAGAGAAGTTGGCTACATTTTTACACAACCCCCCCCCACTGCTCAGAAGAACCGACAAACTGAATTGTGGCTTTGTTTTGTTCTCAGTGAAGGCTGTAATGAAATCCTGCTAAAGGAAAAGTCAGAAATTGAATTGTGTAGCACTTTGTGTTTGTGCACTAACAGCCTGATCAACGCCAGCGTTAGCGTGCAGGATGGTCCACACTAGCGAGATGCTGTAGTTAGAGCTGAAGGACGCATCGCTGCTCAGGATAGAAACTGGCAGCAGTTCAGTGAGCGCCATGTTACACAGGCCAGTCCCACGCGGGAGGATTTTTTACAGCAGGCCAGGCCACGACTTGCTTATCTTCATTCCTCTCTCCCGCAAAAACTAAAAAAAAAAATAGTGCTGACTGTGTTGCCGCGAGCCGAGAAGATAATGAAGTTAAATGACTCTCCTGTGTTGCTTTTACATAAAGAGAGTTTGACTGATGCTCAAATTGCCGCTTTTGTTGATGATGAAAAGCCTCTGTGGAAAAACCCAGACATTTCACCCCATTACACAACTGTCTCACAGCTGCTACACAACACGTTTAAAGACGTCTTAAACCTTGAAGAGCAGCTGGCGAGCGATCTGCTCTTTTTATACGACTCCTTCCAAACGATCGAAGTGTTTGCACAGTAAAACGAACGTCTCGACACATTAAAGCGACGCGGTGTTTGTGTGTCTCTTCAGCTTGACTCAGGACGTTTTTACCGGTTTTTGATTCAAAAGAATTTGATTTGATTCACTTCAAAGAATCAAATCTGATTCAAAAAGTAATCAAATCAAATTTGATTCACTTCAAAGAATCAAATCTGATTCAAAAAGAATCAAATACAATTTGATTCACTTAAAAGAATCAGTTGGCCTAAAATAAAATCCCACTGACTCGGCATTCACACTAGAACACGACGGATACCCGTGTCGCTTGTAGCTCGTCTGTGATACTTTTGTTGCAGGTGGGCGTGGCCTGTTCTATAGTAGAAAAAAATTAAACATTTTTGAAATTAAAGTTAACTAGTGAGTAGACTCACTAGGTGCAGCAACGATCCCTGCTACTTCCTTCAAAGCTTTATTTTTTTTTCTTTATGTCTCTACACGAAGGATATAATGGAAACACCACAGCTGCAAGATTTTCCTCTATTTTTAAAGAAACATCAGACCACAAGCACCAAAGGATTGGTCTGATCAAATCATTTGAGACAATCATTTGATCTCCTACATAATTCTCAAAATTTAACTTTTTTTTGTCACACACATACACAAATCGACAACATGACAAAGCAATAAAAGATTCAATGTACATGCTAATGAAGGTAAAGAGTAATTGGTGCGTATAGCATTGTAGAAACTGTGCATTTGAGCGGAATCGTAACATGTTGTCCAAACAGACTTGCTAATTGTTTCTGACACAGTAGAAGTCACTGTTATTTAAAAAGAACAGGCAAAATGTAGGAGGCGTGGCCTAAATTCTGAAGGCGGAGTTCTACGTGAAAACAGTTCTGATTTGATTTGTACATTCAATCGAAATGAAACTTATTCTGCTGTGCTATGCAGCAACCAGTGTCGGACATTTTGTATGCCGCTAAATCAGTAGCCATAAGATTTAATCACACATCAATTTATTGATTATTTATTATCATTTTTTCCTCAATAATGTTTTTTACTTCTTCCACAGGGAGAAGGAGGACCTGAAGGACGGATGGTGGATCGGCAACATCGCCCCAGAAAAACGTACTTTCTTTCTCATCCGCGTTCATTTCTAAATGCATCACTAGTAGTCGGGTTTGGTTTCGATGATGCCGTCCAACGCCGCCGCTCCCACCCCCGAATTCAAAACGTCTGACGTGGACTGTGACGCAGCGGCGAAGAAAACGGTGAGTCTGTGTGCACGAGCGAGTGTGCGAGTCTTGGCGCCCAAACACACACACACACACACACACACACACACACACACACACACACACACACGCACAGCAGGATGCTGGAACCAACCCGTTGGAGCCGTTTGAGGCGGAGAAGGAAGAATGAGGGACGATGTGGTTTGTCCTGAAAAGACTTCCCTGTACAGGAAGTGTGAATTATTGATACGAGGCTTTTTGCCCAAAATTGTGGACAAGTTTCAGGCTATGCAGCATAAAACACAGAAAATGTACACCTACTCTGTTAAATAGTAACCCTTCCAGTATTGAGTTCAGTCATGCAGATAATTAAGTTTGGGTTTTTTTTGGGTTGGAAAAAGCGAGGGAAAGGTTTAAAGCTGAAATCCCAGCATTGAGGAAAGTCCCTAAATGTTTAAATGAATCTCATTTCACTTCCTTTTGGATAAAAATGTGATTGGCTGTTCTTCCTTGGTGGGAGGGGCATACTCTGCATGCCTGTCAATCACAGCGACACTAGCCAATCGTGCGGTGTCTGTGAGCTCATGTATGAGGAAGAGGGCAGACTGCGCCTTCCTCTAAACCAGGCGGTTTAAAAGGAAGCTGTTTGCTGGCTTCAAGAAGAGGAAGAGGAAGCGCATGTTATCCTTCTGGTAGCTGTCGTGTGACAGCTGAGAGCCAGCAGATGTCAAGTGACCATCAAATCTGTAGGAAACAGGATGTCTGGTTTTGTCTTTACTCACTGGAAACTTGATAGTTATTGTAACGTTAGAGATTTTTAATATTTGAAGCACTTTTTAGTACTACTTCTATCAATGTCACATGAACGTCTCCTTATGTCAAACTTCGTCCCCGTGAGCAAGCCATTACTAAAGAAACTTTAGACCGAGTGCATTTCTGACCAATCAGAATCCAGTATTCAGCAGCACTCTTGTTTAATTATCTGGTAAGAAGCTTAACATGTCCCGTGTTAACAGAAGGACATGCTGTAGCTTTGGGCTGAACTTTAAAACTGCTTTTATACCTAAATGCCTTTAAGCACAACATCCCGATAGAACCAGGCTCCGAGTGTGAGATCTTTGACCAACATGACCGCACCGAGCTACTTCCTGTCCCTAATAATCTATTACTTTTCCTGCTAGTTGATTCCGAGCACGGTGGCAACTGGAGCCGTGTTAACCCTGCGTCTTTACCCACAATCCTCTTGTGCAGCACTCGGGGCTGGGTGTAATTTCCTGTTTATGGCCACTGGAGAGATTTTGGAGTTGAGTTGAGGCCACTGAATTACACACACACACATACACACACACACACACACACTTATTAGTTTAAGCATCATTTCCCTGATGGACTCTAAAAACCCATAATTTACCCAACCAAATGTCAGGTACTTACCAATTTAGCTGCCACTCACCTGGGATATAAAGCAGCTCCTTCACACACACACACACACACACACACACCTGCACAGGTAAAGAGAATCTGAGCTCTGACCTTTAAAACATCATCCTCACAAAGTCTCAGCGCTGAGAGAGAGAGAGAGAGAGGGGAAGATTTGAACAAGCCTCCGGTTCTGACCTCCTGTGGACACAGTCGCCTTGTTTTTCTGAAGCAGAAACTGATCTCAGGTCAGAGAAGTAGAATTTATTTATTTATTTTTTGCTGTTCATCATTACCGGACAAGCTATTTCTAAATGATCGTTGTTTAATTTTTATTTTAGAGCCTAATTACCTTGACTAAAAAGCTTCCTTTAATTCTTCTAAAATATATAAAACGAAAGGACGTCACGTGTTATCCTGCTTTGGTCAGACTGCCTTCTCTGCGTCCGTCTGCACTCGGAAAGCAGAATAAGGACGGTTCCGAAGGACAAATTTGCTGGAGCGTTGCACATGTCCTTCTTACCCGAAGGCAATCCCATAATTCTGCTCACCGCACGAGAGTTGCATGAAAAACAGACGGTGTGACGCTTCCGGATACAAGTTGTTAGAACAGCTACAGGTAACGTTTATATACTGCTGTGATGTCGGAAACTGTGATGCAAGAAAATGTAACAGACACGAGCGTGACAATTATATACACGTGACATAGAGTTGTGTAGAGTAGCGTCTCTTTTAAACAATTATAAATGACATTTAAAAAAAATACAGTATTACTGGAAAAAATATAGTATTACTGGAAACTAAAGTAGAGTAGAACTGAGTAGAATTAAGTACAATTGAATAAAATGATTTTGCCAAAAAAAAACAATAGAATAAACTAGAATAGGCTCAAGCAGAGTAGAATAAAGTAGCGCAGAATAGAGCTGAATAAAATAGAGTAGAATAAAATAGAGTAGAATAAAGCTGAATAAAGAGTAGAATTAAATAGATTAGAATAGAGCTGAATAAAATAGAGTAGAATAAAGTAGAGAAGGAGTGAGTACAATCCAATAAAATAAAATTGCACACCAAAAAACATGGTACGATAAAAGGGAATAAAGTAGAACAAGTCAGAATCATGTAAAAGGAAATAAACTCCAATAGACTACAGTAGAACAGAACGGAGTCCAATAAAGTCCAGTAGAACAGAATAGGATACAGAAAAGAGTACATAGTATAAGTAGTAGAGTAGAAGAGAGTGGAGAATGAAGTAAAACAAGATAAAATAGAGAATAAAGTCCAACAGAACAGAATAACGCACAATAAAGTGGTGCAGAATAAAATACAGTCAAATTGAATATAAGAAAATAGACTAAGGTAGAATTGAATAAGAATGTAGTAAAGCATAATGCAGCAGAATAGAATAGAATAAGAGTAAAAAAGGATAGAATAGAATAAGAGTAGGATAGAATAAGAGTAGAATAGGATAGAATAGAATAAGAGTAGAATAGGATAAGAGTAGAATAGGATAGAATAGAATGAGAGTAGAATAGGATAGAATAGAATAAGAGTAGAATAGGATAGAATAGAATAAGTAGAATAGAATAAGAGTAGAATAGGATAGAATAGAATAAGAGTAGAATAGGATAAGAGTAGAATAGGATAGAATAGAATGAGAGTAGAATAGGATAGAATAGAATAGAATAGAATAAGAGTAGAATAGGATAGAATAGAATAAGAATAGAATAGAATGAGAGTAGAATAGGATAAGAGTAGAATAGGATAGAATAGAATAAGAATAGAATAGAATGAGAGTAGAATAGGATAAGAGTAGAATAGAATAGGATAGAATAGAATAAGAATAGAATAGAATAGAATGAGAGTAGAATAGGATAGAATAAGCATAGAACAGGATAGAATGGAATAAGAGTAGAACAGAATAAGAGAAGAATAGGGTTGAATAGAATGAGAGTAGAATAGGATAAGAGTAGAATAGGATAGAATAGAATGAGAGTAGAATAGGATAGAATAGAATAAGAGTACAATAGGATAGAATAGAATAAGAGTACAATAGGATAGAATAGAATAAGAATAGAATAGAATGAGAGTAGAATAGGATAAGAGTAGAATAGGATAAGAGTAGAATAGAATAAGAGTAGAATAGGATAGAATAGAATTAGAATAGAATAGAATGAGAGTAGAATAGGATAGAATAAGCATAGAACAGGATAGAATGGAATAAGAGTAGAACAGAATAAGAGTAGAATAGGATTGAATAGAATGAGAGTAGAATAGGATAAGAGTAGAATAGGATAGAATAGAATGAGAGTAGAATAGGATAGAATAGAATAAGAGTAGAATAGGATAAGAGTAGAATAGGATAGAATAGAATGAGAGTAGAATAGGATAGAATAGAATAAGAGTAGAATAGAATGAGAGTAGAATAGGATAGAATAAGCATAGAACAGGATAGAATAGAAAGAGTAGAATAGAATAAGAGTAGAATAGAATAGAATAAGAGTAGAATAGAATAGAATAAGAGTAGAATAGAATAACAGGATAGAATAGAATAAGAGTAGAATAGAATAAGAGTAGAATAGAATAAGAGTAGAATAGAATAGAATAAGAGTAGAATAGAATAAGAGTAGAATAGATAGAATAAGATAGAATAGAATAAGAGTAGAATAGAATAAGAGTAGAATAGAATAGAATAAGAATAGAATAGAATAAGAGTAGAATAGAATAAATAGAATAGAATAAGAGTAGAGATAGAATAGAATAGAATAAGAGTAGAATAGAATAAGAGTAGAATAGAATAAGAATAGAATGAATAAAGTAGAATAGAATAAGAGTAGAATAGAATAAGAGTAGAATAGAATAAGATAGAATAGAATAAGATAGAATGAATAAGAATAGAATAGAATAAGAAGTAGAATAGAATAAGAGTAGAATAGAATAAGAATAGAATAGAATAAGAGTAGAATAGAATAAGAATAGAATAGAATAAGAGTAGAATAGAAAAAGAATAGAATAGAATAGAATAAGATAGAATAGAATAGAATAAGAGTAGAATAGAATAAGAATAGAATAGAATAAGAGTAGATAGAATAGAATAGAATAGAGAGTAGAATAGAATAAGAGTAGAGATAGAATAAGAGTAGAATAGAATAAGAGTAGAATAGAATAAGAGTAGAATAGAATAAGAATAGAATAGAATAAGAGTAGAGTAGAATAGAATAGAATAAGAGTAGAATAGAATAAGAGTAGAATAGAATAAGAATAGAATAGAATAAGAGATAAGAGTAGAATAGAATAGAATAAGAGTAGAATAGAATAGAATAAAGAGTAGAATAGAATAAGAAATAGAATAGAATAAGAGTAGAATAGAATAAGAGTAGAATAGAATAAGAGTAGAATAGAATAAGAATAGAATAGAATAAGAGTAGAATAGAATAAGAATAGAATAGAATAAGAGTAGAATAGAATAAGAATAGAATAAGAGTAGAGTAGAATAGAATAGAATAAGAGTAGAATAGAATAGAATAGAATAGAATAGAATAAGAGTAGAATAGAATAAGAATAGAATAGAATAAGAGTAGAGTAGAATAGAATAGAATAAGAGTAGAATAGAATAGAATAAGAATAGAATAGAATAAGAATAGAATAGAATAAGAGTAGAATAGAATAAGAGTAGAATAGAATAAGAGTAGAATAGAATAGAATAAGAGTAGAATAGAATAAGAATAGAATAGAATAAGAGTAGAATAGAATAAGAATAGAATAGAATAAGAGTAGAATAGAATAAGAGTAGAATAAAGTGGAACAAAACAGAATCCAGTGTATTGGATTCAGAACAGAATTGAACAGAATTGATTTCCACGTAATAGAGTACAAAATGTGTGTGTGTGTGTGTGTGTGTGTGTGTGTGTGTGTGTAAAGCTAAAGTTGACAATTGCTATACCACAGTGTAGTCAAATTCTCGACTCTGATTGGTCAGAAGGTGTGTGTTATTTCAGGCTATAACCCACGATGCTCCACATCAACTCCAACTAATAACAAACGAATTTAGAAAAAAAATATTTCTGTTGTTTAACACACATAAATGTGTGTGTTTGTGTTTGTGTGTGTGTGTGTGTGTGTGCGCGTGTGTTGCAGTATTATTTGTGTTGCTCTCCTCGGTGTAAACGTGATCTCAGCCCCATGCTCAGAGCGTAGTTTCAGTGTAAGACGGAGTTAAAGAGTAACTGTCCGGATTGTCCTCGTGCGGCCTGCACTTCCTCATCCAGACGTGGGTTTGTTTTTCTTTACCAACGCGCCACCTTTAGCGTGTCCTCCCTGTGTGGTTTCACTCACCAGCCACCGAGTAAACGGTCAATCAGTGACCAGAGCTTTAATAACTGACCTAGAAAATGCTGTGTGTGTGTAAAACCTACGCATGAGTAAAGACACACTCGGGCGATGTGCGTTCGTATCCTTACCCGGCGCTGCGATGCTGAATTCTGGATTCTGATTGGTCAGAAGGTGTTGGTTAATTCTCTCGTTTCTATAGTAACAGCTGGCTGTAATCTGTTTCCGGATACGTGTGTGGTGCGACCATTGTCCACTGTAGCAGTTTGCTGAGAAGTGTGTGTGTGTGTGTGTGTGTGTGTGTGTGTTTCCACTATTGTTGCTGTTGTTCTCGGCTCTGGTTACGCACGGCGGTGTGGCCTCGTTGAACTCCGGGAAGGTTACCCGGAGGCCTGCGCTGTAGTATTTATGGCAGATGTCAGCTCATGTTTTATTTGGCACAGATAAGACTTATTATAACCTGAACTCTGAGCACACACACACACACACACACACACACACACACACACACATACATACACCTTTGCACATAAAGAGTGCACGCTCATCCTGGCATGGTTCACATACAAACACACACACACACACACACACACACACACACAGCAGCTTCTTTCACTCCGTGCCAACTCTGCTTATATAAATCAAACCAAATGATTTTTGAAAACAGATTTTCCTCCAACACGAACGAGACTTGGCCTGGATTCGGCGTGTTAAAGATGTTTACTTTAGCGGGAGAGAAGCGCGGTGTGTTTGGCGAGGGGTGTGAGCTGTGTTTGCGCTACACTAATATGCGGTGGGGTAATACAGCCCGAGCGACCCCATAAATCCACACACTACAGCTCTCAGGGCTTTAAAAAGATAAATAAATAAGATGAAGAAGAAGAAGAAGAAGAAGAAGAAGACGAGCGGCCTGGACGCAGTCCGAGTTTGGGTTTAATTCAGGAATCATTCACCTTCTTTAAAGCTGTTGAGCGAAACAAACAGGCGAAAATCATTCATTTATTTGTTTGGCAGACGAAGCCGATATAGAAACTGATAGAGACAAAGCTGATATAAATATATTTCTATAGAAATAGGAATAGAAATAAATTCTTTTTTCCCTTGCTTCACATTACCACACTGAAGCGACACAAATCTGATTACTTTTTTTTTTCTTTTTTTCTTTTTTTTTTAATAAATCAGACTCTTAATAATGAATCAAATCTGAAGCCCTGACACTTTCCCTAAGCCCTAACAAACATCCGATATCAGAGGTAAATAAATAAATAAATAAATTTTATTTTGGCAGAATTTACTTTATTATATTTGTACTGGGGGGGGGGCACGGTGGCTTAGTGGTTAGCACGTTTGTCTCACACCTCCAGGGTTGGGGGTTCGATTCCCACCTCCACCGTGTGTGTGTGGAGTTTGCATGTTCTCCCTGTGCCTCGGGGGTTTCCTCCGGGTACTCCGGTTTCCTCCCCCAGTCCAAAGACATGCATTGTAGGTTGATTGGCATCTCTAAATTGTTCGTATTGTGTGAGTGAATGAGAGTGTGTGTGTGCCCTGCGATGGGTTGGCACTCCGTCCAGGGTGTATCCTGCCTTGATGCCCAATGACGCCTGAGATAGGCACAGGCTCCCCGTGACCCGAGAATAGTTCGGATAAGCGGCAGACAATGAATGAATGAATATTTGTACTGAGACGTTTGTGTGGATCTCCCAAAGAATCGGGTGTGTGATCGGATGCGGTGTGTCTGGAGCACAGGGGCGACACACAGCAAGATGATCCGAGTGAAAAAGGAGTCACGGGCTTTCAAGAAATCAAAGTTTTTTTAAAAACACGTGAACAAATACAGCGCAGAATCAGTTTAATCCACGAAATGTAAAAATTTAGGTCATTTTTTTTTTTAAAGTTTCACTTTCTCATGTGTTAAATCGCAGGATGAGGAAAACAGCTGGAAGAGTGAAATAGTGATTTCAGACACAGCCTGAGTGGCGGTGTCGCTGCTGTGTGTGTGTGTGTGTGTGTGTGTGTGTGTAGCCCAGTGTAGTGCCCATTCCACCCTGGCACATCCTTCTCTCTCTCTCTCTCTCTCTCTCTCTCTCTCTATCCATGCAGCCGGGTTGCTTGGCAACTGGAACGGCCCAAAAATAACCCACACAT
>JAUCMX010000030.1:7414096-7426596 GCA_033459395.1 Hemibagrus guttatus | reverse complement strand
TCGCTTCAACACACGCCTTAGTGACACTCACTGGAACACTAACACACATCTTTCTTCCTTCAGTGACCACGACTGATCGCTCTCTTTTTTTTTTTTGTAAGCTATTTGAGAGCTTTTAAAATAATTACGCAGCCATTTTGCAACCAAAGCATTTCCTGAATGCCATTTAGTCGCATTTAAGGGGCCTAATAGAGTAGTTTTATTTATTTTTTTAGATTCCTTTTTAAAATAGTAAGCAATTGATTTAAAAATAAAAAGTTCAGAAGTTCATTTAGGAAAACATTTATAAGTTTCCATCAGAGAAATTCAGCAGTTTATTTGAAACAGTTCAGTAGTTTGTGCTGGAGACAATTTATTTTATATCGATTTTCAATAGCTTAATTTTATTTCATTTATTTTCAGTGTTTTGTCGCGTTCAGTAGCGTACCTTTTAGGTCTAATTCAGTAGTTCTGGTGATTCGATTAAAATGTAATTCAGTCCTTTAACATTTTAGCTCTAATTCAGTATATTATTAGAAATTTACTTCAGTAGTTTGACGTAGTTCATCAATTTATATTTTAGGTCTAATTCAGTAACTTTCTTACGTATGTAATTCAGTAACTTTCTTACGTATGTAATTCATTATGTTAATTTTAGATATAAATTCAGCAATTTAAAATTAAGATCTAATTCGTTAGTTTATTTTTTAGATGCAATTCAGTACATTTGTTCTTGGGAGTTTATGAAAATTTTTTTTTTTTTTTTTTTTTTTTTTTTTTCACGGGTTCGGCTCAGGACCGAACGATTTTAACATAAAACAGCACACAAATAACTATTGTAATTCCACACAGGACCACCATGGGTACTATGGAGTAGAGGCCATCAGCAGAATGCTTAGAATGAGCCAGGTACGACACACACACACACACACGCACACACACACACACCTGTCATAATGGAACACACAGAGAAGCAAAGCAGAAGTCATTCAGTAAAGAACACACACTGAAGGATGTGTTACTGGAATAAAGCGGTGGTGATTTGTTTTTGCTGCTACGTCTCAATTAAAACGTATAACAGGAAAGGTCTGGCTTTAACGGTCCCTCGGACCAATCGTGTGGCGCACGTGATCCGGCGTTTCCTCAGTTCCCATTTTCATTATTATTATTATTCCCCTTTCATTATGATTATTATTCCCCTTTCATTATTGTTATTAGGTGATATACAACCTGGTGTTAAACGTGTCCTCTGGTGGCTGATGGACGGAGCAAAAAGGAGTGCAAACATGGTGCATAGCAACAGATATGCTGGAGCCGAGAATGTAACACCTACGAAGTGACGCATAACCACCGTAGCAGTATGACCCGTTTTAGTACGTGGAAACTCTGAATTAAAACAGGAAGCTGTGGCTACAGGAGAAGGCTTGAGACAGACGGAAGTAGACAGAGTGAAAATAAAGAGCGCGAAAGTCAGACATATCCACACCGATACATAGTGTTGGCTTTGCAGAAGTGTGATCATGGTGAGTCCTTGCTACTTTTTAAATGAAATCATCAGATTTACTCTGGTCATGTTAACCCCGGCTAACAGGAAGCTAAGCCCTGCCCACTGCTACTGTAGCTGGTTTAATAATTATAAGCTGTCGAGTGAACTTCAATCAAAACTTAATCCTTTTGTTTTTAATTTATTGTATGTTTTGAGTTACAAGGTATAATGTACATAATTCTTTATAAGAGGAACCTTGTATGCAGAAATTTGTATTATGGGGAGCACATATTGGTGACATACATGATACCTCGTGCAGCGCAGTAGTAGCAGAGCTACTAGTTCAGTGCTAGTTCAGTGCATAAATGCAATGTGAGGTTGCGATGTCATGGAGACGACTGTAAATGATTGCGTTTACTATGACCACCATAGCTTACAAGTTTTCTTTGTTCTGTCTGAGCAGAGTGAAGGAGAGAGGTGTGTGTGTCCAAAAAAACTCATTGTGCTCTGTGTATTTCTGCAGGTATGTTGTGTGTTTACTGTGTTCTAGGTTGAAAGATGTTTCAAATTGAACGTGTTTAAAATTAACTTTACATGAGTTTGTTATAAAATGAAAAGTGAGGTCTGTCTGTAAAAATAAGGTTCGATTGGATATTGTTTTTTGATACGTTTATCTGCATTTTTATTCGATGTATTAATTTTGATATGCACGTTTTACACGTTCGTAATTGTGTGTTTATTTGTGTACAATTTCGGGTGTTCTATATTCTTATGTAATTACTCACTGAGATGAGTAGGTCATAAAGAAATTGTATACTTCATATAGTATATATATATATATACATATATAATACCTCATGTCATGTAACAGTGATATGTATTTGGTTGGCTTACTCTATTCTGTGGATTGGGGCATTGGTGGCTCAGTGGTAGGTTTCTCGCCTATCATGCGGAAGGCCTGGGTTCGATTCCCAGCCACTGGATGCAGTGCTGGTCCCAAGCCTGGAAAAATGGGAGGGTTGTGTCAGGAAGGGTATCCAGCGTAAAACATTTGCCAAGTTGTTATGTGGACCAGTTGGTCCGCTGTGGCGACCCCGAACAGGGAGCAGCCGAAAGCAACTTCTTACTCTATTCTGTGGATTCTTTATTTATTTACTTGTATTTTTCCTGGTTGCTTTATTTGTTGTATCCGTTATTGGCAGTAGTAGCAGAGCTACAATTGCCGCTGACGGGGTTAGAAGTATTCTCTCTCGCTCTGCTAAGGAGAGTCGTGAGTGATGGAGAGAGGTGTGTGTACCCAAAAAAACTCATTGTGCTCTGTGTATTTCTGCAGAATAAATGTTCGGGACCTCATTCACCGGAATTGTCCTTATTGGGTGGAAACACAACCAGAGTAAAACCGCTACACTACCATGAGGCTACAGTATTTTGAATGAGTTGAGCCGTACAGGAGGGAGGATGCTGGTAACTTACTGGACAGTACATGCGAATTTACTCGGTTTAGTTCGGTGTTTGTTGGTCGTTGGTAGCTAATTTAGGAGGCGAGTTAGCCATTACATGCTATGCCACTGCTAATGTTGCTAATGTCATTCAGCCCTACTGATGTTTCAGTTCTTTCACAGAGATCTCACGCATGCTTATAGAGAATATTTCCTCATTATGTTACGTATCGCTTGTTTAATTAGTGCTAGAAACGTTGTTGGTTTTTTTTCCAGCTAGCTGTGTTTAGCTCGAGTCCCAGAGAGCCGCTGGAGCAGTTCAGCTGTGTGTTTGGATTGGATTCTGCTTCAATTCTCTGACATTTAAAGAGCTAAATGAATACATGCAAATCTGCTCCTCATTACCATAAATCTTCTTTAAATAGTAATTAAACAGTCATTAAAAGCCAACAGCGGCGGATTAGAGCGGCTCTAAGTGATTGTGTGAGTGGAGAGCTTGAGGGATTGTGGGAGATGAAGTAATATTTTCATGTATCTGAGGTAAATATGTAGTGTGCGTGTGTGTGTGTGTGTGTGTGTGTGTGTGTGTGTGTGTCTTGAGGTATACCATAATGTTAGAACTGCATCACCAGATACAAGAATTTACTATAAAGTTCAGTATAACAAAATTAATGTCCCAGGTTTTTGTCCCAATTTATTCCACTACTACATTATTACTAATACATCATCACTTGACATTACTGTCACTGTTACAATACTTACAATACTGTTAGCTACCACTTAATTTTACTGCTACTTACAATTACATTACTACTACACTATTAACTCTACAACTATACCCCTACGTAATCACCATAGAAGTAATGTTACTACGACTATACTCCTACATACTTACAGTAAAAGTAAGGTTACTATGAATATACTTCATACAGTATTGCTTTAAAGGTAACATTACTATGACTATACCCCTACATAATTACTGTAAAATTAATGTGACTACGACTACTCACATTCCTACATAATTACAGTAAAAGTAATGTTTCTACAACTATAATCCCACATTACTGTAATGTTACTATGACAATACTCCTACATAATTACTGTAAACGTAATGTTACTACAACTATAATCCCACAGTTACTGTAATGTTACTACGATAATACTCCTAAATAATTACTGTTAAAAGTAATTATACTATACTCCTACTTAATTACAAGAAAAGTAATGTTGCTAAGAAAATACTTCATACAGTATTGCATTAAAGGTAACGTTACTATGACTTTACGCCAACATAATTACTGTAACCGTAATGTTACTACAACTATAATCCCACATAGGTACTGTAATGTTACTACGATAGTACTCCTACATAATTACTGTAAAAATAATGTTACTGCGACTATACTCACACACCTACATAATTACTGTAATAGTAATGTTACTATAACTATACTCTTACATAATTACTGTAAAAGTAATGTTACTACAACTATACTTCATACAGTATTGCTAAAAAATTTTACTACGACTATACACCTACATCATTACTGGAAATTAATGTTACTACGTCTATACTTTTACAGTAATTGTGTAGGAGTAATGTTACTACGACTGTGTGCCTACATAATTACTGTAAATTAATGTTACTGTGACTATACTATAGTATTGCTATAAAAGTAATGTTACTATGACTATACTTCTACATAATTACTGTAAAAGTAATGCTACTACAACTATACTCCAACATAATTACTATAACTATGACTATACTCCAACATAATTACTATAAACGTAATGCTACTACGACTATACTCCAACATAATTACTATAACTATGACTATACTCCAACATAATTACTGTAAACGTAATGCTACTATGACTATACTCCAACATAATTACTATAACTATGACTATACTCCAACATAATTACTATAACTATGACTATACTCCAACATAATTACTATAACTGTGACTATACTCCAACATAATTACTGTAAACGTAATGCTACTACGACTATACTCCAACATAATTACTATAACTATGACTATACTCCAACATAATTACTGTAAACGTAATGCTACTATGACTATACTCCAACATAATTACTATAACTATGACTATACTCCAACATAATTACTGTAAACGTAATGCTACTACGACTATACTCCAACATAATTACTATAACTATGACTATACTCCAACATAATTACTATAACTATGACTATACTCCAACATAATTACTATAACTATGACTATACTCCAACATAATTACTGTAAACGTAATGCTACTACGACTATACTCCAACATAATTACTATAACTATGACTATACTCCAACATAATTACTATAACTATGACTATACTCCAACATAATTACTGTAAACGTAATGCTACTACGACTATACTCCAACGTAATTACTATAACTATGACTATACTCCAACATAATTACTGTAAAAGTAATGCTACTACGACTATACTCCAACATAATTACTATAACTACGACTATACTCCAATATAATTACTGTAAACGTAATGCTACTACGACTATACTCCAACATAATTACTATAACTACGACTATACTCCAACATAATTACTGTAAACGTAATGCTACTACGACTATACTCCAACATAATTACTATAATTATGACTATACTCCAACATAATTACTGTAAACGTAATGCTACTACGACTATACTCCAACATAATTACTATAACTACGACTATACTACAACATAATTACTGTAACTATGACTATACTCCAACATAATTACTGTAAACGTAATGCTACTACGACTATACTCCAACATAATTACTATAACTATGACTATACTCCAACATAATTACTGTAAACGTAATGCTACTACGAATCTAGCCATGGGGGTCACAGTCCAGTGACTTCTGTGCCGGTCCCAAGCCCGGATAAATAGAGAGGGTTGCGTCAGGAAGGGCATCCGGCGTAAAACATTGCCAAATTTAACCATGCGAATCGTCAGTACGAATTTCATACCGGATCGGTCGAGGCCCGGGTTAACAACGACCGCCATCGGCGCCGTTGACCTACAGGGCGCCGGTGGAAATTGGGCTACTGTTGGTCGAAGAAGTAGAGGAGGGAGGAGAGTGCGCAGACAGAGAGAGAAGAGGAAAGGTAAGAGTGTAGGACTGAGAATAGGAACTCTGAATGTTGGTACTATGACAGGGAAAGGTAGAGAGCTGGCTGATGTGATGGAGAGAAGGAAGGTGGATATACTGTGTGTACAGGAGACCAGGTGGAAGGGTAGCAAGGCTCGTAGTATAGGAGCAGGATTCAAGCTGTTTTATTATGGTGTGGATAGTAAGAGAAATGGGGTAGGTGTGGTCCTGAAGGAGGAGTTTGTGAGGAATGTCCTGGAGGTGAAGAGAGTGTCAGACAGGGTGATGAGTCTGAAGTTAGAGATTGAAGGGGTGATGTTGAATGTTGTTAGTGGTTATGCCCCACAGGTAGGTTGTGAGTTGGAGGAGAAAGAGAGATTCTGGAGTGAATTAGATGAGGTGATGGAGAGTATTCCCACGGGTGAGAGAGTGGTGATAGGAGTGGATTTTAATGGACATGTTGGTGAGGGGAACACAGGTGATGAGGAGGTGATGGGCAAGTTTGGAGTTAAGGAAAGGAACCTTTAAGGACAGATGGTAGTGGACTTTGCTAAGAGGATGGACATGGGTGTGGTTAACACTTATTTTCAGAAGAGGGAGGAGCATAGAGTGACTTACAAGAGTGGAGGTAGGAGCACACAGGTAGACTACATCCTATGTAGAAGAGGCAATCTGAAAGAGATTAGTGACTGTAAAGTGGTAGTGGGAGAGAGTGTAGCCAGACAGCATAGGATGGTGGTGTGTAGGATGACTCTGATGGTCTGTAAGAAGAAGAGGTCAGAGATAGAGAAGAAAACCAAGTGGTGGAAGCTGAAAAAGGAGGAATGTTGTGAGGAATTTAGACAGAAGTTGAGGCAGGCTCTGGGTGGTCAGGTAGTGCTGCCAGATGACTGGGAAACTACAGCAGAAGTGATCAGGGAGACAGGGAGAAAGGTGCTGGGTGTGTCATCTGGAAGGAGGAAAGAAGATAAGGAGACTTGGTGGTGGAATGAGGAAGTTCAGGATAGTATCCAGAGGAAGAGGTTAGCCAAGAAGAAGTGGGACATGGACAGGACTGAAGAGAATAGACAGGAATACAAGGAGTTACAGCGCAGAGTGAAGAGGGAGGTGTCTAAGGCCAAGCAGAAGGCATATGACGAGTTGTACACTAGGTTAGACACTAGAGAAGGAGAGAAGGACTTGTACAGGTTAGCTAGGCAGAGGGATCGAGATGGGAAGGATGTGCAGCAAGTTAGAGTTATTAAGGATAGAGATGGAAGGGTGCTCACAAGTGAGGAGAGTGCACAGAGGAGATGGAAGGAATACTTTGAGGAGCTGATGAATGAGGAAAATGAGAGGGAAAAAAGAGTAGAAGGGGTGAACTCTGTGGAACAGAAAGTAGATAAGATTAGAAAGGATGAAGTCAGGAAGGCTTTGAAGAGGATGAAAAGTGGGAAGGCAGTTGGTCCTGATGACATCCCGGTGGAGGTCTGGAAGTGTCTGGGAGAGGCAGCAGTGGAATTTTTAGCTAGTTTGTTCAACAGGGTTTTAGAGAGTGAGAGGATGCCTGAGGAATGGAGAAGAAGTGTGTTAGTGCCGATCTTTAAGAATAAGGGTGACGTGCAGAGTTGCAGTAACTATAGGGGGATAAAGTTGATGAGCCATACAATGAAGGTATGGGAAAGAGTAGTGGAAGCTAGGTTAAGGAAGGTTGTGGAAATTTGTGAGCAGCAGTATGGCTTCATGCCCAGAAAGAGCACAACAGATGCAATTTTTGCTCTGAGAATTTTGATGGAGCAGTATAGGGATGGTCAGAGGGAGTTGCACTGTGTGTTTGTAGACTTGGAGAAAGCGTATGACAGGGTGCCAAGAGAAGAGCTGTGGTACTGTATGAGGAAGTCAGGAGTAGCAGAGAAGTATGTCAGAGTGGTGCAGGACATGTATGAGAGGAGCAGGACAGTGGTGAGGTGTGCTGTAGGTCAGACAGAGGAGTTCAATGTGGAGGTGGGACTGCATCAGGGATCGGCTCTGAGCCCCTTCCTGTTTGCTATAGTGATGGACCAGTTGTCAGAGGAGGTCAGACAGGAGTTTCCTTGGACAATGATGTTTGCAGATGACATTGTGATCTGTAGTGAGAGCAGGGAGCAGGTGGAGGAAAACCTGGAGAGGTGGAGGTTTGCGCTGGAGAGAAGAGGGATGAAAGTCAGTCGTAGTAAGACTGAGTACATGTGTGTGAATGAAAGGGAGGGAAGTGGAACAGTAAGGTTACAGGGTGAAGAGGTGAAGAAGGTACAGGAGTTTAAGTACTTGGGGTCAACAGTCCAGAGTAATGGAGAGTGTGGGAAAGAGGTAAAGAAGCGAGTGCAGGCAGGTTGGAATGGGTGGAGAAAGGTGTCGGGAGTTCTGTGTGATCAGAAAATATCAGCGAGAATCAAGGGGAAGGTGTACAGGACAGTGGTGAGACCGGCCATGCTGTATGGTTTAGAGACAGTGTCACTGAGGAAGAGACAGGAGTCAGAGCTAGAGGTAGCAGAGCTGAAGATGTTGAGGTTCTCTTTGGGAGTGACAAGATTGGACAGGATTAGGAACGAGTACATCAGAGGGACAGCTCATGTTGGACGTTTGGGGGACAAAGTTAGGGAGGCCAGATTAAGATGGTTTGGACATGTTCAGAGGAGGGAGAGTGAGTATATTGGTAGGAGAATGTTGGACATGAAGCTGCCAGGCAGGAGGCAAAGAGGAAGGCCAAAGAGGAGGTATATGGATGTAATTAATGAGGATATGAAGCTAGTGGGTGCAAGGGTTGAGGATGCAGAAGATAGGGATAGGTGGAGAGAGATGATTCGCTGTGGCGACCCCTGAAGGGAGAAGCCGAAAGAAGAATAAGAAGAAGTAATGCTACTACGACTATACTCCAACATAATTACTATAACTACGACTATACTCCAACATAATTACTATAACTACGACTATACTCCAACATAATTACTGTAAACGTAATGCTACTACGACTATACTCCAACATAATTACTGTAACTATGACTATACTCCAACATAATTACTGTAAACGTAATGCTACTACGACTATACTCCAACATAATTACTATAAAAATAATGTCACTACAACTATACTCCCATATAATTACTAGAAAAGGACCTATTATACTTATATACAGTATTGCTATAAAAGTAACATTACTATGACTATACTTCTACATTGTTACAGTAAAAGTAATGTTGCTATGACTATACTCCTACATAATTACTAGAAAGATACTGTTGCTACAAATATATTTCATACAATATTGCTATAAAAAATAACGTTATTACGTCAATACTCCTACATTGTTACTCTGCAGGTACTGTTGCTACAGCTTTAGTTCTACGTCATCAACTCTACAAACATTACACTGATCTAAAATTATTACTATGAAAGTACTGTTAATACAGTTATACTAGTTTGTTTCTAATCCTTCCTTGATTAAAGTGGATTCATTGTTTAATGCCCCATGTTTAAATTGTTCTACATTACAGCTATGGCAGTATTAAATACTACAGCATTACTACATTACTACTGACTCACATGCCCAATGATCATGAGGATCATGTACTACATTAGGAGTACAAAACAACAATGATGTTACTATTACATTACCTCTGATTTCAGCTACATTACAGTGCTACTACATTATTATTGCTGCAATACTACTAATTACTACAGGATTATTTTGCTCTTGCTCGTGTTTGCCTTGTAGCTAAGGTACAAAAATGTTGTAGTGCAGGAAAACATGGAAATACTGATCATTGGAATGAGGTTTAACTGTACGGTGTATATTTGACGTCTGGCAGCAATGCAGTGCCACCTGTGTGTGTGTGTGTGTGTGTGTGTGTGTGTGTGTGTTTTCAACACAGTCTCTGTTCTTACTAATGACACGGCAGCCGACCATCAAGTTTACACTTTTGTTTATCATTTTTCCCTGTCTGTCTGTGTGTGATCAGTACTAGTATCCATTAGCACAACACACACACACACACACACACACACACACACACACACACACACCGGGCTGTAAACCCCACTCCAGCCTTACTGCTTTGGACTGTGTGGGTTTTACAGCCATGTGCAGAAGCCTGCAGACACACTCGCACACCGGGGGCTCGAACGATAATGTTTTATGTTTATTTTAAAGCTCAGGTTCTGCTATAAAACCATATCATTAAAGACTTAACACGCTCCAACACGCTAACGCAGCTGGCAGGGAACAGAGGCCTGGAGCCCGCTAATTAGCCCCATGATGCTAAGTGGTGGCTTCTACCTTTCATTCATGATTTGCAACGTTGGCATTTTCAATACACTTGCATTCCTTTGAAGGCTGCGATTATTTATAGTGATGGACGTTTACATGATAGACAAACTTCTGTAATTAAACCAGACACGTGCCAATTATCGAGTTTACGATACGCCGATATTCAAGTTGTTAGCATGGGCATGAAAAATATCCATACCAGTTTTCAGACTTAGAAGTGTTCACGTGTAGCAGCTGGATCTGTTTAGACGAAACGTTCAGTAGCTTTGCTAGCGGAAGTGATAACCAGCTAACAATTTTCCAGTACTGATGTTATTGCATCTCTAATTGTCTACTTTGTTTAACCTTCAGAATTCAGTTACCGATACGCAGTATGTTATCAAACAATGTTTTATAATATCAGAGCAGATGTCTGATTGGTGCAGGGACTGAAAGCGTGTGATTGGTCGGAAAAGTATGCAACTGCTGTTTACGTCACTGTGCTGACTAACAACAACCTTGACCAATATTTTTTTTAACCCTGGTACATAATCCAAACAAATCTATGGAGCTACAATGGGTTTAGAAGATGGAATCTAAAGTAAATCTAATACTTGAAAGAATTCCTGAATTATTAGGCAACATGTAAGACGTGATATTTTTATGAAACAATGGATTCTGATTGTAACATCAATATGATGTGTTGTTATTATTATTAAGTTTAGCACACTTGATTTGCCACCTGATTTGCCAGCTATGAGATTTTTTTTGTATTTATCAAAGACTTTTTTTGTTTTTGTTGTTGCTTTTATCCCTTTAAAGCCACCTGTAATGTACAAACCCCTGTCCTCACTCACTTTTTGGAGTGGTCATTCTCTCACCAGCCTCCAAGAAATCCAGGAAATCTAAGAAAACTCCTTTAATACAAAGAAGTTACAGCTTCACCAGTAACACTGGAGACTCCTTCCTTAAATGTTGATAGATTCTATCACACAGTTTAGCAGACAGCTTTCTGACACGCTCAACCACGTTTAATCAGCGTTATATCTGCCGTCTTTTCGTGTCGACGTGTGTGGGGTTTCAGTTTTAGTCCCCCGAGCTGACTGAGGATGTCGAGAAGCCTAGCCACACCATAAACCGTCATTTGAATACGACTCTTATGAATCTTCTGACTGATATGATGCTGTTTCAATACTTATTCCGGGTAAATTGTTTGCAAACTCCACATGCAGATCGCTACTCGTTAATGTTGCACATACCAGTGTGTGCATGTGTGTGTGTGTGTGGTTAATATTTGTGGTTTACTGCACTACATTCATTCAGATTTGAATGTACTACCACAACGCAACAAATGAATGATGCTTCAGCGTCGATATTTACTACACAGCAGCATAACGTTAGTGAATAGAAAGGAAGTGAAGGAAGAAGCTAGCAGGAAGTGGCTACTGTGTTTGTCAATACCAGTAAATGTGGGTCTTATAATCTCAGTGAATGAGGTGCCTTCTGTATCTTACTGTCTCAAAAAATAAGGTAATCACCTCTGTCTTACAATGTCAAAAAATGTGGTAAAGGGGGCATGGCCCACAGAGACACAGAGTCTTATGGTCTTAAATAGTTGAAGGAGACGTGGCCTCTGTGTATTACAGTCTCAATGAATAGGTAAAGGGGTGTGGCCTCTGTGTTTTACAGTCTCAGTGAATGAGGTGAAGGGGTGTGGCCTCTGTCTTAGCCCTGGTGAATGAAAGAGGTGTGGTCTCCGTCAGTCTTAACACGTAACTAAACAATAACTAAAATTATACGGCACTAAATCTTTCGTCTCTTTAAACATACCTTTCATGTACACGCAGCAGATGTGTGTGAAGTTTAATCCTGCTATTACAGCACGAACAGTGGAAGCTGCTACTGATGATTAAGTGTTTTAATGACAACAAAATGATTTGACACGGTTTAGAACTGTAATAAAGAGTAATAACATCCACTACTGCGAAGGGGAGAGTCCCGGTTTCCACACACCGTCATTCCGAGAGCATCTCACACAAGCGTCATGCAGCATAACAGCACACAAAACCAAACTATTTAGGCACAAGCTTTATCGCCTGATCGCACATGTCCGTAAATCTCTCTCTCTGATGTTCACTGGCAGTTAAGGAAATCAGACAGAAGTCAACCATACATTTATAAATAACGCTTTAAAACAACT
>JAUCMX010000030.1:7361596-7409096 GCA_033459395.1 Hemibagrus guttatus | reverse complement strand
GTTAACACACGTGATCTTACCGTTTCTATAGTAACAGCTCATTCACCGGGATTAGTCTGTTGGATGCGCCGCATTGTTAATCGTGGAGATGGTGAAGATTTCTATAAGGAGTCTCCAGTGTCAGTGCTTTCTAACACTCTGATGTAAAGCTGTTCATTATTTTATTTTGTTTTATTAACATTGGCGTAGAGAACAAATTCTGTTTTTGAGTTCAAAATATTCCAGGAGAGAGAGGGAGAGTTTGTGTGTGTGTGTGTGTGTGTGTGTGTGTGTGTGTGTGTGTGTGATGACAATTTATCTATCTGTCTGTGTCCCACATTACACCCCTTTATACTACACTAACATAAGAGCCAGATGACACACACACACACACACCACTCATAATGGCTTCGAGGTCACAGTGAGGTTGCGGCCGTAGGTCGTCTTTGCCTAGGTCATGGTCATAAAATCTACTTTGGAGAGCAGTAACAGAGGTCAGAGGTCAGGAGCTGAGCCAGGGGACAGAGAAGGTAAAGGTCATGGCGAGGCCACAGCAGGACAGCAGTGTGATGGTGTAGTTCACGGCTGTTCAGTTTCACTGCCGTGTTCAACTCAGGATGGAGCTGGAGCGGTTCATTAAACGAACGGCTATGAGTGTGTTAGAGTGATGAGTGTAATATGCTGTAATGTAGTGATGAGTATAGTGTGTAGTGTGACTGGTGATGAGTGTAATATGCTGTAATGTAGTGATGAGTATAGTGTGACTGGTGATGAGTGTAATATCCTGTAATTAGTGATGAGTATAGTGTGTAGTGTGACTGGTGATGAGTGTAATATCCTGTAATTAGTGATGAGTGTAGTGTGACTGGTGATGAGTGTAACATAGTGTAATTAGTGATGAGTAAAGTGTGTAGTGTGACTGGTGATGAGTGTAATATAGTGTAATTAGTGATGAGTATAGTGTGTAGTGTGACTGGTGATGAGTGTAATATAGTGTAATTAGTGATGAGTATAGTGTGTAGTGTGACTGGTGATGAGTGTAATATCCTGTAATTAGTGATGAGTATAGTGTGTAGTGTGACTGGTGATGAGTGTAATGTAGTGTAATTAGTGATGAGTAAGTGTGTAGTGTGACTGGTGATGAGTGTAATATGCTGTAATGTAGTGATGAGTATAGTGTGTAGTGTGACTGGTGATGAGTGTAATATGCTGTAATGTAGTGATGAGTATAGTGTGTAGTGTGACTGGTGATGAGTGTAATATCCTGTAATTAGTGATGAGTATAGTGTGTAGTGTGACTGGTGATGAGTGTAATATAGTGTAATTAGTGATGGGTATAGTGTGTAGTGTGACTGGTGATGAGTGTAATATGTGTAATTAGTGATGAGTATAGTGTGTAGTGTGACTGGTGATGAGTGTAATATGTGTAATTAGTGATGAGTATAGTGTGTAGTGTGACTGGTGATGAGTGAAATTTTGAAAAGTGTAATTTAGGGGAGGGGAGGTGTAATGTAGTGTAATTAGTGATGAGTATAGTGTGTAGTGTGACTGGTGATGAGTGTAATATGTGTAATTAGTGATGAGTATAGTGTGAACTGGTGATGAGTGTAATATGTGTAATGTAGATGATCCTGTAATTAGTGATGAATATAGTGTGTAGTGTGACTGGTGATGAGTGTAATATAGTGTAATTAGTGATGAGTATAGTGTGTAGTGTGACTAGTGATGAGTGTAATATCCTGTAATTAGTGATGAGTATAGTGTGTAGTGTGACTGGTGATGAGTGTAATATAGTGTAATTAGTGATGAATATAGTGTGTAGTGTGACTGGTGATGAGTGTAATATAGTGTAATTAGTGATGAGTATAGTGTGTAGTGTGACTGGTGATGAGTGTAATATAGTGTAATTAGTGATGAGTATAGTGTGTAGTGTGACTGGTGATGAGTGTAATATAGTGTAATTAGTGATGAGTATAGTGTGTAGTGTGACTGGTGATGAGTGTAATATAGTGTAATTAGTGATGAGTATAGTGTGTAGTGTGACTGGTGATGAGTGTAATATAGTGTAATTAGTGATGAGTATAGTGTGTAGTGTGACTGGTGATGAGTGTAATATCCTGTAATTAGTGATAAAGTATAGTGTGTAGTGTGACTGGTGATGAGTGTAATATAGTGTAATTAGTGATGGGTATAGTGTGTAGTGTGACTGGTTATGAGTGTAATATAGAGTAATTAGTGATGAGTATAGTGTGTAGTGTGACTGGTGATGAGTGTAATATAGTGTAATTAGTGATGAGTATAGTGTGTAGTGTGACTGGTGATGAGTGTAATATAGTGTAATTAGTAATGAGTATAGTGTGTAGTGTGACTGGTGATGAGTGTAATGTAGTGTAATTAGTGATGAGTATAGTGTGTAGTGTGACTGGTGATGAGTGTAATATAGTGTAATTAGTGATGAGTATAGTGTGTAGTGTGACTGGTGATGAGTGTAATATAGTGTAATTAGTGATGAGTATAGTGTGTAGTGTGACTGGTGATGAGTGTAATATCCTGTAATTAGTGATGAGTGTAGTGTGTAGTGTGACTGGTGATGAGTGTAATATAGTGTAATTAGTGATGGGTATAGTGTGTAGTGTGACTGGTGATGAGTGTAATATAGTGTAATTAGTGATGAGTATAGTGTGTAGTGTGACTAGTGATGAGTGTAATATCCTGTAATTAGTGATGAGTGTAGTGTGTAGTGTGACTGGTGATGAGTGTAATATAGTGTAATTAGTGATGAGTATAGTGTGTAGTGTGACTGGTGATGAGTGTAATATAGTGTAATTAGTGATGAGTATAGTGTGTAGTGTGACTAGTGATGAGTGTAATATCCTGTAATTAGTGATGAGTATAGTGTGTAGTGTGACTGGTGATGAGTGTAATATAGTGTAATTAGTGATGAGTATAGTGTGTAGTGTGACTGGTTATGAGTGTAATATAGTGATGATGGCAGTGTTACAGATCACCACACTAATAATCATGTCCCTGTAAACATACACTGACCTGACACACAAAGTGGCCAAGTATTTACTGCACAGCAGATACTTGTTTATTTACTTCTTTAATTTTTACTTTATTTAGTGTCTTCTCTTTCATCATCGCCATCACCTTCATTAATTTGTGTTTTATTTCTTCCTTCCTTCCTCCCACTGTTTTTAGTTCTGTGCATGCTTTGTGGTTCCTTCTGGAAAAGAACATCTAGTTATTACTGTAGCCACATTTATTGTGTGTGTGTGTGTGTGTCTGAGGTACTACTCAAACTACTCTGTTAAAAAAGACCGCATTTCCCAGGGTGCACTGGGCAGCGTGCCAGAGACTGTCGGGTAATTCCAGTAGAACCACTCTGTCGTCATGGAGACGCCACTGGAGCCAGGCTGAAGTAGTGCCCGTGTGTGTGTGTGTGTGTGTGTGTCTGTAGAGACACCCAAAAGAGCTTCATTAAAGCTTTGTTGTGTGTGTGTGTGTGTGTGTGTGTGTGTGTGTGTGTGTGTGTGTGTGTGTGTGTGTGACATGGATACATCTGCTTGTCCATGTAAGTGAGTAAAAGCAAATGTGTGATTGGGCAGAAACAGAGAGAGAGGGATAGAGAGAGAGAGAGCGTTTATGTTTACATCTGAGAGTGAGAGGCTAATGGAGGGAAAGCCATGAGAGGAAGGGAATGATGGCTGATTACAAAGGGTGTGTGTGTGTGTGTGTGTGTGTGTGTGTGTATGAGAGAGAGTGTCCACATGTATGAAAATAAAAACATGTTAATGTGTAAATCCCCACTGCTGTCCACTGAAACACAGTGTATAATTCTGGCTCAGTTATATGTGTGTGTGTGTGTGTGTTTCACCACTGACCCGTGTAACAGGGGGATGCTTCTGGCTGATTGTGCTCACTGGGGTCAGTGGTTTACAGGGGTCAGTGGTCAAACAGGACATCTGATGACCTTCCAGCCTAGAGTTCATGCTCTGAACTTCTCCACCAATCAGATCAAAGCACTCACACTCTTAGACAATCAGACACAAGCTGAGGCGAGAAACTAAAATGTTCCCTCGGGCGAGTCGTGCTGTATCGCAACCACCCATCTGTGTCGCACTCATCTGTGTGCATCTTTATTCCTCTATATATTTATCTTGCACATTTCTACCGTTTGAACTTCTGGTACATGCTAAACTGCATTTTGTTGCTATGTACCTGTACTTTGCAAGGCCAATAAAGTTGTATCTATCTATCGAGCTGGAGGATTCAGCACTTGTCCACTAGAGGGCATGTAAAACACTTCTTCTAAAACAGGGACATTTTTCTCCATACTGTCACACTCCTATCCTCTTGCCAACAAAACCCTAGAGCGGAAGTCATGCTTTTGCCCTTTGCATTCTCATTGGGACCTTTTCCCACACACACACATGTCCCTACATGACACCTATACACACCGTGTATGTTCCCACTGAAGCAGAAAAATCAATATTTACCCTGCTTAGGCTTTCAGAGACAGGTTTTAAAAGCCCTCTTTTAACACACACAAAAACTAATATATATATATATATATATATATATATATATATATATATACACACACTGAGTTTTATTCTCACTGTATCTCTCTTTATGTTTCTCTTTCTACACACACATTATGTTACTATTGTTTAACAGGAACAGTGTTGCCGCTGCCATGTCTGGCAGGATCCCAGTTGCAGGCAGCCCAGCACTGCATTGTCCCACTGTGTATGTGTGTGTGTGTGCGTGTGTGTGTGTGTGTGTGAACTCACTGAACCTGTTGTGTCCTGGTTTGTTGAGAGATTAGCATAACTGAGAGCGATGATGTTGTGGAGCTAAAAAATACGACCATGTATCGCTTATATATGTTGTGGCATCATACAAACCTACAACACAATATTATGACCCTTTTGTAGTTGAGATGGTCAGTGGTCACTTACAGTAGTGTTACAGTAATTGTAAACAAGTGCATCTGTTAAATTTCAGGAAGAGAAGAAGGCTCACCTGACGCCTCTCACGAACGACGGCATGGCCGACCAATCAGAAGACGACACCCTGAGAAACGAAGAGCAGCTGTTGGTCAGCAGTGTCCCACCCACTCCTGCACCACAGACTCCGCCCCCACAGCAGCAACACACAGACCCCGCGTCACCCACGGTCGCCACGACGCCAGAGCCCGCCCCCGTCCCTGTTGCTTGCGGCAACAAAGATCTGCGCAAGTCGGTGGAGGCAGAGCCAGAATACGATGTACGTCTGAGTGTAATTCTGTGCTGATTTCAGATTTGGGTCAACCGTCTAAAGATGGATAAAAAGAACTTAAACTGAGATGTGTTAAAATTCTGCATTTACAGTGACTGCAGTTAACTCTTGCTAACGTGTTATATTTATTATAATAGGCTGTAACCATGTCACATGTAGAGAACTGTAGGATAAACATAAGCTGTGCTTTCTGCATCTGTGTGCTTACATGAGGACTTTTTTGTTGTTGCTTTAATACTTTTGTTGTGTGTTTAAGGATGGGCGTGGCTTCGGGATCGGGGAACTAGTCTGGGGAAAGCTGCGTGGGTTCTCCTGGTGGCCCGGACGCATCGTCTCCTGGTGGATGACAGGACGCAGTCGAGCTGCAGAGGGAACCAGATGGGTCATGTGGTTTGGCGATGGAAAATTCTCAGTGGTGAGTTGACCACATAAAATTCCATCTCACTCCGAGTGCCTGGCCAATCATATAACAGTAAACTGGTCAGGACCTTCTGACCTGCTGATTGACTGATAGTAATCTGGTTAATTCCTGCCTAGTGTCATGAAACAATGACGCTCTAAAGACTATGACCATAATTGGGTTCTGAGGGAAACTACAAACCACAGATTAACACAAGTTCATGTGAACAGCTCGTTTTGGTGGGCGTTCCCGGTCAGTCGCACATTTTTCAAATATTCAGGAAACTCAGGAATGCTCAGCGTCCATATTGTCTACACAGACTGATCTGGATAAACACTGACTAACACTCCTGCCTCACCCTCTGCTCAGGTCTGCGTGGAAAAGCTGTGGCCTTTGAGTTCATTTTCTACTGCCTTTCATCAACCTACCTACAACAAACAGCCCATGTACAGAAAAGCTATCTACGAGGTGCTACAAGTGAGTAACCGGATCATTCTCTTTGCCGCTTTCACAGCTCGTATTGTGTTATTCATTAAAATTTGTTTTGTGTGTGTGTGTGTAGACGGCCAGCACACGGGCAGGGATGCCGTTCCCAGTGTGCGTGTCGACTGATGACTCGGACACGGGGAAGAGTGTAGATTTGCAGACCGAAAAAATGATCGAGTGGGCGAGTGGAGGATTTCTGCCTACTGGGGCCAAAGGACTGGAGCCGCCACCTGGTACCTTACTACTGTATACTACACTGTACTACTGCTGTCTCTGCTGTACTACTACCCTGTGGAGTGCTGAACTAGCATACATAGTGTACTGCTCCGCTGTTCTGTATGAGCCGTGACCACTACAACACACAGCACTACTGTACTCACGTGCTATACTTCTGTACTCTTATATAGTTTCATACTCTGAAACTTTCAGGTGTTTGCTTTTCACAGGGCTCTGTGTGTGTGTGTGTGTGTTTCAGCCGAGCGGAATCCCTACACTGAAGTGTATCCTGAAATGTGGGTGGAGCCAGAAGCTGCAGCATACACAGCTCCGCCTGCCAAGAAGCCCAGAAAGAGCAGTTTGGAGAAACCTAAAATTAAAGAGATTATAGATGAAGGGACCAGAGGTATGACATATGTCCCCCCCCCAAGTATTTATGATTAAGCTTTTACTTGCTTCAGCCTTCTGCTTACTTTATACACACACACACACACACACACACACACTCAGGCTGCATATTATATTGTCTGTTATTCAGATTTTACTGATCATACTGATTTTTGCTAACCTTCATCACTATATGAACCCAAAACTAACCCTAATCTGTTTATTTCTAACGCCCTAGCCTCTCAGAGCTTCCAGATATTGTTTCTGCGTTTGTTTTTCTCAAATGTGGCACTGCTCCAAAAGAAAAAAAAATCAATTAATTTTGTTTTCCAGAGAGGCTGTTGTACGAGGTAGGCCAAAAGTGCAGGAATATCGAAGGTAAGCAAGAGTTTCCCTTCATTCTTTCCTTGTTTGTCCTCTTGAGCCACTGCTAGAGTCACATTTACGATATTTGGAAGATGCCCATATCCAGAGCGACTTAAATTCTCATTTTATACAACTGAGCAATTGAGGGTTAGGGGCCTTGCTAAGGGGCCCAGCAGTGGCAGCTTGGTGGACCACTAAGCTACCACATCCCATTTACAAGTTAACACGTTTCACACACACCCTGCTAGACTGTACGATTAGCGCCGTAAAGTCTAGAAACCTAGAAATCAGCTCTTAGAAATCAGAGACATCCGTGCTGATGCCATCTTTGTGTGCAGATATGTGTATATCCTGTGGAAGTCTGAACGTGTCGCTCGAACATCCTCTCTTCATCGGAGCCATGTGCCAGAGCTGCAAGGTACAAGGCACACACCCACACACACTCAGCAATGTTTAAACAGATGGATACACACCACACAGTTAACTGGAAAGTCAATAGACAGTATCAGAGATTACCATGGCTTTATTTATTGACCTCTTTTTGACCTCTAGTGGTTAAAGTTTGGAGATTTTGCAGGAGCACTGTTGCCGGGTCAATCTTGGACTGACTTTGTGACACAGGAAGTGTTTGTGGTGTGTGCAGAACTGTTTCCTGGAGTGTGCGTATCAGTATGACGATGACGGCTACCAGTCCTACTGCACCATCTGCTGTGGAGGGAGAGAGGTGCTGATGTGTGGGAACAACAACTGCTGCAGGTGTGTGTTTGTGTGTGGACATTTTTTTTATATTTTGGTCCTCACAAGCATAGGAATATGTAAGAGTTTTGACCTCGTGAGGATTTTCTTTTTTAACAAAGATTGCAGTGTTTATATTAAAACCTGAAAGAGCATTAATGTCAGGGAAGGTCCTCACAAGGACAGAAAGACAAATTTTGTGTGTGTGTGTATCACATACAGATCAGGGGTCTCGTTTATCAAAAATTTATAAAAAAAAAAAAAAAAAATCTACATTAAAAAAAAACAATTCTGAATTGTTTCTTAATTTCAAACAAAATATAATGGGACAGAAATGTAACCAAAAAAGAAAGGGAAAAAAAAAATGGCGGGTATGTTATTGTGGTTTGCACAAAGAAGCAACACACTTTAATTTGATGTCTTGGTGATGCATCTTATACCACAATGTGAACTCTTTGTGTGTGTGTGTGTGTGTGTGTAGGTGTTTCTGTGTGGAGTGTGTAGATCTGCTGGTTGGTACAGGCTCAGCGCAGGCTGCTATCAATGAGGACCCTTGGAACTGTTACATGTGCAGTAATAAAGGTGTGTTTGGGATGCTACGGCGCAGAGATGACTGGACATCACGCCTCCAGCTGTTTTTTGCGAACAACCACGACCAGGACTTTGTGAGTTTATCCATCCTAATACATTAGTTTTGACATGATAAATCTTTAAACAGGGGTGTGTAAACTTTTTATATCCACTGTAGGTATTTATACAGTTACATGTACAGGTTTTTTTTTATTGTGAGGGGGTGGGGCTAAGTCAAGTTTATCAAAGGGCTGTTCTCTAGTAAAGGTCTAAAATCATGTGCAAGAAGACCAGCCAAGAGTGAGCCAGCCAGGAGAGCCGCATCAGAAGAAAGATGATTAGGAGAAAGGGCTTGCGAGAAGTGAGTGACATAGGAAAAAGGCAGTCGGGAGAGAGAGAGACAGCAAGACAGGAGCAATCCAGACAAAAGGGAGCCACCCAGGTGAGAAAGGAAGCCAGAAGTGAGCCAGCCAGGAGACCCTTCCAGAAGCAAGCCAGAAATCATCAAGAAGCAAGCCAGTCTCAAGGTTTCTCAACCTCCACCTCCCTCTCTTTTTTCAGGATCCTCCTAAAATTTACACACCTGTAGCGGCAGAGAAAAGGCAACCAATCAGAGTGCTTTCTCTGTTCGACGGCATTGCTACAGGTGAGCTTATACCCGCCTGAATGAGGTGTGTGATTATAGCACGATTGGAAGCTGTACTTAAACTGGAGCAGTGTTGTGACTGATGTGTGTGTGTTGCATGCTCTCAGGTCTATTGGTGCTAAAGGACCTGGGCATTCAGGTGGAGCGCTACGTGGCGTCCGAAGTGTGCGAGGACTCCATTACGGTGGGGATGGTGAGACACCAGGGCAGGATCATGTATGTGGGTGACGTCCGCAACGTAACACACAAACACGTGAGTACACACACACACACACACACACACGTCCCTGTTTCTTACAGCAGTCCCAAATACCTTGTTAAACCCAGCTGCTTGCTAGTAAACTAGCTCACAAAATAGTCAATATTAATTCAAATATTTTTATAGCCTATGAATAAATTTACTTCTGTGTAATTGTTTATTGTAGCAGTTTAGCATAAATATTTATAGGCTCTATTTATGAAGGCTGTCAAGGTTAAATTCCTTTATTTATAGCTGCGATTTAAATGAAGTACCACATCTATAACTTGATACTACGACGTCTTCTTAAGGTGTCCTTACAGATGAAAGGAATTTATTTAATCTCGGCACAACCAGCACGTCATTGTCGTGATTGTTTAAACGTGTGTGTGTGTGTATGTGGGTGGTTGTGCGATCATCTTTCTTGCTTTCTCTCTCTCCAGACAGGATGTCCTTGCACTAATGAGCTCCATCATACTGCAGCTGTAACCCTGTGGTGCATCATACTTTTGTCCATATTCCCCTCTCCCTCTCTTTCTTTCTTTCTTTCTCTCTGTATAAATGGAGATGTGAATGCAGCAGTGCTGATGGAGCTCATATTTCAGCTCTGGCTTTGAAGTGCAAACGTTTCTGCTTTTCTCCCCTCAGGCCTGTTCTTTGCTGCTCTGACAGTATTGAGGATGTGTGTGTGTGAGAGAGAGAGAGAGAGAGAGATTGAATGATCACCCTGTCTGTATTGCAATGCAGTAGATACAGAGATGCTCCGTAACTGATTCATGAAAGCATCGTGTTGCATCACGATGAGCTGAAATTCAATGAATTGTTTTAAGTGACCGAATTAACCCCAAAAAAACTTTATCAAATCATGAGGGATAGCAGGTTACCAGTGACATTTTGGACAAAAATAAATAAATAAACAAAACATTGGCACATTGCAGCAGCAACATCTAATCTAAAATGAAATGGAGGCTTGAAATTGCTACATTAACCTCATTGCGCTAGTAGTTCACTTAACATGGAAAGGTTTAAATAAGTGTGTGTGTGTGTGTGTGTGTGTGTGTGTGTGTGTGTGTTGCAGATTCAAGAGTGGGGACCCTTTGACCTAGTTATAGGTGGGAGCCCCTGTAATGATCTCTCCATCGTCAACCCTGCCAGGAAAGGACTCTTTGGTATGCTGTGTGTGTGTGTTTTAAATATATCTATAAATAAATATACATATAACGGCAAGCTTGAGTCTGATATTAAACCTCCAACATATTTACATCTAAATATACCACAAAGCACAAACACCATCTGAGCCCACTCATCAGACCTGTCAGATAAAGGATGTGGCCTAATATTCTAATGAGCACACTTGATTGACAGCCCTGCACTGCTGCAAATCAGGATGGTTTTGCTTTGCATGCAGGTTAAATCTTTATCTTTAGCATGCTGGCTTCTTGGATTGTTCAAACTCAAATGAACTCGAAAACACAGTTCTGATGAGCTCAGATTAGCCCCACCCACTTTACATAAACAAGACATTGTGGTGAAGTCAGATGGATGTTATAAGAACTGTATTAGGAAGCTGATGTGTGTTCTGATCTTCTGTAACTGTGTGTGTGTGTGTGTGTGTGTCGTACAGAGGGCACTGGGCGGCTGTTTTTCGAGTTTTACCGCCTGCTACACGAGGCTCGACCTAAGGAAGGAGACGAGCGGCCGTTCTTCTGGCTCTTCGAGAATGTTGTGGCTATGGGAGTCAGCGACAAGAGAGACATCTCACGCTTTCTCGAGGTATACACACACACTTCTGTTAGCTAACTACCGTCAACCCTAACGTCACTTCTTGCGAACGTACACTAAACCTAACCTTGTCTCTCGCCTCAGTGCAACCCAGTAATGATCGACGCCAAGGAGGTGTCTGCTGCCCACCGCGCCCGCTACTTCTGGGGCAACCTGCCTGGCATGAACAGGTGACCATGACCTTTAACTGCTTCTGCACCATAACTCTTTGTCCATTCATCCATCCATCTTCCCATCTCTGATCAGACCTCAAATCACAGTGTAGCTAGAGGTTGAGTGCGAGAGCGACGGCAGGAGTAACCCACAATGTGCCGCTGAAGGATGAGGCTGAGATACTGTGTCCCTGTACCAGCATGTCCTGAAGTGTTTATTCCTCATATACCACAAAAGTTTTGTTGATAAACCTTGTCAACTTTATCCATTTACAAGATTTCTGTTCTCATCTTGTTCCATCACCAGCAGTTACCGAGAAAAGGCAACACAAGAGACTCCTTCCATAAAATAAACAAACCATTTCCCTATATACTATAACATATTACAGTGATCCAGATTAATATAAATGTGTGACTGGCAGCTACTCTCATAAAACATGAATGAACACATTCTGACCAAAAATATTCAAGTAACTGTTTTATGGTAAAGTAACAGCTATCAATTTATTTATTTTCGCCTCCCGCAGGCCGTTAACTGCCATGGTGAACGACAGGCTCGACCTGCAGGAGTGTCTGGAACATGGACGCACAGCCAAGGTCGGTGATGTAAGGCACATGTCTCTTTATTAATAAACCTAATTGAAAGTGAGAATGTAACTGAAATTGTTCACTAGACCGCACTGGTGATTCAATTTTCCTTTTACTGCTGCAGTTTATTGTTGCATATCTAATTCCATCTGAATTATCACCTAAATAATCAAACAGTGTCAATGATTGAAGGAAAAATAAAATGCTGAACTGTTGAGTGCTGTTCCGAACTGTAATGACCACAACGTAGTGGTGTCCAAAGGCAGTGACCTAATTACAATATTACTTACAGGACTCAAAGGCAGCACCAGAAATACCGCAACTAAGAAAAAAGATGCGGGTTTGAAGACCTGTGTCATGAATTTTCCCAGCAGTGATTGGCTGACATGGCAGCTTGTGAGACAAACTCAAATAAAAACGCAGTACATAAAGTCAGTAAAAAAAACTTATATAATGAAAGCAAAAGTAAAAGAAAGTATTTGTCAAGCGTGTGTTTGGATTTTCAACGACACTTCATATTATTTATGGTTTACCGTAATGTTACACTGTGCGATGTGTATTAATTCAATAACATTTACAGGTCAGTAGTAACAATGAGTAAGGATTTTGACCTTTGGTGGTACAGTGCTAAAAATCTTTTACTCCTTGTGAATATCGATTCCTTCAGCAGCTCTCAGAGTGTTGCTAACGTTTATATGTGTTGTGATTGGGTGTTGGTAACATGGACACTGGGGTTTGTGTTTCAGTTCGATAAGCTGAGAACCATCACCACTCGTTCCAATTCAATAAAGCAGGGCAAAGACCAGCACTTCCCTGTCTACATGAATAACAAGGAAGACATCCTCTGGTGCACTGAGATGGAAAGGTATGGAAGAATGGATGGATGGACAGATAGACATACAGGTTTACTGATAGATGGATGGATAGTTTCACCCACAGATCTGTGGATGGATTTACACATAGATAGAAAGAATAGATAGACAGATTCGCTCATGGATGGAGGGAAAACTTATTTAGGACAGTTTTATTAATGAAACCACAGAATTTATGGTGATGAGGTGGGAGGAAGTAAGGTAAGATGGATTGATGGATGAATTCATGGTAAAGTAAGAATTAGTTCCAATGATTTGGAAATACACAGCAAATTTAGAATGGGTGGATGGATAGATTGATACAGGCACAGATGATTGGATAGATTCATGGATGGATGGATGATAGATACCTTTATTGGTTGATGAATGGATGGACACAATTCAGGCACAGATGCATGATGAATGGAAAGATGATTGATTCAGGTGTGGATGGATTAATGAATGATGGGTGGATGAATGGATTTAGATAGATGGGATAGAATCAATGAATAGCTGAGGTATGGATTCACACATGGATGGATAGATGGATGGATGAGTGGAACAGTGAAAGTGTGAAAAATGTTCTGCGGTCTCGAAAAGTTCAAAGCATGAAGTGTAGAGTAATGGAAGGGACGACTGAATGAATAAAGTCCAGGACTTTTCTGTCATGACATTGTGAAACGTCTCAAATTCTCGTCTTCTTTTTCTCCTCGTCTCAGGGTGTTTGGATTTCCTGTCCACTACACGGATGTGTCCAACATGAGTCGTCTGGCCAGGCAAAGACTCCTGGGAAGGTCGTGGAGCGTCCCGGTGATCCGGCACCTGTTCGCGCCGCTGAAGGAATACTACGCCTGTTACTGAAACCCCGCCCCTCCGAGTCACACCGTGCCATCCCATGACTCGCGCCGCCCTTCATTTGCATAGCAACCAAGCCCCACCCCTTCTTACATTTGTTTTGGTAGTTGCCTGACGACTTACTGGTGCTATTCAACTAAAAAAAAAAAAAAGAAACCATGGTTCATCCGGTTACACGTCTCAATTTTACGTCAGATATTTATTGAAGACTTCATTACGATTTTTTTTTTGTTTTACAGACTTTTTAAGTCATTTACAATGTCAAAACGATCGACATTTCATCTGTGATCTTCTCTGATGAAAGAGATATGCTTGCATGAGCGTGTGGATGTGAGTGTGTGTTGGTGTCTGTAACTGTGTGTGTGTGAGAGAGAGATAGGGGTTGGTCGTCTCTTTGAGCACAAAGCAGATTTGAGGGCCACGGCATCTTCAAAAAACTAAACCTACACACACCGTCCTGGTGTCATTTACATCCTTTACCTGTAGTCAGATGGTGCAAACATACACACACAAACCAGCTGATACACTGTTTACAGTTATGTCATGGTACTACACAACTACACAACTCCTGTACAGCGCAAATGCTGATTCAACTATGGTGCTCTCTCTCTCTTTTTCTTTTTCTCTTTCTCCTGCTTTTCCTCTAAATCTCCTCCCCAAATCCCCCCTTTTCCTTTTGCTTTCTTATTTTCCCTTCTTACTCACCTGCTTGCTTCTTTTTTTTCGCCCTTTTCTTTCTCCCTCGTTTCTCCGTCTTCGTTCTCTTTCTCCAAGTTCTTACTTTCTCCCCTTCTTTTCTGTCTGTTTCTCATTTTCTTTTAGTCCTCTCTGTCTGTCTCTCGCTCTCTGTCGGCAATACTGATGCACAGCCACACTTGAGGCCTTACTTCTGGGGCACATGGTGACTGACACACACACACACACACACACACACACACACACACAGAGGATCTGGAATTGTTGTTGTGTGAGTGGGAGTTTTCTATGTTACAAGCTGATACAGCTAAGTCTGAAAGTGGTCTGGAGAGAAAGCTTTGTATTCACACACACACACACACACACACACACACACACTTACGCTTCTCAGAGAGCTGCTGCGCTTCCAGCCCAGGCCTACAGGGGGCAGCGGCACAATACAAACAAATCGATCCTTCCACAAAGCACTGTGGTGATGCTAGCGACCACCAGCGGAACTCATTTCTACTGTAAACCACAAGGTCTCGTCCAACTTCACCATTTTTACTGTACTGGTGTCAGTGTGCGAGTGTGTGTGGGTGTGTGTATGTGTGGGTGTGTGGAGAAACGTTCTCCAATGCCTCAACATGCTTTGCTTTATGTCTGACTAAGGAAACTATCAGAAATCTCTCCGGGGTGCTTTCTTCTCTTCATTTTTATTTGCTTTCCTGCCTGGTTCCTGGCTCAGGCTAGCATTAAGCCTGTATGTTAGTCGCTGTTTTTATTTAATTGAGGGGTGCTTCCACCAATGTTTCAGAACCTTTAAAGGAACTAAAAGTGTTGTCGAACTAATCTGAAGCAGATAGAAACATTTCTTTTCTCATAGAAATGTGCCTAAAGTTTCTGAGTTCCTAAAATGTTCTTGGGTTCCTGTGGTGGAAACATACCTGACGTTTCTAAAGTTGTTTCTGCAGTGGGAACACAGCTAGTTCCTCAAAGGTTCCAAAAGTGAAAATGTGGCTCAACTTCCTTGATTGCTAAAAAGCTTCATGAAAAGGGTTCACACAATCGACAGGCATCTGAATTCCTGAGTTCCTGAAAATCTTTCTGCATTAGGCACACACTTCCTGGGTTCTTAAAAAGGTTCCTGAGGTGAAACGGCACCTGACGTTTGGTTCCTAGAGTGTGTCCAGGTTTCTTGAAAATACAAAACCCACCTAAACTTCTTGAGTTCTTAAAGAGATTTCTAGGTTCCTGCAGTGGAAGTTTAATCTCCAGTTCTGGATGTCACCATCCAGATTTTGGTTCTTCTTTGATACATTTCTGTCCTCCCAGGGAATTCTGGGATAGTGGCCTCTGCTGTGTGATGTCGTAAAATCTGGTCACATGGTGCTCCCAGAATTCCTTTCGTTTTGGTGGGCGTGGCCTCTCATGGTGTGTAGGTGCTTAACAATGTGCACACACCTTTCCAGTTATTGATTTAAGTAATATCTGGATTACTGTATTCTCTCCACGCTGTTGTCGGATCGTTCGGATACGGATCGACATTCTGGTGCTTACAGAAGCTTCCCCGGGGAAGCCGGGATGATCCGGTGGGCGTGGCCTCTCGTGGTGTGTTGGTGCTCAACAGTGTGCACTCACCTTCCAGTTATCAGTGTGGATAATCGGATCTGGTTTACTGTATTCTCCTCGTGCTGTTGTACACATCATTCAAACCAGAGGTTAAATGGGACATTCTGGCCTTTCCTGGCGCTTTCTCTGGATCTTTCTTCTTTTTTTTTTTCTTGAAGAAAATTCCCCCAGCTTCCCAGATTTTCAAGGGTGTCTTTGTGAAGTATAAATGAGAGAGGCTAATCTCTCTGGCCTGTTTGAAAGGCAGACTGTAAAGAACTTTCAAGGCCACTTTCCAAATGCAGATTATCCACACGGTCCTAGAATAACAGTCCTTTAGCAGTGCTGGTCCTCGCTTTTTCTGAATGCCGGATTCAAAATCCATCCCATCCTACACCATTCACATCCATCCTCCAGCACACAAACAGTGTGTTCCTTATCAGAGTCTCCTCTGCTGTGGTGCTTGTCTGACTGTGAATAAACGCCTAGCCTTCAGTAGCTAATCTCACTAGTGTTTCATAGCCACTACTGACTGCTCATGACGTTAAGAGTAAGAGATACTGGACATTGGTGGGTTTGCTCAGCTATCTTCCGTATTACATATTGCTCGTAATAAAAGAGGCTGTTTGACCGACTTCTTTCGCCAGAAATCGTATCTAGCTAAGATCCGCTTCTGTAGAAGATGCCATGCTGTGAACTGTTTCTAATCCAGTAAACCATTGTGTGGAAGTGCATGTACATCCAAGTGCAAAGAACCAAACAGAATGCAGGAATCAGGATTCTGAAGCTCAGAGCCAGATATGTATCACGACACGTCATGAGTCGGACACCGTGACTCCTTTAGGGTGCTAGATTTAACTTGAAGAGCGTAATCTTTATGGCTAATAAGCTACTGTTAGCTTAAACAAAGCTGAGGGCTTTCAGACCTTTTTTTTTGGGAACTCTTAGCACAACTTTAGACATATGTGAAACCAAAAACAGACATTTTTTCGAAACCTGGTGCACCGTCCCTCATCTTTCTGCATAATTTAACTCGGCGAGGACCGGCACTGTCCATAACTGATCATAATGTGTGTTCAGGAACATGGCCCTCATCTACGAATGAACATCCAGAAAGCTGAAGTCCAGAAACTAAGCTAAGCAAAGCCCGGCTTTCAGAAGACGCGTTAGCCGCTCAACGTGTTAAACTCAGGCCCGCGTGCGTTATTTCCAGACTCACTTCCTGTGCGGCCAAAACGCGACTCCGTTCAGCAGAGTTCGGCGGTAAAACAACTGTACATAGATATGTTTGGCTTTTTTTTTTAGCATTCGATCATGTTTTGTGCTCCGGGTGTGTTTCTCGATCCGTGTAGGCTAATTTCAGTGTGATCCTAGGCTGTGTTAGCGTAGCTGTTGTGATTAGGAGACTGGCCAAAGGCGGAGCTTGATTATAATAAGCTGAAAGGGCGGTGGTGGTACTGGTGGTGATGATGATGATGATGATGATGATGTGTAAGAGAGGGGCGTGTCAATCTGCTATCACGTCCCGAACGAATTTTTCTTTTCCTCTTTCTTTACATATTTATGAATTGTCTCAAGTGAGAGAGGACGAATTTAAAAGCCAACCAATAACCAGTTGTGACAGCTTTAAAGGAGGAGTTCCTTTACCAGGTTATTTTAGGATTCAAATCTTTAAAGAGCGCGTGTGTGAAGGCATTTCAAAACAAAATAAATAAATAAATAAGGTGCTATACAATTTATTCTTAAATGATTTAAAAAATTAAATAAATAAATACATAAATAAGTGAAATATATTGTTGGAAATTAAAGATTGACTGGTCTTGACAATGACTGTTTTTACGTTGTCGTAGTAACGGATTTACTATTATTTTACTCTTTTATGAATATATTAACAAATGCATTTTAACTTTGTACTTGATGATGATGTAGAAAAAAAAAAGAGAGAATAAAATAGAGAAATTTCATGTGTTTTAGCCTAGACATCACTGTAGTATGATTGTCTCAATGAGGAAGTCATTCTTTTATACTGGACCCAAGCTCCATCCTGAAGGTTCTGTGCACTGATACGTAACTCGCTTTATCCTCGGAAACAAAGTCAACATTACCCAACATTCCTTGCTACATGCTTTCGTTGAATCCGACTGAAATGTTGTTTTTCTTTATATATATATATATATATATATATATATATATATATATATATATATATATATATATATATATATATATATATATATATATATATGTATATGTGCGTGTGTGTGTGTGTTTGCTGTTGCCTCACTATTTATTAACTACAGCCATGTTGTACCTTCTGTCGTTCATATTTGGTCCGTCATGTTTGCATCGGTCTCGCTCTTTCTCCTCCTTCTCCATACTGCTCTCTCTCTCTCTCTCTCTCTTTTTTCTTGCTCTCTCCATCCACATCTGTGGTTGAAGAGGTGGTGTAAAGAGAGACAGACAGAAAGAAAGAAAGACAGAATGAAGAATAGAATGACTCCTTTCTTATGTATTTGTGCTGGAGAACACTTGAATTAAATGTACTGTTTTTTGTGCAAAAAAAATAAAAAAAAATAAATAAATAAAATCGTGCCCTGTCTGTTTTCCTCCTAAAACAAATAAAATAATAATAATAATTATAATAATTATTATTATTATTATTATTATTCAGGGCTAAATAATAGGGTTTTTATCTTTATTTACATCAGGTGATCTCAGATTCGGATTTATTTTTATTATGATGATAAGAAGTTGCTTTCGGCTGCCCCCTGTTCGGGGTCGCCACAGCGGACCAATTGGTCCGCACAACAACTTGGCAAATGTTTTACGCCGGATGCCCTTCCTGACGATACATGAGGTAAATATTTATTTATTGTTGGATAGCTGGGTTTTTAATGATCGAAATCATTTTTCTGTCCATATGAATCCAAACCAGTCATTTTTTTAACACTAAATTCACATCAAAACCTCTGACAAGATTAATACATCTTGTTTAAATCCCTGTTGTTGTTTTTTAAATTGACAGTTCTATTCATATATATTCAAAATGGCCGCCTGGTTACGAACGCATTGCATTCTGGGTGTTAGCATTGTTAGCAGTGATGTCAGTGAAAACCCACTGGAGTAAAATGATGTGCTGGGATAACACATCACTCTTTTTTATTCAGAATTTGTACAGTGTCCAAACTTTTTTAGAATCGGGTTTGTACACTGTTAGACACTAGAGAAGGAGAGAAGGACTTGTACAGGTTAGCTAGGCAGAGGGATCGAGATGGGAAGGATGTGCAGCAAGTTAGAGTTATTAAGGATAGATATGGAAGGGTGCTCACAAGTGAGGAGAGTGTACAGAGGAGATGGAAGGAATACTTTGAGGAGCTGATGAATGAGGAAAATGAGAGGGAAAAAAGAGTAGAAGGGGTGAACTCTGTGGAACAGAAAGTAGATAAGATTAGAAAGGATGAAGTCAGGAAGGCTTTGAAGAGGATGAAATGTGGGAAGGCAGTTGGTCCTGACGACATCCCGGTGGAGGTCTGGAAGTGTCTGGGAGAGGCAGCAATGGAATTTTTAGCTAGTTTGTTCAACCGGGTTTTAGAGAGTGAGAGGATGTCTGAGGAATGGAGAAGAAGTGTGTTAGTGCCGATCTTTAAGAATAAGGGGGACGTGCAGAGTTGCAGTAACTATAGGGGGATAAAGTTGATGAGCCATACAATGAAGGTATGGGAAAGAGTAGTGGAAGCTAGGTTAAGGAAGGTAGTGGAAATTTGTGAGCAGCAATATGGCTTCATGCCCAGAAAGAGCACAACAGATGCAATTTTTGCTCTGAGGATTTTGATGGAGAAGTATAGGGATGGTCAGAGGGAGTTGCACTGTGTGTTTGTAGACTTGGAGAAAGCGTATGACAGGGTGCCAAGAGAAGAGCTGTGGTACTGTATGAGGAAGTCAGGAGTAGCAGAGAAGTATGTCAGAGTGGTGCAGGACATGTATGAGAGGAGCAGGACAGTGGTGAGGTGTGCTGTAGGTCAGACAGAGGAGTTCAAATTGGAGGTGGGACTTCATCAGGGATCGGCTCTGAGCCCCTTCCTGTTTGCTATGGTGATGGACCAGTTGTCAGAGGAGGTCAGACAGGAGTCTCCTTGGACAATGATGTTTGCAGATGACATTGTGATCTGTAGTGAGAGCAGGGAGCAGGTGGAGGAAAACCTGGAGAGGTGGAGGTTTGCGCTGGAGAGAAGAGGAATGAAAGTCAGTCGTAGTAAGACTGAGTTTGTGTGTGTGAATGAAAGGGAGGGAAGTGGAACAGTAAGGTTACAGGGTGAAGAGGTGAAGAAGGTACAGGAGTTTCAGTACTTGGGGTCAACAGTCCAGAGTAATGGAGAGTGTGGGAAAGAGGTAAAGAAGCGAGTGCAGGCAGGTTGGAATGGGTGGAGAAAGGTGTGGGGAGTTCTGTGTGATAGGAAAATATCAGTGAGAATCAAGGGGAAGGTGTACAGGACAGTGGTGAGAGCAGCCATGCTGTATGGTTTAGAGACAGTGTCACTGAGGAAGAGACACTGCAGAGCTGGTAGGTAGCAGAGCTGAAGATGTTGAGGTTCTCTTTGGGAGTGACAAGATTGGACAGGATTAGGAACGAGTACATCAGAGGGACAGCTCATGTTGGACGTTTGGGGGACAAAGTTAGGGAGGCCAGATTAAGATGGTTTGGACATGTTCAGAGGAGGGAGAGTGAGTATATTGGTAGGAGAATGTTGGACATGGGGCTGCCAGGCAGGAGGCAAAGAGGAAGGCCAAAGAGGAGGTATATGGATGTAATTAATGAGGATATGAAGCTAGTGGGTGCAAGTGTTGAGGATGCAGAAGATAGGGATAGGTGGAGAGAGATGATTCGCTGTGGCGACCCCTGAAGGGAAAAGCCGAATGAAGAAGAAGAAAAAGAATCAAGTTTTACACAAGCATCTCTTCATGCCTTAGAATCCTGCTTCTTTACTGTGCCTTTAAGACTTGTAAATGTAAATGAGATATGTTCTGATTGGATGGTCGCCTCAGAAGTGAAACCAGACAGACCACGCCCTCCCCACGCTGCTCACACGTGTAGGAAACAGCGGGAGATGAATACCGTGCAAGGACTGCAAACACAAATCATTAAAACAGAGCCATTCAAGTCCATACACACTTAAAAAGCAGTGGTGCAGAGTTTCTCCATCACAAAGCCCTGAAATACTAAGAGCTGATCCCAGAGGGGAGCCTCCACCTCCCTCAACCTGCTGGTCTCCAAAACCCCAGATAGACCAAATCAAAACACTGGAGATAAACAGCCCAACAATGTAAACCCGTATGTTATCTGAACCTAAAGACAGAACATCGACTGCATACCTAAACTAAGAAAAGTCCTTGGACTCAGAAAACAACGTTCAAGTTCAATTTCAACAAATTTACCCTCAATTATAGACCATCGGTTCCATCATGATTTCTAACTGACACGCCCCCAAGTTGGAAACTCGGAGCTCAAAGAAAATCCCGGATTTCCAACTCGTAATTACGACTTAGTTGTGGCTCATAAATATGGTATTTCCAACATGACTTGAACTCAATAACAGACCTGGTTACCAAAAATAAAAAGCAATTAAAAAAATGAAAAGTAAACGCATGATGCAGAAATTATAGACAAATCACTTAAACATTTTCCCCTCATTTCAAACAGTAATCATGCACAAAAACATTTTTGTAAATGTGTGTTAATGTGTAATGTAATTTCCAGAAAGCTTTATCAATTTAAAACATTTATCAGGGTCAAAAAAACTACTTAAATCTGAACCTGAATCTAAATAATGGCGTCTGATATATATGTATATATATATATGTATATATATTTTACTAAAAATATCGACCGTTAAACTAAATTAGTAAACACGTAGAAGCTAGCTAGCTAGCTCGAGTTAAATATAATTAAAACAATTCAAATGAATGTTTTCTTACCTGTTTGTGAATTATGCCTCACCTCAAAACGCAGTCCGAACTCAAATGTGCTGAAGTAAATATTTGTAGTTTTATTTAATGATATCGGGAGAAAAATTGAACCCTAAATATTTCAATCTTGATATTTTAATTGCTTAATGAATCATCTTCCATTCAAACAACCCGCCACCGTGAGTGGGCGGGACCAACAGACAAATCGTTAAATGGGCGGGGCTAAGAGGTGATAATGTGAATAGGTGTGGCGAAATTACTATATACACGGAGGGGGCGTGGCTAACTAACTTTAATTCATAAAATCGTTCGAGAAATGTTTTTTTTTTTAAAAATGTAACCATACACGAAATGTTGTCCTTGTATAAATAAAAAACGCTGTTGTATAGGAGGAATAAAACAGAAAAAACAAGGATAAATAATTTGTAGAGTATGTATGCCTTACACATATTCATACATTAAAATAAGGCTAATAATGCCATTTAAAAGTTTTGTCAATAAAAACCTTGTATACAGGAGGAGTAAAATTCCGTCTGAGAGCGAGAACAAAGTGAATAAAGATTAAAAACAGGACGTGGGATGATGTTTATTTAATTAAAAATCCTTTTTTTTTTTTTAAATTCCTAATGTATTATACAATATTATACATTCTGCTATGTCACATTGCTTTAAAACACTATAATTACACTGTTTTATATTCACAGTCTGTTTTATATTCTAGATTAATATCTACAAGTCAAAATATCTACAGTTACACATCAGCAGTGTCAGACAGGCAAATTCATGGAAATTTCAGTCATGAAAAACCTACAAAAGACCTTTTTCTGTTACAGGAAGGTGCGCTAAATAATAAACCTTAGCTGTAGATGCTAGTAATGGTGTAAAAATGCCAGTGAAATGTGTTAAGCACTAAAGTCTTTATGCCTCTGAGCGCTTGTACTGTAATAGCCGTCAGATTCCTTTCACATGATTTTTTTCATCTGTAGGGAATCTCTGGAATTTCCTGTGGCAATGTTCTTGCTCCTGAGTTTATCGTATTATTTAGTAATCACTATTGCTCAGACTGAGAAAGATCCTACTTTACCTCGCTATTTATTATATATATATATATACACATAAAAAAGAAAAAAATACGGGTGGTGTCACAGTCTCGAGTACAACGGCACCTTGGAGACAACGCTGTCATCTGGAGCCGGAGAGACAGGAGAGAATTTATAATTACAGCAAAAGCACAAGATGCACGATTACAGCTTTAATATCAGATGAATCAATCAATTTATCCCTCCCGATATTGTCTATATAATATCTACACTGTAAACTCCTTATTTATTGGCACTCTTAGCTCACAATATTTTATAAAATAAACTACATTTTAAATGCATTTTATTTCTTCTGATGTTTTTTTTTTTTTCCCCAGACTTACTGACCCTTGAATACAGATGAAAATATAGGTTTTCTTACCCAGCATGTCACGTATTCTTCTCAATGAACTCTGGTTTATCCTGTACTCAGTCTGTTCAGCTCTGAGAACAGAGAAATCAAATGTTTTAAAATGACAGACGTCACGCAGGCCAGCGATTCAAAACCTTATCTCCAGCCATGGAGCTGAAGGCAGTGAGCAACCAAAATACAGGAATCTGAGGCCATTGCGAGCAGAGACTCTGAGACAACTGTACAGATGAAGACTGCCCAGAAATCACCTGGTCTTTTACTAATCTTTTTTACTAAGATTCCTGGATTGGAGCCTGATATGATCTGGTGTTGTAGCTCATCCGCATCCAAGTCTGATCTATTGTGTGTTCTGAGATGCTTTTCTACTCACCACGGTTGTAGAGACTGATTATATGAGTTACTATATCTTTCCTGTCAGCTCAGACCAGTCTGATAATTCTCTCATATCAGCCTGCAGATCTTCTACTCAACAGGATGTTTTTTAGAGACTGTAGATCAGCAGATTCTGAAATACTCAAACCAGACCATCTAAATGCTAGGGTTAAAAGTACCAGAGATCAGATATTTACCCCATTCAGAACATTAACCAAAGTTGTTGACGTGTATCTGCATGATTGGCTGTAGAGGTGTTCCTATTAAAGTGGACAGTGAGTGTAGGTTAAAACAGTAAGCCTTAATCCCCCAGAACCCCTGGAGTTATACCACAGACCACAAAGGCTCCAGAAAGACTGTAATAAAATAAGCTTCACTATCAAACAGGAGAATGAAGATCCTCTAGAGACTCACCCGTGTCTATTTTAAAGCCAGTTGTAACATCTTCAGTCACGCCTCCCTCTCTTCACCACCAGAGGGAACCCTCACCCAAATACTGTCACTTCCGGGTCACTCAGTTTTAGCCATTTAAGCCATGTCTTAAGAAGTCTTCTACTCCTGTCTCAGCGTATGCATTACACCAGTTTACAGCATCAGCCTTTTACCATCTTTGTGTCTGATAAAATGAAAACTAATAGCAGTGTTTATGATGTGCATCGTGAGCGGAATGTCCACTTACACCCTGGATTTAGATGCGGCTCGCATCCTGACCAGAGCCGAGAGAGCGTTCTTCTGTGTGTCAGAGGACAAACACTCGTACGATTTCACCTCACCTGAAGAAGGAGACAAAAAAAGCTGGATATAATGGAAAGCAGTGAATTTTAGAAGAACTGAGGACAAGAAGCCTTTGTTATCACCACACATACATTACAGCACATAACCTAGCTAAGGAAGTTGGGTGCAGAGCACAGGGGCAGCTATGATACAGCGCTCTTGGGAGAAGGAAGGGTTAAGGGTCTTGCTCCATCGCCCAACAGTGGAGCTGGGTGGTGCTAGTGCTTGAACCCCAATCCACAACCCAGAGCCTTAACCACTTGAGCCACCACTGCCCCAATATAAGCAACTGTGACAATTTAATAATAAAGGTCATAAGTATGAGCAGAAGTGTGTGAAATGATACACTGGAGGAATCTGAGAATGAATAAATGAATGAATGAATGAATGAACTGCCTCCTCTTGTATTTTCCCCTTTAACCTGTCACCACATGCTGACCTGAGAGGAAGAGCTTCATGATGGAGGCACGGACGTCGGGCACAAAGCTCTTCTCCGTAAACGTCTGAGATATCTCCTCACACAAAACTCGAAACACCATCTAAACCCAAAACAGATAACATCCACACAAAATTTCCAAGCTAAACCCATGATGCGTTTGGAGACCGGTGGTCTCTAACATCGTCTTTAATCACCTGGTAAGTTTCAATAAAAGGCTCGAGAACGGCTCTGAGGAAGACAACAATATCCTGCTCTTCTTCGATCGCTCTGAGTCCGCCATCATAGATGCTCAGCGCTCCACAACGCAGCAGGCCAGAGCAGCCTTCCTCAAAATCCTAACACAGAGAGTGAGAGAGAGAGAGAGAGAGAGAGATTGAAGAAAGATGAAGCCCAAAAAGATCTTCCATTTGACAAAAGAGACAACAGCATGATGCTCAAGGAACCATTTTAGCAGCTTTTATTTCAAATAAAGCACGGAATAAGATGACCATGTTTTAAGACGTTTTGGTAGCCCTCACGTCCGCGTTTCCTCAAATAATATAAGCACAATCCACCAAATACTCTTCAGAAATGTCTATCAAAAGTACACAGATTTTATGTACAGGCTGCAAGCTATACTCCCCATTACTTTATCACAGTGTTACTGCTGATTGTGCAAACAGGATGGGATTAGCTTGAATCTCACCTGCACTGCATGGCCTGGCATGAAGACAAACTCATTTGCCAAAACATCTTGCAGGAAACAGAAGCGGCTAAAGACGTCGTCTGGAGAGAAAGAGAGATGAGAGACACGCGGGTACAGACACGGCCGGTCTCTCTAGAGTTTTTAACACTCAAGTGCAAAAGTTCCTTGATGTCTTGAATAGAGACTGTGCATTATTCCATGTGACATTATCACAATATCATTTACACTCACCCTTGCTGCAGCTCGGAGCCGTTGTCATGGCGACAGCAACCAGCGCGGGTCGGCTAAACACGTGCAGTGCTTGGTTTCGGTAGGAGGCGCACATGAGCACCACAGAAGCTCGCCGGAACACGGCCTCCTCTTCAGTGGCGGGTCCCGGCCCCGCCCCCTCGACCAGTCGGACACGCCCGTTCTCAGAGCATGCTATAGAGTGATGCAGGGCCATGCTGGACAGCATCACCTCCGAGTCAGGAAGCTGTGCTAAAAGAAAAAGAAAAAAAACAGGACTGCGACACCATATTCCATATGAAGAGACATGAAAAGTATGAACTTGAATATCCTGTAACCCATAGTGTCCTACAGTAACCAGGAGTAACATATAATCATTTATAATAACCAATAGCAACAAATAGCAACTAATAGTAACATACAGTTTATTAACCAGCAGTAACCTACAGTATCCTATAGTAATTAATATTAACATAACAATCAGTAAGCAATAGTAACGAATATTAACATATAGAAACCAACAGTAACCTACAGTACCCAACATTAAAATATAACATACATTAACCAATACCAAACAATATTAACCAACAGTAACCTATAGTATCCAATCATAACCAGTAGTAACATATAACATATAGTAACCAATCTAGCCATGGGGGTCAGAGTCCAGTGACTTCTGTGCCAGTCCCAAGCCCGGATAAATAGAGAGGGTTGCGTCAGGAAGGGCATCTGGCGTAAAACATTGCCAAATTTAACCATGTGAATCGTCAGTACTCTGAATTTCATACCGGATCGGTCGAGGCCCGGGTTAACAACGAGCGCCATCGGCGCCGTTGACCTACAGGGAGCTGGTGGAAATTGGGCTACTGTTGGTCAAAGAAGTAGAGGAGGGAGGAGAGTGCGTAGACAAAGAGAGAATAGGAACTCTGAATGTTGGTATTATGACAGGGAAAGGCAGAGAGCTGGCTGATATGATGGAGAGAAGGAAGGTGGATATACTGTGTGTACAGGAGACCAGGTGGAAGGGTAGCAAGGCTCGTAGTATAGGAGTAGGATTCAAGCTGTTTTATTATGGTGTGGATAGTAAGAGAAATGGGGTTAGAGATTGAAGGGGTGATGTTGAATGTTGTTAGTGGTTATGCCCCACAGGTAGGTTGTGAGTTAGAGGAGAAAGAGAGATTCTGTAGTGAATTAGATGAGGTGATGGAGAGTATTCCCACGGGTGAGAGAGTGGCAATAGGAGCGGATTTTAATGGACATGTTGGCGAGGGGAACAGACGTGATGAGGAGGTGATGGGCAAGTTTGGAGTTAAGGAAAGGAACCTTTAAGGACAGATGGTAGTGGACTTTGCTAAGAGGATGGACATGGTTGTAGTTAACACTTATTTTCAGAAGAGGGAGGAGCATAGAGTGACTTACAAGAGTGGAGGTAGGAGCACACAGGTAGACTACATCCTATGTAGAAGAGGCAATCTGAAAGAGATTAGTGACTGTAAAGTGGTAGTGGGAGAGAGTGTAGCCAGACAGCATAGGATGGTGGTGTGTAGGATGACTTTGACGGTCTGTAAGAAGAAGAGGTCAAAGATAGAGATAGAGAAGAAAACCAAGTGGTGGAAGCTGAAAAAGGAGGAATGTTGTGAGGAATTTAGACAGAAGTTGAGGCAGGCTCTGAGTGGTCAGGTAGACTGGGAAACTACAGCAGAAATGATCAGGGAGACAGGGAGAAAGGTACTGGGTGTGTCATCTGGAAGGAGGAAAGAAGATAAGGAGACTTGGTGGTGGAATGAGGAAGTTCAGGATAGTGTCCAGAGGAAGAGGTTAGCCAAGAAGAAGTGGGACATGGACAGGACTGAAGAGAATAGACAGGAATACAAGGAGTTACAGCGCAGAGTGAAGAGGGAGGTGTCTAAGGCCAAGCAGAAGGCATATGACGAGTTGTACACTAGGTTAGACACTAGAGAAGGACAGAAGGACTTGTACAGTTTAGCTAGGCAGAGGGATCGAGATGGGAAGGATGTGCAGCAAGTTAGAGTTATTAAGGATAGAGATGGAAGGGTGCTCACAAGTGAGGAGAGTGTACAGAGGAGATGGAAGGAGTACTTTGAGGAGCTGATGAATGAGGAAAATGAGAGGGAAAAAAGAGTAGAAGGGGTGAACTCTGTGGAACAGAAAGTAGATAAGATTAGAAAGGATGAAGTCAGGAAGGCTTTGAAGAGGATGAAAAGTGGGAAGGCAGTTGGTCCTGACGACATCCCGGTGGAGGTCTGGAAGTGTCTGGGAGAGGCAGCAGTGGAATTTTTAACTATTTTGTTTAACAGGGTTTTAGAGAGTGAGAGGATGCCTGAGGAATGCAGAAGAAGTGTGTTAGTGCCGATCTTTAAGAATAAGGGTGACGTGCAGAGTTGCAGCAACTATAGGGGGATAAAGTTGATGAGCCATACAATGAAGCTATGGGAAAGAGTAGTGGAAGCTAGGTTAAGGAAGGTAAAGAAGCGAGTGCAGGCAGGTTGGAATGGGTGGAGAAAGGTGTCGGGAGTTCTGTGTGATAGGAAAATATCAGCGACAATCAAGGGGAAGGTGTACAGGACAGTGGTGAGACCGGCCATGCTGTATGGTTTAGAGACAGTGTCACTGAGGAAGAGACAGGAGTCAGAACTAGAGGTAGCAGAGCTGAAGATGGTTCTGTTTGGGAGTGACAAGATTGGACAGGGTTAGGAACGAGTACATCAGAGGGACAGCTCATGTTTGGGGGACAAAGTTAGGGAGGCCAGATTAAGATGGTTTGGACATGTTCAGAGGAGGGAGAGTGAGTATATTGCTAGGAGAATGTTGGACATGGAGCTGCCAGGCAGGAGGCAAAGAGGAAGGCCAAAGAGGAGGTATATGGATGGAATAAATGAGGATATGAAGCTAGTGGGTGCAAGTGTTGAGGATGCAGAAGATAGGAAAAGGTGGAGAGAGATGATTCGCTGTGGCGACCCATGAAGGGAAAAGCCAAAAGAAGAAGAAGAACATATAGAAACCAACAGTAACCGATAGTAACATGTTGTTACCAATACACCCTTACACACAGACTGTGATTTTTTTTTTCTGTGAAACCATACCAGGCCAGTCAATTTGGGCTCCAAGCTGAGCAGTGAGTGTCCTAAGGCGCAGAGTTTTATGTGTAAACGTGTTCCAGTCCACGCCATCAGGGTTCTGCAGGAGAATCAGAGCCATTAGACTCCACGGGCTGAGGACCAAGCCTCGCTCCTGCAATAGCACCAACAAGTGAGCGACATCACCAACAAAGTCCTGCAGCTCCGCACTGGGCTTCAGAGGCAGATCCCTGAAAGAGAGAAAGAGAGAGAGAGAGAGAGAGAGAGAGAGAGAGAGAAAGAGAGAGAGAAAGAGAGAGTTTAAGTGTTTCCTTTGGCTGTTCTATGGTCAGAAACCGCATTCAGTTAGTATTTTTAGAGCTCCACAGCTCCCGGTGTTTCACCTGGGTATCAGGTTGTACTGATTGCGCTGGATCCTCCCTTTAGCCAGCTCTCTCACAGACACCGGGTTCCTGAAGTACACATGCATGCAGCCGTAGTTTTCCTCCAGAACCTGGCGAGCCTTAAGCAAACCCTACACACACACACACACACACACACACACAAATAAACTGATTGTGCCACCACAACCCAAGCCAGTCCACATTCTACTAACCCATCTTACAGTAATATAAATTATAGTAACTATAAACGGATAAAAATGCTCTTCGTTAATAAATCTGAAATTGTAACCAATCGCTGTTATACGTCCTTCACATCAGGCCACATCAAATCCCCCTGCCGTGGATTATTCTTGTGTAACATCATGTCCCGGAGCATGTTATTCCTTAATTAATCGATGAATGTTTTATAAGCTTAGTCTGTTAACGGAATCAGGAGGCACCCTAGTGGTCTCTCGTGGTTTGGGAATGCCGAGCAGCTCGTGAGCAAGCAGAGATTCTTCCAGGATGCGATCGTAGCTGATGCTGATGGGAACTAGGGTGATATCGTACACCTCGCCTTTAAAAAATGGCTCCAAGACCATCTGCATCATCCCTACACACACACACACACACACACACACACAGACACACACTTCATAATCGTCACAGATTTAATCTCTTTTAACTAAGACACATTCACTGGTTTTTTGTTTCAGACTCAACTATTTAAGTGAAACAGTGCTAAATATTCATTTATCTTATAACACTATTAAAATAATGCTAGCACTGTAGGTTCGGTATGACAAACATTTGGCAGTCTATAACTCATCAAAATCACTCAACAAGCTCCATATTCATTACTTCAGTCATTTTATCTTAGCCGGATCAAACGCAGCGTGTTATTACGTGAGTAATGTTAGCTTACTAGCTTTGTTACTAGCTAGTGTTTTAGCATGTAGCATCAATAACTTTAGCTTACCCAGTTTGGGCTTGAGAGACTTCAGTGTCCTGCTGCGCAGGCCTTCCACATAAAACTCTAGAGGAGCAAAACCTGTCTGCAAAAACACAGATTTAAAATATGTTTAATTAAATAAAAGGACGATTTTACTGCAGCTAAGAACTCATAATGAATTAGTTTTGTAAGCCACTGTTTTTACTCTTTTCTGAATAGAGGCTTAATAGGTTTGTTGTTATTGTGGCATGTTGACTAGCTAGCTTCCTAAACTTCTAGCTTAGTTGGTGAGGAAACTGACATCTCTAGCTGACAGAAAGCACAGGGTTAAACAAATCTGTAGATATTTCACAGATATTGACTTTATACCTGTAATATATTTACGAAGCAAAAATAAATAAATAAATAAGTAAAATTAACTAGCAACACTGGCTGAGCTAGCCATACCTGTACGCAGGACTGTGCTAACGTGATCAGTTTACTAGTTAGCTTAGCTTCCTTTGGCATTACCTCATCAGCACTAGAGTAAAAACATTACAACAAGAATCTGTAACAAAAAAAAAATGTTTGTTGTTTGCTCCTGTTTTTGTTGTGTCCATGTTGATAATTGAGTGTCTTTGTCATGTTTCATTCCACAGTGGTGGTTAATATGAAGCTCATGTGAAAGTAAACTCAGGACTTTAAGAATTTGTAGTGAATGAATTTATACTGAATGAAAACGTCCCATCAGTGTAATGAAACTACAGTGTGTTGGTCAAAAGGGTTCAAATTGTTTAATACGTGGGGTACATGTGCTAGAAAATAATGTTAGGAAGGAGGGAAAAATTTCCTGCGGACTAAACAGCTAACATGATGATTAGATAGATCAGTTTATATCAGGAGAATGATTATATTTGAGATTAGTGTCACGTGTTTACCCGCACTATGGTCCTGACGTACTCTGACAGCACGGCCCAGTAGAGCTTATCCTCTCCGATCGCCCGGCGAATGAAGAACGCTCCGGAACGGCGCAGGATCTCACCAACCAGAGACATTCCCATGAGCGCTGGAGGAGAAAATGGAAACAAGAAACAGAGCCGTTATTGCGCGTTACGTCAAAACGTGTTTAAACATGATGTCTCGTCTAATAGATACTTACGAATTCCAGCAGCGATGACGGGGACGGACAGATCGTAGGTGAACATGATGTAGGAAATAACCAGGAAGTCAATGTAGCTCCTGTGGTTGGGCATCAGAATGACTGGATGCTCCTGAATGGCTTGGTGGAGCTGAGGGGGCGGAGCCAGCACACGATTACAAGAAGCCGACATCACTCTATCTAGCTAGTAGTGAGCTAAAACTTTTGTTTTACAATGTGGTCAATTGGCAGCAAATAAAAAAATGTTTGATGGATTATCTGTAGCTAGAAAAGCTTTTCATAGCTTTAAAAAAAAGAATACTATTACTATACCATATCATATGACTCTAATTACATTTAGCTAACACTTAGTTTTTAGCTGTACTGAAGGTTTCATATTAAAAAAATTCAAGAAGTTTTATACAAATACAGCAGCTCAATTTTGTGTTCTACTTTGGAAAGTTTGCAGAAAAAAAAAAAGTGTAAACAGAAACAATAAATAGTTACGATTTTGTTACGTTCATACCGAATTCTTCATAGCTGTTAGTATTAATCTGTACATAAAAGCTGACGTATTTAGCTAGCTCTTTACTCTGCTAGCTAGGTAGTACTCTAACATCCTAGCGAATCGCTACGACTACACCGAGCTTTGTAATCTCCAAGAATCTCCATGGAAACAGTTTTTGCTACATTTGTGTGCTCTTCCTGCCTGCAGTGCCACTAGAAGGTAAACCCTAAAAATGGACGACAGACACAGATAAAGCTGCTGAGGTTAGCACACATGGACGACGCTGGCGACGCAAGTGTGCCTAACCCGTGCGAGTCCGTCCTCGTTCACCCGGATGGAGCTGAAGAGCCTCTTGAAGACTTTAGTGAGAGCATAACCCATGAGGCGGATGAAGCTCAGCTGCAGGTTCTGACTCATCTCCTCTAAGATGCTGACGGCTTCCTCCTTCACGACCTCGAGCGGCTCTCCGGATTCCACGGATATCTGCATGCGACAAAACTTCAGGTTCGGTCACAGCACATTGCTGCAAACACACCGACATGAGAAACTCTTCACATTTCTTCAGTTAATCTCGAGGCTCTGAAACGGTTTGTCATGTGACCTGATTACACTGGCCATTGTTTTTACCTATTTTATAGAGTTTAATCCTCAAATAAAGTAAAATCAGGGGACCTCATCAAGACCTTACCATGGTTACATAGCTGAGACACATCACCTTAAATTAATCAGGAGGAAAAAAAACATAAATATCGGTTCTTTATCTTTCTTTAACTCTTTTACCTGAAGGCCTCTTGTGTGGTTGCATCCATGTGGATGATTGAGTGTCTTTGTCATGTTCCACTCCACTGTGGAGGTTAATATGAAGCTCATATGAAAGTAGACACTCAGGACTTTTGAATGTGTAGTGTTTCAGAAGGATTTCTGCATTCTCTAGCCTACTAGGAGCAATATATTCAAAAAAAGGTCCAAACGGATGACTATAATCACTGAGGTTACTCAGGGTTCTATATAGAACCCTGGAGTTCTGTGTAGAAGTGTCGGAGATTTGATGTTTTAGTCCTTACGTATCGTCACACACTGCAGTAAAAAGTGCAGCAGACTCCAGGAAGTGTCTCACCTCAGAAAAGACGTAGCGTAGATACTGTGACTCCTGCACCATCCTGTTGAGGGCGCTCATGGACAGAGGCGTGGCCCCGCGATACGGCTGAGCGCTGTAAGTCCTGAGGGCGTGGCCTATATCACTGCCCCGCCTTCTCTCCTCCAAAACGTCAAAGACGTGTTCGGAATCCTCTTTTGATGAGCGTGCTCTCTGGAACATAACGGATCAGGACGCGTCGTCCAAATGACTCGAGATTTCAGCAACGTTTACATTAAACCTAAGCGTTTATGTGAGTGAGCAAGTTTTTACGAAAGCCTACACTGGCTTTTTTGGCAGAACGTAGTGTTTGTTTATTCTTTTACTAAACATACACTACTCATGTAAAGATAAAAAAAAGAATAAAAACTGATTTTTAAGGACCTGATTTAGACACTAACCCCGCTTTTCGCACAGGAATCATACGGTAATACTTCACAACCAATGCTCAGTACATCTGATTTTGCACTAGCAGAAGTTAGCTAAATCTAGATAAAGATCTAAAGAGCTCACGCTAAACAATCTGCTTCAAATGAGATGATTAGTAAAAGAACAGGATATCAGATGAACCTCGTCTCAAAACTGTTCCTGTAAGGACGGCAAGAAACATGTACAGCTTCACGCTTAAAAATAAAGGTTCTTAAATGGTTCTTGATCAGAGTGTAGGGTTCTGCGGAGAACCTTTAACTTCCATTTTTGATGCACAGAAGGTTCTCTGTAGTGGAAAAAGGTTCTTTATGGCGCTAAGAATAAAAGGGTTCTTTTAAGGACCGTTTACTGAAAGGTTCTTTGGGAAACCAATAATGGTTTCTTCTATGGCTTTACTGCGAAACCCCTTTTTTTGGGTTCTTTATGGCAGCTTTAATTTTAAGAGTGTTCACACACTTGTCTAGAACTGGGTGATATAACAACGTAATATCGATTTTATAATCAATTCTATCACGCTTTTCTGATATATCGCAGGTTTTACGTTCTTAATCATCCAGATCGAAAGCAGATGATTAGGATTGTAACACGTTTTGTATCCTTTTCAATCCATGAACTGTTAAAAATATGATTTTTCCCCCTTTTTTGTGTTGCTTTCTTTCATAGCCATTAACTAAAACTTTCTTTGTTCCCGTGTGTTAAATACAACACTGCTGTGTCCTCAGTTTGTTAGCTAATTTGCCTACACGTTGTGTTAATGTGATGCCAAACTTAACACTTTTGCTTGATCGAAATTTCTGTCATTTTTAAGGTATTGAGATATTAAAGCCAAAACAAAAACATGTCCAATGTTTTATTTTTATTTATTTTTTTATTTTTATTTATTTTTAACAATTTTAGGTGAAATGGTGTGAAGTTTCTAACATGAATATTCAGTGGCGTGGACTTTTGATCAACAAACGGTCTCCAAAAGTCTCCAAAATATTTTGGACCCCCCCCCCCCATAAACCCCGTCCCGGTTTTAACGCACACACGCTATTTGTTTATCATCGCCTACTCTTTAATGCGCTTTTATTATTGTTTGTTGTGTTTAGAGACAACGACTTGTAACGAACTTAGCGTTACAAAACAAGTGTTACTTTCATGTCCAGAAGAAACACACACACACACACACACACACACACACAGGAATTAAACATTCCCTACCAGTACACGGTCCATGGCTGCAGATCCACAGCAGGTGCACGCTTTTCCAGCGGGACAACGACACGGTTCATGCGCGATCCCCAATCACCGGCCCCGGTTTCGGAAACTCCTCCTCCAAGCTGTCGCGCCACTTGTTGCACCGGGAGCAGCTCCACCTGCCGTCACATTGTTCCAAGGATTCGATTCTTAGAAAGGAGTCGGTTCTTCGAAAGCAGGCACAGCATTTCAAGACTCCATTCCGAAGCTTCCGAATCGAATAGCCCGGTTTAGACGAATCGACTCTTTGAGACTCTTTGTGCAATCGATGCGGCTCAGGTTCGCGATCAACAATCGTAAAACGATTCACTTCGGCTTATGTTTCCGAGCAGAATCGCTTTACTCGCCATATGTGCGAGTACACATGAAAACAAACGATGTGAAGTAGCACAGAAGGAGATTCATGCAGCGTTAGACAGCTGCAGTAATTATTCCAAAATAATAATAATAATAATAATTCCATTGTAAATTCACGTTGTTCATATTCGAAAACCTAAGCGCAATCAAATGAATCATATGCGTCGACTCTTTCTATGCCAAACACTTGGATTCAGAATCTGAGTCGATTCAGAACTTTTCGGTTCGTAGGTGCAGGGAATTCCCACTACTGTATCACTCATGATTCATGGGTTCACATATATACATTTTTTAAAATAATTTATTTATTTATGAACATGAACTCTTTTTTGAATAAAAAAATAAATAAATAAAAAATAAAAAAAAAAAACAGGGTTGGAGAGACCGTAATAACTTTACACAATAATAACATTTTTTTTTGTTGTTGTTGTTGTTGTTCTGACACTAAAGATTTATATCACAGCAAGCATTCTGAAGATCTGACATTAGAGCGTTATAACGTTACTCTATTCAGTGACATACATGGGCCTTAGTTCTCTTTATTCGTAGGTAAAAGCAAAAAAGAAAGCAAGAATCAACTCCTTCAGCAAGAATCGACTCATTTGATTCCCGATGCCTGGAGTCGACTCTGATACGTATTTCTGGACTCGAACTGGCCTACTTTCACCAACTAGTTCTTATCCCACTTTCTTACCTTCTTATTTCCAGGGGTTTTATTTGAGTCAGCAAGCAGACTTCCTTCTTATTCCTTAATAACGAATAATAATAACTTTTAAAAAGTATTAGAAACTTTCACCTTTGTTGTTCTAGCACTTTTTTATATCCATCAGTGCTTTATAAGACAACACAAATACACTTTTTTTTTTTTTTGCATTTTCAGAAAAAAAAACTTTAGCTAGCAAACATACTTTTTAAAGTTTTATCTAATATTATTTTGATAACCTACAATCAAAATAAAGAGAAAATTCTCACATATAATATTTCATATTTTCCTATCCATTTGTATCAGCTCAGGTTTTGTTTATAATAATAATAATAAAAAAAAAATTAAAAAAAAATAAAAATATATATATTATATAATACCTAAAATTAAAAAAAAAATAAATAAATAAAGATTATTATTATTATTATTATTATTGTAATAAATATAACACTATTGATTTATTGGTGGTTTATTATGAAACCTATATATTGTGATGTATATTCAGTATCGTAAAAGTGTCTTAGTATGAATTTTATTTATTTTTCTTATTTATTTATTAATTTTTATTTTATTTTATTTTATTTATTTAATATTATTGTTTACAATACAGGTCAGATAAGACCTTTTAAAATATATTTATAAGCAATATATTTTATATATTTTCTACAAGTTACTTGCATACATTCAGTACCATGTGTTAACAGACTACTAAAGTATGATTTTTGATTTAAAAGCCAGAGTAAAGTGCAGAACATGAGTGAAAGCAGGAGAGCAAACAGTTTCTATTAAACCGAGATCAAATAAAAAATAAATAAATAAAAAACCCAGATATCTATGATATCAGCATGATGTTCATTTCTCAGCGTTTATCTCTCACCTATAACCCAGAGCACCTTTCACCTGAGGCAGAGTCCAACCTGAGCGCACGGATCTCACTCATGACTCAAAAGTAATTCAGATTCAGATCAGTTTATTTTACTGAGTGAAGTCAGAAACAGTAAATTGAGAGAATCAGAGGCTGGACCGAGAAGACAACAAGCCACTGAAAGACTGATCTTTCACAGAAAGAATAGCTGTAACAGACATCATACAGATCCTCCAGAGATAGACTCTGTCTTTAAAGTTTGATTGTGAAGAATAAAAATAGAGAATGTGCATACGATGAGGAAAAATAAAGCACGTATCTTATACGATGCTTCACAGAGCACCGTGAGGAGGACTCGATAAACAGGATTAAATAAATACATTAGAGCTCATTAGAGCTCTGCGTTAAACGTGTGCGTGAGGGCGTGTCACGTACAGACTGAGATGTCAACAGATTGTTTTTTTTTTAATCATTAAATATTAAACAGTCGAAGGATTTCTTATGTAACAGAGTCCCGGAGTTCCACCCTGAGCCCGGGTTACTGTCATTCCAGGTTCTCCGGTTTCTCCCCACGGTTTCTTCTGGGACGTGAAAGTGTGTGTGGACATGCAGAATGTCTTCTCACCTCCGGCTAGACCCTCAACACGGCCAAATCTCCTGTTTTGTTCAAAGGCTACATGCTCAGGACGTCACCCCATCGACGTAGAATGGGGAAATAATTCTAAAAGAGATTCGATTATAATAATTGGCGTGAAGATGCGCTCGTCTACATATGACTGTCATTTCAGTAATACTCGGCGCAATCGCTAACGATCTCTGAGCTTTTCGTTTGGCACGGCTGGAATTTACACCTTCAGGAAGAAAAGCTCTCTCAAGCAGCGAGTTACGAATAAATAAATTAAAAAAAAAAAAAAAAAAAAGTTACACATCAGGACAGATGTGTGGGTGTGTTTATGTGTAGCTCTAAAAGCATCGCACTCCATCTTTCCTTATTATGAACTGATTTTACAGCAGCATTTCAGAAAAAAAAAAATGCTATCCCATAATCCCGTCTGCCAGAATTCCGTGTAAGGAATTTGATTGTTCTCCTGTAACCGCGCAGTGTGTTTATTCCTCTTCTAACCACAGCGAATTGTTCACTTCTTCATGAATACGCCTTTATAATCACGTTCAGGTTCTTAGTTACGTTCTGGCAGCTATAAACTGTCTTTCCCTCATCTTTTTCCTTTCTAATGAAATTAAGACAAAACAAACAAACAGAACAAGAGTAGCTGGTCGTGTTACTGAGACCCAGTATAGCGGAATGTGAAAACTTTGTTGAGCTGACACTGGAGACTCCTCCCATTACGTAAATGTTACATCAGAAAAGTGCGTCAGAATAAACCCGTGACCTGCTGCTGCGCCGCTGTCTGAGCTGCTGTTATAGAAAAGTAATCAACAACCTTTCATTCTGGCCAATCAGAGTCTGGAATGCCCCCCCCCCTTGCAAAAACAAAAAAAAACAAAGCGGGATAAATGTTCAATACCTAATGTGGTATAAAGAAATGTGCAAATGTTGTTTTTTAATAGCTGTGTATAGATATGCAGCACTCTGTGTGTGTGTGTGTGTGTGTGTGTGTGTTTCAGCTCTTGGCCATGCTCGCACACTCCTGTACGTCCACCAGGGGGAGCGATTCTCTCCAGTAGGTGAAGTGGCTGAAGGTGTCGCTGCAGGGGAAATCCGACGAGCTTGCTCTCTTCAGTAAGGGGAAGACATGATCGACCACCTCGCTTAGACGGACATACCTGCACACACACACACACACACACACACACACACACACATACACAGTGTCACATGGCTTCAGTCAAATCCTCAGCATCTCCATCGAGGATCACATCCTCTTCAATCTAAGGGTCCGGTTGCCATGGTAACAAATCTGCCCTGTATCCGCTAACTTAAACGCTGCACATAAACCTAACAGAACATAACAAAAGGCACGCTCTGTCTGACACGCTCTACTTACGAAGACACGTTGGTCTTGGCATGCTCCTGCACCAGTTCTCCTTTCGGATTGACGGTAAAGATCCTGTTTAAGGGAACTCCCACTTCCTTATAAGAATATACGTCCTGCAAACATCATATCAAACTCAGGATACAGTATTTTATTCCATACACACTATTAAACTTCTATAAGAAAACAGATTATGAGAATAGATTATGAACATGTATGTGCTTTGGACAATGTCCTGACTAACGGCCAAGGAAGGAAAGAAAGAAGAACGACTCGACAAAACATCCACGAAACAGATTGTATAAATATTACACGATCCAAATTGTTTGTATATTTTACTAATTATTATACTTTACATATAATAGCTTGAACAGATGACTAATCAACTAATTAACTATATATTATATTGTAAGATACTGCATAAGGGGTTATATTGGGTCCTGTGCGACTTACAGAGCAGAACCGGATCAAAAAATCTGTATATTGGAAGGAACGTGCATCCTAAATCTTGTGTGTGTGTGTGTGTGTGTGTGTGTGTGTGCTCACCGTGACTCTGTTTCCAAAGGCAGCATAGAAAGGTTGTGTGTTTGGATGGAACAGGTACTTAATGTCAATCAAACATTCCACCTTAAACTTCTCCGGCTTCTTCTCAATCACCTCCCTATGAACACACGCCATAATATCATCGTTAGTGTGTGTGTGTGTGTGTGTGTGTGTGTGTGTTTCTGTCAGACCACATCTTATTACTATTATTATTATTATTATTATCTGATATTATCAAAGTAAGCAGCTTAATAAGTTAAATGCAGCTGAATAAGTAGAGAGCATTATGTGTGTGTGTGTGTGTGTGTGTGTGTGTGTGTGTGTGTGTGTGTTCTCACCGGTGCAGTGCTGAGAACAGGCTGCTGGGACTGAGCAGTACAGGGCCCTGAGGCAGCATGGTGCCACTCTCGTTCACCCATTGTAAGTATCCTCTGGTCATGTTCGCCATCCCGATCGCCCTCGCCGAGCAGTACATGAACTTATATCCGTTTCTGCACACACACAGACACACACACACATACACACACCTCTAAGTGTATTGTCTCCAAGTATACTTTTATATTTAATATCATATTATATTAATACAATTACTAAGATTATTACACTACATTCTACAAACATTTACACCGACCAGGCATAACATTATGACCACCTGCCTAATATTGTGTCGGTCTCCCTTTTGCAGACCCGTCATGCACTGTGTATTCTGACACCTTTCTATCAGAACCAGCATTAACTTCTTCAGCAATTTGAACAACAGTAGCTCATCTGTCGGATCGGATCACACGGGCCAGCCTTCACTCCCCACGTGCATCAATGAGCCTCGGTCGCCCGTGACCCTGTCTCCGGTTCACCACTGTTCCTTCCTTGGACCACTTTTGATAGATACTGACCACTGCAGACCGGGAACACCCCACAAGAGCTGCAGTTTTGGAGATGTTCTGATCCAGTGGTCTAGTCATCACAATTTGGCCCTTCGTCAAACTCGCTCAAATCCTTACGCTTGTCCATTTTTCCTGCTTCTAACACATCAACTTTGAGGACAAAATGTTCACTTGCTGCCGAATATATCCCACCCACTAACAGGTGCCATGATGAGGAGATACTCAGTCTTATTCACTTCACCTCTCACTGCTCATAATGTTATGCCTGATCGGTGTACATATACTATGACACTAACACAAGACTAGTTTTGGCAATTTTTGCTATATTTATGTTTTGTTTGGGTTCAAATGACCTAGTTCAAATTATTTACATAAAAATGTAAAACCGTCTCTCAGAGTCCTGGGAGTGAGGGATTGAGCTCTTAACAGCTTCTGAGGGACATAGAGGATGAGATTTTTATGCTAACTGTATAAATGTGTGATGGTGATTGGCAGCTGAAGGAGCAGTTCTTACTGGCTGACTTTGTGGAAGAGGCGGGCGATGCCTTGGTGTGTCCAGTCTTTCCCCAGAGTGGGCAGGATGTGTCCCAGTGTGTCCGATCTACAGGTCAGATTTCACACATTACATTAAATCATATACAGTAAATACACAGTAGGGTGGTGTGACTAAAAGAAATGATTGTAACGCTGATTATTTTCCTAGAACAGCACATCCTGATGTTTTGTCTTTTATTCCTTTTATACCTCAGCAATTCACCAACAATTAATTGTTTGTATGACTTTTTATCCTGACTTTTTATTTTTATTTTATTTATTGAAGAGGAACAAGTTAGCTCCTGTTATTACTTATGTTATAGCAGCGATAAACATCCCTCACTGTCTTACTGTCTGTCTACTGAAGTTAATAAGACAAAAATAAATAAATTAACCAATTAAAGGCAGCTTGTCATGCTACATAAAAACCAAAAGCGTTAGTAGTTTCTGTCCTGAAAATGGGGGAAAACTTAAAAAGTTGCATTTTCTTCTGAAGACTCCTTCTGTAAATCACATCTCCTGGGGGAGAAATCTATATTACTCTGTGTGAGTTGTTGCTATGGAAACGATAACACATTAGAGCGAGTGCAGTATATAAACCAGGCCTTTCCTGATGCTTTCTGACCAATCAGGATCCAGAACTCGGCCCGAGCTCTCCCCAGGACTGCTCACCTGGTGATGGTGCCATCGATGTCGGAGATGATGATTTTGTCATCCCAGTTCCACAGGTAGATGGTTCCCTCGCAGCGACACGTGCCCTGGTACTGAGTGGTGACACTGAACATCACGTCATTGGGGCCATCTTTTAATTGTAGGCTAGCCTGAGATATGAGCACACACACACACATACACACACAATTACTAACATGTTATCTACAGTGAATATAATACTTTACTGAAGCGAGCCGTTACAGTTGTGTGTGTTGTATGTTGCTCTGGGATACATACAGTATAGCCTTAAAGTAAAAATATGTTTATTTTTTTTAAATATATATAGAGTTCACACTCCTTCTTTGGATGTGGTTCAATGCTGAATGTAAAAAAAAAAAGAGACCAAACACTGAGCAGAGAAAATTAACAGAGTAAAGAAGAAGAGATACTTCTGTTAAAAGTGAATTTCTGTGATAGAATCTGTGATAAAGTGACCCTGTCAATCAAATAATGGGGTGGGATTTAAAACAACAACAACAAAAACAGGTAAACAAACTGTTTTCTGAAATGATATGAAAACACACTTCCAGGAGGCGTGTAAGTAAAGATCTATTTTCGACTGCTATGGAAGTTCTTACCAGCTGTTCAGATGTGAGGCGGAGCGTCTTCCTGTAGGACACGCCTCCTTGGCTGATTGAGGTGTCTGATTGGCTGGAGCTGGCTGTCTGTATGCTTGACTGGTGCTCTTCATCGCTGGAGGAGGATTCATCGTTCCTCCTGTGAGCAAATTAAACGTAAATGTAAGACTGCTGTGTTTCAGCGATCTCTGATAACGGGGAGCCTCAGGCGTCATTGGGCATCAAGGCAGGATACACCCTGGACGGAGTGCCAACCCATCGCAGGGCACACACACACACACTCTATTCACTCACGCAATCACACACTAGGGACAATTTAGAGATGCCAATCAACCTACAATGCATGTCTTTGGACCAGGGGAGGAAACCGGAGTACCCGGAGGAAACCCCCGAGGCACGGGGAGCACATGCAAACTCCACACACACATGGCGGAAGCGGGAATCGCCCCCCTTTCTGATAATTAATGCTTTAATATTTGAGACGTCTACCTATTGATGGCAGCCATCTTCCCAGCATGCTCTGCTCCTCCTGTGGGTCCGATTACGGTTGTAGAATCCTGAAGGACAGCAATCATGTATCAAAGACTCCTGCGTGGATTCATGGGTGTGGAAATGTGTGTGTGTGTGTGCGTGTATGTGTGTATATACCGTTTTGGAGCTGCTGCCTCTCCCGCGCCACGAGAACCACCACCGTCCACCTTTCTTCGGCATCTTCTCCTTCACGATCCTCTCCACGGTGGCCTGCGAGGGACATGCACAGAGCCGAAACACAACCTCAACAAACCAACAAAATCTCTAAAAACAAGCAAGACAAATGAAAAAGAGGTTCGTGCAGGAGAAGGAAGAAGCTGTGAGTGACCACTGAGGAGGAAGTAAACACTGCGGTTAGCCAAGACAGAAGAAACTCCAGCAGGGAATGAACCGAATCAGAGCAGGGGAACTGAAGGGCAGGGCATTTGGGCAGCGAGCGAGGAAGAAAGAGAGAGAAGAGAGAGAGAGAGAGAGAGCAGAGGGGAGAAAGAGGTTTTACTGGAGAAATGGATTTAGTTAATTTAAATAAGCACTCTAATAAATATTCTTTGAGAAATCACTCCCAAAAAAACAAAAACAAACAAACAACATAAATAAATCATCCAAACATGTGTTTTTTAATAACAAAATTATTGTCACCTAAAAAAATAATTATGAATTGATTTTAAATTCCTTTAATAATTATTTAAAAAAAATAATAATTTAATTAAAAAATAATTATTGACACCTAAAAAAAGCTCTTTAATTTCCTTTTTAATAAAGTCTTAAAGTTCCTTCATTTTAAACAAATTATTATTTATTTTATTTGCATTTAAAAAAAATTTATTTGTCATTGTGTGTGTGTTACCTTAGGCAGTGGTTTCTGAAAGACTTGCATAGCCAGCAGGATGGGTGCAGCGGTGCTCCAGTTGTAATATCTAATAAAATAAAGAGAGAAAAGCTTCATGGCTGTTTTAACGTGATCAGGTCTGCATTTCTGACAGACTGCTGCTACAATGTCCTGCTTATTACAGGCTCTTTACTGAAGAATCCACTGATTCAGCCTAGAATAATGATTAAAAGCATCATTTGAATAAGCAATGACAAGCTTCAGTTTCTTCACGCTGGAGGTTTGACAGTGTTATTGTTGCAGTTTCATTTCGCTGCCAGAAGAGAAACGAGCTAACACACACACACACACACACACACACACACACACACACACACTCAGAGGTCCTTTAATCCATATTATTCTCTAAAAGTATGTACTCTTTATGTGAGGACCAGGACACACTGCAATGGAAGAGAATTTTCTAATATTAATATATTTATATAAAATTTTGTATGTATACAGTGCTGCTTGAAAGTTTGTGAACCCCTTGAGCTGTTCAGACGTTTCTGTTGTTTTACCTTGATTTTCTTATTTTATCATCACCTGCTTTTTATGAATTAAATGTCAGATGTATGTTGATCGATTGCATATGTTTGTTTAGAGGGCATTTTGCGAGTAGCCAAAAAACTACATGAAATACAAAAGTAAGTGAAGCCTGAGCTGCTTTGGTAAAGTCAAGTGAGTAACAGTTTCAGGTGAAACACATTAGACATCCTTAGGAAAGTGGTTGGGCAACACTGATTAAAAGAGAGAGGAAACCAACTAAACCACTGTAGTGCCAAGGAGTCAAACAATGCCAAGAGGAAAGGAGATATCCGAGGACATCAGGAAGAAGGTGGTGACCGCCCATCAGTCTGGGGAAGGCTATAAGACCATCTCCAAGAGATTCCAACTCCATCCATCCACTGTAAGACAAATCATCTACAAATGGAGGGCATTCAACATGACCACAACTCTGCCTAGAAGTGGACGCCCATCAAAACTATTATCAAGAAGCACCAGAAAAATAATAAACGAGGTAACGGCCAACCCACGCATCACCTTTAGAGAGTTGCAGACCTCTCTGGCAGCATCTGGGGTAAATGTACATGCGTCAAACAATCAGACGAATATTGAACAGACATGACATTTATGGGAGGGTTGCTAGAAAGAAGCCTCTGCTCTCAAAAAAGAACAAAGCTGCCTGTTTCAACTTGGCCAGAAAGCATTTGGACAAACCAGAGGCCTTTTGGAAGTCCATTCTTTGGACAGATGAGTTCAAAATAGATTTATTTGGTCATAAAGCCGCCATGTTTGGAGAAAATCCAACACTGAATTCAAGGAAAAAAACCTCCTCCCAACAGTGAAGCATGGTGGTGGAAATGTGAAGGTCTGGGGCTGCTTTTCTGCCTCCGGGTCAGAGTGACTCCATATTATCCAGGGAAACTTGAATTCTCAGACCTATCAACAAATTCTTGAAGAGAATCTCCTGCCATCAGTCAGAGAGCTGAAGCTGGGCCGAAAATAAGTGATGCAACCAGACGACGACCCGAAGCATTTAAGCAAATCCATCAAGGAATGGTTTAAAAGAAAGAAGTTTCACACTCTTGATTGGCCTGGTCAGAGTCCGGATCTCAATGCAAATGAAATGTTGTTGGTAGACCTGAAGCGGGCGGTACATGCCAGATGTCCTTCCAACCTCTCTCAACTAGCTGAGTTCTGCAAGGAGGAGTGCGCAAAAAATCCCCAAAGACAGATGTGAGAGACTGGTCAGGGGTTACAGAAGACGTTTGGTTGAAGTAATGGCTGCAAAAGGAGGTGCCACAAGCTACTAAATAAAAGGCTTCACTTACTTTTGCACACAGAATAATTCAATGTTTCATGTAGTTTTTTGGCTACTCGCAAAAAATTCCCACTAAACAAACATATGCAATTGATCAGCATACATCTGACATTTAAAAGCAGGTGATGATAAAATAAAAAAAAACAAGGTAAAACAACAGAAAAGTCTGAACTTTCAAGCAGCACTGTATATATATATAGTGTGTGTGTCTTGTTACTGGACTGCTGTAACAAGAATTTCCCTCACGGGATCAGTAATGTATATCTATCTTACGGTGGCTGAGAAGTACAGAAAACAAAACAACAAATCTAAAAACACATCAATTCAGACAAAGCGGAAAAGGTAGCTATAGTTTGCGAATGGAATTCTTCCCTCTGATTGGACGAGACATCAGTCATTCAGGATGTACAGGAAGTCCAGCAGGCTGCAGCAGTAGAAAGTGGATTGGTGTGTGTATGTACGCAGCTCTGCTCTTATAGCGCTCCTTACATCCTTTAATCTGGAATAGTTTTCTCTTCGAAACAATCCTGGTGTGTTTTAGAGATCGCAAACTAATCTTTACGCCATGATACGCTATCAGTATATCCAAAATCACGCCGTGTGAACGTCCTTCCTCAAAGTAGCGTTGAATTAATTCCATTGTCTTATAAATATAAATATACACGTTTGTTATTTTCTTTAGAAGAAGTCAAAGCAGAACTCCACACATGTACAAGAAATAAAGTTAGACACACAGTTTCCTACTTCCTGTATATCTTGAGTGACAGATGTCTCGTCCAATCAGGGGGAAGAATTCCATTCGCAAACTTTACCTACCTTTTCCTTTTTGTCTGAATTCTCCTTGTGTTTTCCTTTTTGTTATTTTGTTTTGCACTTCTCGGCCATCTATCTATCTAGAAGGTTGTTGCCTAGTCACATCGTCACCGTAACCAAACTCCTTCCTCCGTTCCTTATATCATTTATACTGTATCAATTATTTAACAGCTCCCTTGAACTACTTTTCTACATTTTTTAAACCTGTCAAGAAATACGTCAGCGTGAACAGTCACAAAATGCCTCCCGCTTCACACGAGGAGGAAGGAAGTAGTACACCATTCTGGTACCTTCAGACTCCATGTTTCAGCGATTTGGGACAAACTAATTCAGATCTCGGGTACTATTTAGGACGGATAGGCGGCAAACTGGAACGCAGGGTGAGTTATTATTAGGAATGCCTTGACTGACCAATCGGAATGGAGCATCCGGGATAGTGTAAATGATGTTCGTTGTGATCCGTGTTGTGTAGGTGGATGTGTGAAGGTGTCTCTCACTTGGAGCCAATTTTGACCACCAGGTTCGGGTCGTCTATGAGGGTGGGGTTCTCCACAAACTGCTGGTAGGAAAGGGCCTTCTCCTGAAAGTGCTCTAGACGAACAAATGCACATGTTGAGGTGGATGATGTAAGTATGCTTGTGAAAGACTTGTGTGTAGGTGTGTGTGTGTGTGTACCTTTACTGATCTCTCGGCTGTCGGTCAGTCCACCACACAGGGACAGTGCGATAGACGGGGAAGTCAGTGGGCTGATCTGAGTAACTGTCCACGCCGCTGTCTGCTCCTGAGCTTCCTACGGACGGAGGAGACGTGCTCATGCTGCGTAACATGCCCTCACAACACACGCGTCCTGCGCCGTTGTTCTCACTGTCAGCATGATGAAACAGACAAAGAGAGGGACAGTTAGAGTATATAAAGAGATTAAACAGACAGAGAGGTGGTGCAACAGATAGAAAGAGAGACAGATATATAATCAAGAGAGAAAAAAAAAAGATAGACAGATGGGTAGAAGAGATACATAGACAAAGACAGATCATTAAACACACACACACGCACACACACAGACACAGAGAAATATGAGAAAGACAGACAGAAAAACAGATGAATAGAGAGACAGAAAAAGAGGCTGTCTAACAGAGAGATAGACAGAATGAAGTGTTGCTATGTACCTTTTAGGAAAGTAAAGTGCCGCCACTTCCGGCCCCAGCTCTGTGATGTCATCAAGATACACACCGTCAGAGCCAAGATGGCGGCTTCTCTTATCTGTAAAGAGTAAAGAGTGGATAAGCAGCAGCATGACTTTTATCACATCGAATATGTTCTCATTAAAAAACCCTGGACGTAACGAAAGACTTCTACTTTCTCTGAATCAGTCCTGTTACCTTTTCTCTTCGAAGGTGAATCAGTTTTGCCCTGTGGGAGTGACCCTACGCTGGCCACACCCCTTTCCTTGACATCTGACACCTGACACGCTGCAAACATGGCCGCTGTCTCTGCTTCCGGTCTCGCCATCTCTAGATCTCTTTCTTTAAGGCTGTTCGGCGTTCTCATTGGCTCGTCTCCTGCCGCGATGCTGCCACTCAGCGCTCCTGCGTCGCCCGTCTCTGTCCTGCTGTCCTTGGCTGCGTGAAGGAACTGGGGTAGGGACGTGTCATCATCGCCATGGCAATGATCATAAGCAGTCTGCGCATCAGAGATGACTCTGAAGTGTGTGTTGTCCGAA
>JAUCMX010000030.1:7324096-7359096 GCA_033459395.1 Hemibagrus guttatus | reverse complement strand
TCTCTCTTCAAGCTGTCCACTTTGGACTTCCTCCTCCTCTTCCTCCTGCGCTTCGTCGCTCCACACTCGGCACCCAGGGTCTGAATGGAGGACGGGATGGGGGACGTTGCCAGGTACGAGGGCACCACTTCCTGTATGGTAATTCAGTTCACTTTCAATTCTGACCACTGGTGTGACCAAAACATTTCTAAACATAGCTTATACTCTGCTGTAAAATGATTGACACCCTTATCATAATAAGGCACAGGGTCAGGGTGAACATGTAGAGTGCACTGTACACCGATCAGCCATAACATTGTGAGCAGTGAGAGATGAAGTGAATAAGACTGATGATCTCCTCATCATGGCACCTGTTAGTGGGTGGGATATATTCGGCAGCAAGTGAACATTTTGTCCTCAAAGTTGATGTGTTAGAAGCAGGAAAAATGGACAAGCGTAAGGATTCGAGCGAGTTTGACGAAGGGACAAATTGTGATGGCTAGACCACTGGATCAGAACATCTCCAAAACTGCAGTTCTTGTGGGGTGTTCACGGTCTGCAGTGGTCAGTATCTATCAAAAGTGGTCCAAGGAAGGAACAGTGGTGAACCGGAGGGTCATGGATGGACTAGGCTCATTGATGCACGTGGGAAGCGAAGGCTGGCCCGTGTGGTCCGATCCAACAGACGAGCTACCGTTGCTCAATTTGCTAAAGAAGTTAATGCTGGTTCTGATAGAAAGGTGTCAGAATACACAGTGCATGACGGGTCAGCAAAAAGGGGGACCAACACAATATTAGGCAGGTGGTCATAATGTTATGCCTGGTCGGTGTATGTCATAAATAATAAATACAACATTAATTACATGTAGCTTTCATTTTATAGGATTACTGCATGATTTTTTGTGGTGATTTTTTTTTCTTGTAATAAAATTTGTAATTTTGTTGTGTCCGAAGAATTTTGTAATCATTTTGTAATTTTTTAAAATGATTTTTTTAAATCATTTTTTGTAATATTTTTTGTATCTCAAGCACTCTCAAAAATACACAACCACTTACACAAATATATTCTTTTTCATACGTAAACATTTCCAATAAAAATAAAAAAAACAAATTCTGATCTCTTCTGTCTGTTACAGGATCTGATCAAATTCATTCCTCTTTTTTTTTGTCTGATATCCAATACATTTAACCTTTGGCTGAACTGTTGCTTTAAGATTTTTTTTTTTTGTAACTCTATTTCTTTTTCCAAATTTAGCATTGCACTCTATTCATTCTAACCACACACACACACACACACACACACACACACTGGCTGTATAGAGTCCCTGTGTGACCTACTTAGCCCTTTCTCGCGCACAGTGAGAGTGCTTTTCTAAGTGTGAGCTGCAACGAAACACACACACACACACACACACACACACATACACACACACACACTTCTCCACAGTGTGCCCGAGGTCACAATTCGAAACCTTTTACTACAAAAACAGGATCTGAAGTATGAGTGGCCCAGCGGAGTGCAGTACAGAGTGCGGTTCATATCGAATCAGTTAATAAAAGGCTCTCTGAAGTGCAAAACAAGCGAAAAGGCCACAGCACAGCACGAGGTTTTCCTGTTTTGTCGACGCCGGTTCCTCACGGTGTGTGTCTTCGAACACTGCTGCATTAACACTAACAATTCGCACGGTTAATACAAGATGTCGAATTTTATCGGTTTATACCAAAGATCAAATCTGTGTGTAGTCGGTATCAGATTATATGAAGCTTCCTGTATACACATCCTTATGAATGAGCTGTTGCTATAGAAACGATATAAGAAAGAGCTCGTTGATATAAACCTGTGATTCGTCTGACAGCCGGAACTACTTTCCACGACCATAACCTTCTGACCAATCAGATTCGAGAATTCGGCCGCTCTGTGTTGTGTCATTAATCTCTTTGGTTTTCTTCGCAAGTTTCTCCTGGCTATCCAGTGCTGTATGTCAGGATACAGATTGTGTATTACTAAAAAAGAAGATACGTTTGTCAGCCATTTTTACAAAGCCGTTGTGTTTGCTACGTTAAAGAGCCGACGCGTAAGAAACAGAGCACGGAGACGAGTGAAACAGAACAGACACAGATGCTGTCGATGGCGTAATGCTGTTACATCATCTCTCATGTGTTTTTTGAGATTGCGAATCGTTTCCTCCTCAGTGGAAATGAGCGCCGAGGTGTGTTGGGACGTGTGAGTTTCGTACCCGATCGTTCTCGGCTTCCGTGACGAAGAAAGCCTCTCCGTTGTCTCCCAGCTTCATTTGCAGACTCACAGGCTCTCCGTTCACCTCGATGTCCACCTGGAAACACACACGCGCGTTTAGCTGAACACACATCTGGATCCGATACACCTTTCAGCACTCTCGCTGTGTGTGTTCTGAGATCAAATCTAGTGAGCTGAAGCAATGACATATCAACATAAAATCTAGTCGAAGCACAAGGAAAACGTTCCCCTGCTGTCGGTTCTGTCAGTAAAATCAGTCTGAAATGTGTGTAATCAAACTGTATGTCATTCATTGTAGCATGTAACCATGATAATTGCATTCGGTTCGTTTCCGTGGTAACGCAAAGGCCTGAAATGCTAACCCTGACCTTAAACTTCAACCCTGAACTTTTAACATGTGACTTGACTTGTTAGATTACAATATTTATAAATATTTGACCTCTTGTGACCTCTTTGTGTCCTCACCACTTTCTCGCGTGAGCGCAGCACTCCCATCTTGCCAAAGCGGACATGGAAGGGCGAGCAGTGCAGCGAACCGTCGGGACGACGCACCACGATGACATCGATGCAGCCGGAGAGCGTCGCCGGGTTCAGGCCGCGGTACAGCTCCTTCACCTGCACGAACACCTGCCCTGCCAACTGCCCCACGTAGTTCATGGTCTGACTCTACACACACACACACACACACACACTTGTTCATAAGCAACTGTGACAAAATGAAATGAAAAGATTTTCACGCAGATAAAAAATAAATAAATAAATAATTCCACGTCCTTTCCCTTTCAGTGAATCAGATTGCTCTCTAGCAAGAGAATGTCATTCCAGTGCTCAGGTGTTTCCGGTAAGAAATTCAACAGTAAAACCATAAATATTGGCGCACCCACCCAGTTTACTGTGCTATTTGGCTCTACTTACACACTATAAGGTCAAAGGCTGACCGTATGGACACCTGACTCTCACTTATATGAAGGTTATTATAACAGAGAAATGGGGAATAAATCCTTCAGACGAGACACAGATATGATGAAAGTGACCGTTAAGGGCGCCGTTCCTATTGCTCGCAGTGACACGACCTTAGCCATGGATTTATTGTTGCTACAACAGTGTGTTTGCACTTTTGAGGCTTTGTGCTGTTGCTGTTCTGGCGTTAGTACAAATCTGAAGGTTAGCATTTAATTTGACGGTTATATTTACAGACTGCTGACGAACCAGGAGTGTCGAACTCACACCACTTACAGCTGTCCAGACGTCTGACCTCTTCTACGTCCAAAACGTTCTGTTTGCATAACTGAGACTCCCTAGTCCTAGAGTGTTTCTATCTCTAAGACAGCGAGAGAGAGAGAGAGAGAGAGAGAGAGAGAGAGAGAGAGAGAGATCCTGAATTCTGGATTCTGATTGGTCAGAAAGTGTCAATTCATTTTTTTCTTGGAGAGAAGAGCACATTTATATCAACCGTCTCTATAGAAACAGCTCATTCACAGATAATGGTAGTAAGAACCAGGCAAAGAATCTGATTGGTTGAAAATGCAAATGCCATTTTTTTTTTAGACTTGCTGCTAATTAAAATTTTTTAAATTTTATTATATAACATCTTTAAAACAACGTTCACGGAGTACATAATGACGTCACGGTGAACAGCTGTGCAGCGGTTACCATGACAACTCTTCAACATGGCGGCACTCAAAGTAAAAAGCCAAGAAACAATAGCGTGGTTTAAGGGTTTTTTTGAGAAGCACTTTGAGTTGCTTTTCAAGTTTGAAATGGATTCATGCTTTAATATGAGAAATGTTTATTCGTTTATTCTGAAGTACAAGATTCCCAGTTGGAAAATTTCTGAGTTCCCAGTTGTCCTGAAAGCAAACTCACACTGTCTTACGCTCTTCTACACTTTTTATATAGTTGTACATATATTTTTTGTGTCACTTCCTGTATATATGGTGTTATATATACGTTATTACACTTCTGTTACTGCTTATAAAGGTGTTGTAAATGTTAACAGAACTAAACTGTTCATTGCAATCATGTGCATCCCTAGTCATGATCATAACATAACATACACTAGATTGCCAAAAGTTTTGGGACGTCTGCCTTCACATGCACGTGAATGTAATATGGAGTTGTCCCGCCCTTTGCAGCTGTAACAGCTTCAACTCTTCTGGGAAGGCTTTCCACAAGGTTTAGGAGTGTGTTTATGGGAATTTTTGACCATTCCTCTAGAAGTGCATTTGTGAGGTCAGGCACTGATGTTGGACGAGAAGGCCTGGCTCACAGTCTCCGCTCTAATTCATCCCAAAGGTGTTCTATGGGGTTGAGGTCAGGACTCTGTGCAGGTCAGTCAAGTTCCTCCACACCAAACTCACTCATCCATGTCTTTATGGACCTTGCTTTGTGCACTGGTGTGCAGTCATGTTGGAACAGGAAGGGGCCATCCCCAAACTGTTCCCACAAAGTTGGGAGCATGAAATTGTCCAAAATGTCTTGGTATGCTGAAGCATTAAGAGTTCCTTTCATTGGAACTAAGGGGCCGAATCCAACCCCTGAAAAACATCACCTGAATTCAATGATTTGGAGGGGTGTCCCAAAACTTTTGCCAATATAGTGTAGCTATCTTTCAGTATTTTACAAACTTATTGAGCTAATTAAGTTGAATCGATAGTCTTTAAACTAGAATGCAAACCCCTGAAAAATAACGCCTGAATTCAATGATTTGGAGAGATGTCCCAAAACCTTTGGCAATAGAGTGTATGTAATGTGCTTGTTTGTTTGTATGGATGATGCTATTTATCAGGATTTAGTCTGCTTTCATCTTGGTTTGTTCAGAGGTTCAGAAAGTGTGAATAAAAAAAATTCACACGTATAAAGAACCTTAAAGAAACCCTGAGATACAAACACACCATGATGAAACCTCCATCTCTTATAGCCGTATTTACTCACTGTACTTAACACTTACATTCGACGCTTTCTATTCTTCTTCGCAACTGTAACAGAAGTTGTTATGAAGTTAATGAACCTTTTGGTTTTTTAGACCTTATTTCTGACACAAAATCATTATTATTGCTATTCATAGGTCTTGCGGGTATCCAAAACCTTGCACACACACACACACACACACACACACACAGGGGAGGATCCCTAGAATGAATCACACACACACACACACACACACACACACACACACCGATGAAGACCAAACAGCTGATAACTCATCACAGGTGACGCTCACCATAACCCGGTTAAGGGCTGCATCCAAAAACAGCATTACTCCCTACATAGGCTCCCTACAGAGTGAGCAATAATGACAGCGCCACTATAGAAAGTGGCCTATGTCCATTGAGATGTCGTTTTTTCATGTGTCATGTATTCATATGCTAAATCTGGACATAAAGGCAGCGTATCGTGCACCAAAAACAATGCTCACTACCTTCTTCCAAGTGCACTATATGTCAAATTGGGACACGACAGCAATTATTTCCTCTGTCTAGATGAATGACTTTCGTTTTTAAAAAGGAAACTCTGCTATTAAGCAGGTCATAAACATGTTATATAGTGTTTTAAAGCTTTGTTACATTTTAGAAATGTGTATTTTCATTACAGAATATATATATATATATATATATTTTAAAATATATCTTTTATAATGTCAGATGCATATTTTAGAAGAGCTTACCTTTTAACGTCTAAAGCGTCCTGACAACACAGCAGAATCAGTTATTCTTCACTCGCTTCGTCCCCACCGGACACATAGTGAGACTACTGAGATTTGTAAGAGAAATAAATGATAAATAAAACCTTTAATTTTATAAATCAATCCTGTCTGTTTTGTGTGATTCAGAGCTCCGTGTGTTGTGAATGGAGTTGGTTCTTTCCACTCCACAGCGTCCAAGCGGCTCTCAGAGCGCTGACGTCAGATGCAAATAAGCCAGCGACGCCAGCCAATCAGATTTCAGCATGCAAATTCATCCCCCCTCCCCTCCTTCCTCCACTCACCGGGTTTCAATTACGTCAGCGCCTGACAAACATGATTATTTATTTAACTGATTTTGTCGTAACTCACGAACTTGTACACTGAGATTTTTTTAAAACAGTTAATAAGTGAAACTTTTTATCTACAGAAATGTCATTTGCGTCGCTCCTCCTCCTCCTCCTCCTCCTCCTCCTTCTCCTCCAATGGCAGCGCGGCTTTTCCTCACGCGTGATACCCCTCCGCTTAAAACAAGTCACACTTGGAGGGCAAATAAACAGACCGGAAGCGGTTGAGAAAGAGGTGTAAATGTCGAAACTAGCCCTATATACATCTTGTGGTACTTATAAATATGTAGTCTCACAACAGAGCCTTCTTCTAAATCCGTGTTCTGGTTTGTTTGCCCCTCTATTTCTATCAAATTAACAGAAAACACCTGAACACTGCAAAGTGTGCTAGTGAGCAGCTTTAACCTGTATAAAAGTGTGCACATATTGACCAATAGGCTTGCATGCTAGTGTGCAAATGTGCATGTGTACTAGTGTGCAAAAAAAAAATGCCAGTGTGCATTATTATGTATTATAGTGTCCAGCTGTGATAGCATGCATGGAAGCTAGTATATTAGTACACATATTAGTGCATGCTTTAGTATGCAAACACTATAGTTTGTGCACTAGTGTGCAAGTGTGAAAGAAAGCACACTAGTATGCAAGTGTACTACTATTTAAGCATGCAGTTTTAGAGTGTCCAAGCCAATGTACAAATGCCTATTCTAATATGTAAGTGTGCATGTATACATGTATTGATGTATGCAATTATTACATATGTACGCACTTGTTTTAGCATGCTAGTGCACAAGTGTGCTTGTAGGCAGTTGTGTTAGTGTGCTAGCATTCAACTATGCTTATATGACAGTATCGTATTAAGCTTATAAGTAAGCACTGCGAGGACTTAAGTGTTTGGAGGTTTTTCACAGCTAGTATGCAAGTATGCTAGGATACTTGCTTTCGGCTGCTCCCTGTTCAGGGTCGCCACAGTGGACCAAGTGGTCCGCACAACAACTTGGCACAGGTTTTACGCTGGATGCCGATGATTTTTACAGGCTTGGGACCGGCACTGCAGCCAGTGGCTAGGGTTTGGGCATTGGCTGGGAATCGAACCCAGGCCTTCCGTATGGTAGGCGAGAAACCTACAACTGGATACTATCTGCAAGAAATTATCTACGTTAAGGTCAATGTGGGTTTAACATCCCTGTGGTTTAGGTAGTCTTCTAAGTTATGATATATGAGGCTATTAGCTAGGTTGCTAGGCTACGGCTAGAGGCATTCTCTTTCCCAGTGACATGAAACGTCACGTCATTCTAGTTGTTGAACAAGAATTGTTGTATTACATATGTTGGAAATGCTGTATAATTTACTATTCAGAGGTGAAATCTAACACTTTTAAGCGCTAACCCAGGATTGTCCAGTTTGAGAATTTCCGCTCTCGCCGTATGTTGTTGCCGCATGTAGTAACATGTAAGCATAATTTCACCTTCTTATTCCACTTCAGTGCTTTTTTGCCATTGTTTCTTTGTGCTACAGGGTCAAACAAAACTGGAGGAACTGGCTGGAGCTTCACGGAATTCTACACTCCAGTGTTATACTGTGGATCACACGGTTAACCCAAACACACACCAACACACACACACACACACACACCTTGTCATTTACATCTTGTTGTTACTCCCCCATTCTGAGATCACTACGCTCTCATTTCTGATCGGCCAGAAGGCATCGATTTGTTGTTTAACAGCAGCTTCCACAGATTTTCTAGATTTAAAGTGAATTACAGGTTTAATATCAACGTGCTCGAGTGTGTTTCTATAGTAACAGCTAATTTACAAGGGATTCTTTACTTCCTATAGCTACACAACACCAAGTGTTTTATGTCTTACTGTAGGCACTTTTTTTGATGCTCTGGAAAACAGCTTCTATAAAAAGACGCAGACACACACACACACACACACACACACATTAGCTAGGTCTTTACGTGATCAGAGAGCCTGACAGACAGATCCAGTTACACACACACACACACACACACACAAAGGAACTTGTGAAAGAGTTTCAGGTTCAGAGGTTCAGCATTCTTCATTGTTCTGCTCCCAGATTTCGCAACTTAATGTGCACATTAGTCTCCTGATGTTAATCCGTTCAAGACAAATGGTTTATAAAAACCGAATGAAACTGCTGTTACACCCTCATGAATACACATGAGCAAATTTATAACTAAGGAAGCCTCTGCTGTAACTCTTTATTCTCCTTGCACCTCAGGTCAGGAATTCAGGAATTTTATTGGACCTAAGAGCAGGGCAGGCTCGTGGGTTTGAGAACATTGAGGTGAGATCGTGACCGACATGGTCGTTAACACACTGAAAGGAAGCATTAAGAGTTCCTTTCACTGGAACTAAGGGGCCGAGCCCAACCCCTGAAAAACAACACCTGAATTCAATGATTTGGAGGGGTGTCCCAAAACTTTTGCCAATATAGTGTAGCTATCTTTCAATATTTTACCAACTTATTGAGCTAATTAAGTTGAATCGATAGTCTTTAAACTAGAATGCAAACCTAGTTAATGTTTTTGAACTTGGTATCTAGCGAGCTAGCATTAACTCCCTGCCCAGTGAAGTAAATATGACAATATTAAATATGCTCACAATTCATTGGCTAATAAGATCTCTTTGAGAATATCTTTGCTAACATCTGGGAAATCATGCCTTTGTAATATGAGCAAGTTCACAAAGCTCACTATGTTTACTCCACCGTTTTCCCTATCTAACATCCATTAGCTGTAATTTAAACTCCTCCATCGTTACCGGTGTGGTTTCAGGAAGACAAATATACAGATGTTCTGACGGTGAACCACGGAGAACCTCGTGGTCGGCCACGCCCTTCAGTGACCTCACGAGCCTTATGCAAACATTAAACAAGAATGGAAATTTTAGATAAAGAGCTTCGAACTAGATTGATTTCCCATATCTAAAGGTTTGAAAATACAGCATGTATTGCTATTTTAGTTTGTAATGATGATGTAAGAACAAAGCAGCTGGTCCTCACTGACACTACTTCTGTGAACGGTAGCCTGAGGACAAGGCCAATAAATGAGTAATAGAAATAAAACATGCTGAATGAAGCCTGTGTGTGTGTGTTTGTTTTTGTGGTGTTGAGTCATACCTGTTGCATAATTGGCTGAGACACTGGTATGAGTCTCCTGCTGTTATTGGCTGAGACTCTGGTATGAAAATCATGAGAGCTGGCGTGAGTAAAACAGCTGATTTCGCACTATAATATCGTGCGCATGCTTGTTTGCACGTGTGAAAAAAAAGTGTGAAGGTGTACAGGCATGCAGACGTATTTTAATACAAAAGTGTAAGAATGTTTGTGAGGGAACGCAAGCATTGTGAGTTGCTAATATAATAACTGTGACAATGCTAGTGTGCAGAAATGCTAGAAATTTGGAAATACAGTAGCATACAAGTAGACAAAATTATGCTAGCACGGAGCACCAGATACCTGGCTTCGCTCGTTTTGCTTTGCTTCATTTTAAAAATAGATATTAGCCTGAAATCTTGATGACAAGCCATCACTGTGCCGAAGGCTGTGCTAGCATTTACATTTCTGGCACTTGGCAGACGCCCTTATCCAAAGGGACTTACATTTTATCCCATTTTTATACAACTGAGCAAATGAGAGTTGCTCAAGGGCTAACACATCTCCCATTCAAATAATATGGGTTCTGTACAGAGATCACATGACAGCTGAATGATGCTCTCCATGCTGTAGTTCTGCTGTTATCTCACACTTGGAGCTCTCATTAACTCTGGACCATCATCGGATACTCAGTAACATCGATCCCTGTCTGGTGAACCCGTACAGCCTGACGCCGTTGAAATGGAGTCGGGGTTTCAGTGTCGCTGTGATTCGTTCATTCATTCATTCATTGTCTGCCGCTTATCCGATCTATACTCGGGTCACGGGGAGCCTGTGCCTCTCTCAGGCATCATTGGGCATCAAGGCAGGATACACCCTGGAGGGAGTGCCAACCCATCGCAGGGCACACACACACACACTCTCATTCACTCATGCAATCACACACTACGGACAATTTAGAGATGCCAATCAACCTACAATGCATGGCTTTGGACTGGGGGAGGAAACCGGAGTACCCGGAGGAAACCCCTGAGTGATTCAGCGCCAGATAAATAGAAACTAATCTACGATACATATAAAGGACAACTATTTCAAAACGTGTAAAAAAAAGAGTACAGAATATTTAGATTTGCTGATCAACACCACAATAGAACAACAAAACCACATGCCAGACACACCAAAATGACATCATCTCTTGGTATTATTGATATTTCGGAGCGTAGAATGTCTAGCTACATGACAGAAAGCTTTGCGATGATCCATTTATTATTAGGTTTGTCATGAGACAATACAGATGGAAATTTTTTTGGAGCTTCATGCAGCACTTTACCCATGACCAGATTGAGTCTGGATCATTCTGGAAGTCCTCCTGGCTTTTGATTCGACTCTCGGACTTATCGGGGACGTCGGAGTCCATAGGGTCACATGGTTTGCCAGATTCTCGCAGCCAAAACGTACGCTAGATCTGGCACGGTGTGTGTTTTGATAGATCCATCAGCAAGAAAGAAAGCGAGAGAGACAGAGAGAGAGAGAGAAGTGCAGGAAGGAGAGGAGGAGATAGATTAGATGTTCTAGCGGGTGTTTCTCTGAGTGGTTTGGTTCTCTGAAGGAGAAGTGTGAGAGTGTGTGCTTACTATATTTACCAGGAATATGGAGAGTAATCTGATTTTAGGCAGGTGTGTGTAACCTGAGGGGAGCTGAGTTTAACGGACAGATCTGCTGACTTCCCAAGCATTTGCTTCACAGTCCACACACACACACAGGAATATGTTCCGACATGAGCGCTGACCCTGTTCCACATCCGGCGACTGATACATTCCTGGAAATGTACTCCAAGTGTGTGAAGGGTTGTGTGTGTAACCAGACACGCGGCATATCCGTTACCGACCCGGGCTTACCATCTCGCACTTATTCTTATTCGCGTCATGCTAGCCAGATCTTATACATGCCCGTTTACTTTGAGAATGTACCTTTAATAAACACCCTTCCCGAGTTACCTCTATAAACGGTTTTAAATTATTGTTCACTGTTCAACTTTAATCCTGCTGTACGGCAACATAAGCGACAGCTTCTGAATCCAGTCATGAGAATGATTTCAGTATGTTCTTCTTTTGATTAAAGGCATACTTAAAGGCTATCTAAAAATATATGTATAACAAACTAAACATCAAAAGTTTTTGGAAGACATTTTGCTAATATGTGTGAATTTAGCCATGAATGGAGACTTGGGACACCTTGTAGAACCATGTGGGCAGTAACCTAGAGCTCTGGAAACATAGGGAGTCATTGGGAGTATACACCGATCAGCCATAACATTATGACCACCTGTCTAATATTGTGTTGGTCCCCCCTTTTGCTGCCAAAACAGCCCTGACTTATCGAGACATGGACTCCACTAGATCCCTGAAGGTGTGCTGTGGTGGGGCCTCCATGGATAGGACTTGTTTGTGCAGCACATCCCACAGATGCTGGATTGGATTGAGGTCTGGTGAATTCGAATTTTCCAGCATGAGCACCCTGACTGGTCTGCAATGCACTGTGTATTCTGACACCTTTCTGTCAGAACCAGCATTAACTTCTTCAGCAATTTCAGCAACAGTAGCTTGTCTGTTGGATCGGATCACACGGGCCAGCCTTCACTCCCCACGTGCATCAATGAGCCTCGGCCGTCCGTGACCCTGTCTCCGGTTCACCACTGTTCCTTCCTTGGACACTTTTGATAGATACTGACCACTGCAGACCGGGAACACCCCACAAGAGCTGCAGTTTTGGAGATGTTCTGATCCAGTGGTCTAGCCATCACAATTTGTCCCTTCGTCAAACTCACTCAAATCCTTACTCTTGTCCATTTTTCCTGCTTCTAACATGTCACATAGCATGCCAATATGCCTCAAAATGTTCACTCGCTACCTAATATATCTCACCCACTAACAGGTGCCATGATGAGGAGATCATCAGTCTTATTCACTTCACCTCCGAATGTTATGCCTGATTGGTGTATAGGGCCTTGAAAACTAGGAATCTGGGACCACAGGGCTGTGTGAACGCTGAGCTGGGTTGGCTTAACTCATCTGAATTGCAATCCTACCACTTAGTGGCCACTGATTGTTTTTCTAACCCATTGTTTATAAGGGGTTTAAACACATTTAAACATATCTTCTATTAAAATAAACAATTTAATAAATAATACATTTGTAAAGCTATATTTTCTATTTTCAATTCAACTGTAATCGTATTTATGTGATCTTGTTTAAAGAACATTAACATAAATGAAACTTTTATTTTGGAAAGTGCAGGCGCCGGAATTAAGGCTTTTATTTTTTTTTTTATTTTTTTTTTTTTTAAACAGTCCGTTTCCGGTGTTTGATTCGAGCCACTATGGTGGCCTCCTTGTTCCAACCCGTCCTCGTATTTTTTCCCCCAATTTAAGGATCTCTAGTTTTTTTTTTTTTTTTAAAGGGGTTCATGTTCCGTGCAGCTGACCTAAAGAACTTCGGTAAAGCGGGAACCAGCTGGTAAAGTACTCGATTATTCTCCTTTACGTCTTGTATACATCACCGAAATGTTCACGGCAGTCTGGGATTCAATCCCAAACCGTTTCGTACGCCCTATATCTGTGCACTGCGTAGGGAACCAAACAAACAGCGTTCGCAACCTACCTAGTGCACTTTATGTACAAGGGTAGGGTGGTTTGAAATGAGGCCAGTATGCCTCTTATCCGGGTTAGCCATTTTGTTATTTTATAGACGTATATAAAAAAATTTCTTAAATGTCAGTGTTTTTTTTTTTTTTAAACTGCTGTGACATGCCAGCAAACATAATTGTCTTTTAAAACTTAAAGTTTTGTGATAAAAAAAATAAATCAACCGGGCTAGCAAGCTAGCTACATAACCGTCATTCGGTTCACGCCTAAATCGTCAGTTTGTTCTTTCACCCAAATCCCTACCTTAATCCTGACACATAGCGCACTTTAATATAATTTTATACAAATATCTAGGCGACCTAAATAGGGAAATATTGGCTATTTGGGATTCAGCTTTCATCCTGTAGTTCAAGGTAAACTGATAGAGAAGCTAAGCTACGCTACGAAAACAACACCAGATGGCTTTGTTTCCATTGTCTAAAGCTTAAAACTGGAAAATAGGCTTAGGATTAAAGATGATTTAAGACTATCACATATAAATATATACCATAAAAGATGACAAAATGACTGAGGTGTATCAGAATCAGCTGTCAAAGCAATAATAATCTTACTTCCTGCCTCACTGTTTGTCTTGTTATATAGTTGTAAACGTGTTATAAACGTGACATTTGAGCTGGAGTCATTATTATTATTGTTGTTGTTATTATTATTACTATTTAATACCTTATCGGAGGTTTAGCAGCTCTAAATATCGTCCAGATACACTTTGTGGGAATCTTCAGCCTGGAAAGTGACCTATATAGCAGAAGAAGAAAAAAAAGGTGGGGGGGGGGGGGGGGCAGATGGTAATAAACTGTGCATAGCTCATTTATAAATCATTGTTATAAACTTGTTATAGCAGTTGCTGAACCTATGAAAGATGAACAATATGATGGAGACAAGTACAATTCTAACATGTGTTGTGCCAAAAACATTGATAAATTCTGGACTCTGATTGGTCAGAAGGTTATCTAAATTAAAAGCACGCACAAACACACACAAACAAACGTGTGTCAGCGCTTTGTAACAATGAGTCTTTGTAGGGAAGAACCGTGCTGCTATAGCATAAGAGAACACTTATGTTCACAACATTTAGTGTTGATTTATGTAATGATTTGGTGTTACAGAATGCACTTCAATCAAAAGAAGCAAACCTCAGACACCAAACGTTCCTCTTTTCTTTTTTTTTTTTTGGTTTGAATAAAACTCTTACAAAGTAAGAAATTGTTTGCAGTATGATTTCCATCACTCTCTGTGTCGTACCCTCGTCTCCGCAGGCACTTTGGCCGGACGATGGACGAGCTGGTCCATGACTTGGTGTCGGCGCTGGAGGAGAGCTCGGAGCAGGCTCGTGGCGGCGGCTGCAGTGCCAGTCTCGACCTCGCGCTGCCTGCTGGACGCATGCTCAAACGGCACGCTCGCAAACGCCGCGGAAGGAAGCGCCGCTCAGAGAACAGCACCCGCACCGCACCGTGCCACGCCCCTTGTCACACAAGCCACGCCTCAGACTCCAGCCTGGACGAGCACAGAGACACACGCCTGTCATCCAGCTCCAACGCCAACGCCAACAACAGCGACTCGGACGAGCAACTCGGTGCCAAGCGTGGAAAACGCCCTCCGTGGCACGATGATGCAGGAGTCGCCGATGCCAACCGGAGCCTTCGGAGGAGGCGCAAAGTCAAGCGCATGGCCATCGACCCGCCGCCGGAGTTCTCGCCCAAATCAGCAGGAGGGAGCAGGGAGGAGGGGACAGGGAACGAAGCAGTGGCTAAAGGCAGAGTGAAGAAGAGGAAGCTAGCGCTGGCACACCGGCTGGTGCTGGACGCCGCAGATGAAGGCGTGGTTGTGGAGACTGAGGAGGCGGGGCTTTCTGGGAAAGAAAAAATGGACTTTGAGGAGCACAAGGGTTCCGATGAAGACATGAGTGACAGGTGGTTAGTCTGTCCTGTTTTCTCCCTTCCTTCCTCCTCCTTTATGTTTTTGTCAGATTTCTGATGTTACTGTGGGTCACGCCCGATATGCAAATTACTAGAGAATGATATCACAACCATCAACCTTACACTTGAATAGAATCACAGACTGTAGCATGAAGTTAAATTTTTACTTACACCAACAGTTAACTAACCAGCTACTGATTAGGGATTTAGGACAAATTTGCACTTATTCTGCATACATATTATATATTTGCATATACACTATATTGCCAAAAGTTTTGGGACACCCCTGTGCATGTAAAGGCAGACGTCCCGGTTTTGGCTTCGCTCGCAGTCTCCACTCTAATCCCAAAGGTGTTCTACTGGGTTGAGGTCAGGACTCTGTGAAGTTCCTCCACAAACTTGCTCATCCATGTCTTTATGGACCTTGCTTTGTGCACTGGTGTGCAGTCATGTTGGAACAGGAAGGGGTCATCCCCAAACTGTTCCCACAAAGTTGGGAGCATGAAATTGTCCAAAATGTCTCGGTATGCTGAAGCATTAAGAGTTCCTTTCACTGGAACTAAGGGGACGAGCCCAACCCCTGAAAAACATCACCTGAACTCAATGATTTGGAGGGGTGTCCCAAAACATTTGGCAATATAGTGTACTTCATAAAGAGTACTTCATGTAGAGATGCTTTGTGGATTTTAAATATGCAGAGAGATGTAATAATCAGTCAGATCTTATAGCTAAACTGTGTGTGTGTGTGTGTGTGTTTGCAGTGAAACCAGTAGTGTGAGTAACAGCAGTGATGGAGGTCTGTTCACCAATGATGAAGGAAGACAAGGTATTTTTTATAAATCTATCCATCTATCTGTCTATCCTTTCCCACATCAGTGTCACATTATTTTATTCCATCTTTCTGTTACACTCCGTGATGTCTCCAAGGTGATGATGAGCAAAGTGATTGGTTCTACGAGGGTGAGGTGGGTGGGGCTTGTGGCATCGCGGGCGTGGTCCCGTGGTGGGACAGGGACTCTAACGAGCTGGACCTGAACGACCCGGTGTTCAACAGCATCCTCACAGGGGCATTCCCTCTCATGTCCCAGGGAACACAGAGAGGTACACACACACAAACACACACACACGCACACACACTATGCTCAGCTTGCTGTTTAAGACTTTTTCTTTCATATTATAGCAAGACGCCGTATAATAATAGCCATATAAAAACATGCTGCAGTTTCTCAGAATGTCCTGTAGAGGGCAGAAATGTTTTTGTTCAGTGGAATTCAATCGTTGATTTCAAGATGTTTTGTGCGTGTGTGTCTGCGTTCAGGTTTTCAAGCCAGGTTAGCTCGACATGCCTCACTGCAGCAGCCTCAGGTGTGTATAAATGTGTGCGTGTGCGCCAAGGACCTGTCTTTACACCATACACAGTATCAAATTCAAATTTTCCCCTCCAGGGTGTCCCTCAGGTAGCTGGATGTGCTGAGAGAATTCCCAGATTGTCTCAGGATCCTCACACACATGAGTATGTAATATTTTTACACACACACACACACACACACACTCGCAGGATCTCAAAACCTCAACATCCAGTAGGAATAATCTGGCAGTTATTTATAAAAGTATAATTTAGCTTATATGTATTTTTCCTGTGTAGGCCTTGGTTCAGTTCCGGGTCTAGACGTGAACAGGTGAGCCATTCTGCTTTGTATGTGAGATCCTGACTATTAATATAGTTGTGTACTACATTTACATGCACTGGTGTATAACTGGTGACTGCAGTGATGGTGTATTGTGATGTGTGTGTGTGTGTGTGTGTGTGTGTGTGTGTGTGTACAGTGTCACTGGGATTCGAGATCGGACCGAGGCCACCGGAGAAGCTGCTCACTAAAGACTGCCAGCAGGTAATCGCTTGCTCCCTGACTCCTGACCTTTGACCCTTCAGTATTCCATGCCTGAAAGGGATTTAACATGAAAATGTGTGTGTGAGACAGGCAGACGAGTGGCCATCTTGGCTCACTGTGTACCGGAGACATTAAAAGGAGACGCAAAGCTGCACCTATGGGAGCTCCTTTATCTGCAGGTAACACACGTATGCACACACACATACACACACACTCAATGACGTTACAGGAAATAGACCAGTGCTAGCTGTGGAGATGAGCTCTAGAATGTTTTCTAGAATGTTCACGCTTTCTCCATTAGCGTGAGTTTCAGTTTCAGGGTCACATGGACAGGCGCTGGATTGGCTGCCTGGATCACGGTGATCCTGTTTGCCTCATTAGGAGGCATCACTTCCTGCCAGTAGCCGCGGCTCGAAGGAAGGTGCTGAACAACTGGTGCTGATTAACTTGCACACGAGCCAGGGTTGGAGGTTCTGTACCATTTCACTGGATATTTCAGCATAAAAAATGACCGTAGGGAAATGTGAAAGAGAAAGCAGGTTATATAGACAACAAGAAAAGTAATGACTGATTGGATAATAAAAGTTTAGCTTCTGATTGCAGAGTTCGGTAATTTTAGGTTTTAGGAATTCTCAGCTATTTAAGAAACTGATCACACTGTGTGATGAATGATGAGAGTTTAAAGTTTAAACGTTTGACCCTTTGCACTTCCTTTCAACTGGTTATGTACATTAAGACAATTAGCCAATTAGCCTAATACAGATTACCCGCCTCCCTTCTCTCTCACACACACACGCACACACACACAGTGATTTCTGTCCTCTGCTGTATTGTGAAGCATAGATGATGTAAAGCGTAGGTTATAGTAGCAGGTGGATAGTAAGTAATGAAATGGTCAGCTTTCAAATCAATCAACGAAAGCCTTATTATACACTTCTGTTCTTGTAGGTGTGGTAGGAGAGGGAGTGCCGCCAATCCCGGACTCGAATGTGGGGAACCGGATGCTGCAGAACATGGGCTGGTGCCCGGGTATGGGGCTCGGACCTGAGGGACGGGGCATCACCGAGCCGATCCGGTGCACACAGAGGCCCAAAGGAGCAGGGCTCGGTTTTAACTGAGGTCTGAGCTCGACGCACAGAGACAGACACAGACTCTGAGCCATCTGTTATGAAGACGCTGTGTCCCAGCAGGGGACAGCACAGAGGCCAAGCTGAACAGCCACACGAATAGAAACGGCGCACAGGAAGGCCCTCAAGGATCAGCTGGATGGAGAGCATTGAATTTTTGCACAAAAAACACAGTGTCATATCTGTAGCGATCTAAAGGCCACCGATTTAGCTGCTGTCACATTTTCACCTCATGTCATATTCATCCAAAACCCAAACCACAGGCAAGTGTCCTAATTTAAATACAATCATATGGACATATTAACATGTGCTACTACTATACTAAATGTAAACCTGCCAAGACCATAAATTATTGCAAGCATTATATACATATATATGTTGTTGGATGGTTGCCAGGATGTGCATATAAATTACAGATCTGTCTTAATATTATTTTTTTTAATCTATTTGTATTTTCATTTCTAGAAATAATTTGTATTCAATGTTCTCCTAATTGTCCCACTAGCCAGCTCTCCTGTATGACACCAGGATCCAGAGACTAACCTCATCTCACACACTCGGAGAAAAGCGCTGTTTGCCCTCTTCCACATACACGAGCTCACAGACGCATATGATTGGTTAGTGTCATGCTGATTGACAGGAGAGTGACTACCGCTGTCCCACCCACTCCTAATCTCCTGACCATAAAGTGAAGGCTTAAAAAAATGTGCTCCATCAGGGTTTCCAGATTTGCAACCCTCCAATAAAATAAAACCAAACCAGTGCCATTTTTTAGTCGTTAGTAATGGGAGACTTCCCCAATTCCATTTTAGGATCATCCCTTTAATGTGTTTAGGATTGGGAATCTTTATACTGAATGTGTTTTTCGAATCAAGAATTCTTGATGGATCTTGATTATATACATGATGAAGATTTTCAACTACATGACTGTTTCATTTTATGTTTTTTTTTTTTTTTTTTTTTTGGAAAATTTTTGCAAGTGAAAAGACCAGGGTGCAAATATTTTAGTGAAGAAACTTGCAAATTTACCTGATAAATTGATTACAAATCAATATAATGATCATACTTGTTTTACTAGGACCGTCTTGTAAATTTTCATTCAAAACACCTTTACATTTTTTTTTAATACACTATATTGCCAAAAGTTTTGGGACACCCCTCCAAATCATTGAATTCAGGGGTTGGGCTCGGCCCCTTAGTTCCAGTGAAAGGAACTCTTAATGCTTCAGCATACCAAGACATTTTGGACAATTTCATGCTCCCACCTTTGTGGGAACAGTTTGGGGATGACCCCTTCCTGTTCCAACATGACTGCACACCAGTGCACAAAGCAAGCTCCATAAAGACATGGATGAGTGAGTTTGGTGTGGAGGAACTTGACGGGCCTGCACAGAGTCCTGACCTCAACCCCATAGAACACCTTTGGGATGAATTAGAGTGGAGACTGTGAGCCAGGCCTTCTCGTCCAATAAAAACTTTATTCCCATAAACACACTCCTAAACCTTGTGGAAAGCCTTCCCAGAAGATTTGAAGCTGTTATAGCTGCAAAGGGCGGGACAACTCCATATTACATTCATGTGCATGTAAAGGCAGATGTCCCAAAACTTTTGGTAATATAGTGTACCTTTTAAACAATTATGTAGATCTGTGCACCCATGAATATAGTTCAAAGGATGAATCGCGTTACATCTTTTTTTTTTTTTTTTTATTAAAATGTTAGTTCAGGACGAGTTTGACCTTTTGTGTCTAGATTTATCTTCTCCCGTCTCTGTAAATGATGAAGCGGTTCTGAGGGACTGTGAGATCAGAATTGCTGTATAGAGTACATCTTAACGGTCACAACGGTGCTGATTTAGGATCAGTTTTTACTCCTGTGTATGCTGGTGTACTCTATGTCGTTATGTGAACAAGGTCACTGATTGTAGATCAGCTCCAAGCGGGCGACGTGATATCAGTATCATAATGCGGATCCAAACGGATGACATCCTGCTCTTTGGTCGCTGCGCTTCCTGTTTAGTAAATGAGTCGGTCAGGACATCCGGATGTTTTTTTGGAGAGAAAAGGTGACTGTGGTAGTTGGAGACTGATTTGCTTTGATCTTTACAGCTTTACATGGGTTTTGTAAAAGGCTCCGTTTTGTATTACAGACCAGAATGCTGTTCTCCATGTAAAAGCTGAAATGAATAAAACCAAGAAACCTCATGGAGTCCGTGTGTTTTTATTTTTTTCTGTGTCTTAAGTTTGCACAGCATGTGCTAGGCTAGTGCTGAGAGTAAATAATATAACCCTGACGCAAAGCAGAACGTATATAGTATCATAAGAATGAGCTGAAATATGATTCCTCTGATTTCTCACTAAGCAAATGTGAAGTGGAGGGGGAAAAAACACAAGGAAGATATCTGTGCTGCTGCTACTGCTAACAATAGCTAACTAGCCAACATAATTTAACCTTAAAAATTTTTTGTTATGTTCATAAAAGAGCAAATTTACTGCTACCATTAGCTAACTAGCTAAAATAAACTTACCTGGCTTTTTTTTTTTTTTAACAGAGAATTTTAAAAAAAGGTCTTGTTCAACATTAGCTATCTAGTCAACATCATGTAACCCGAGAGGATTTTTAGTCATATTCATAAACATGCGTCATATTTATTTAGATAGAATGAAAGTTGCTTTCGGCTGCTCCCTGTTCGGGGTCGCCACAGCGGACCAACTGGTCCGCACAACAACTTGGCAGATGTTTTACGCCGGATGCCCTTCCTGACACAACCCTCCCATTTTTCCGGGCTTGGGACCGGCACTGCATCCAGTGGCTGGGGTTGAGGCATTGGCTGGGAATCGAACTCGGGCCTTCCGCATGATAGGCGAGAAACCTACCACTGAGCCACCAATGCCCCTCAATTTATTTAGATAGAATAAATGTTCATAAATATACGTAAACTGCATTGCTAACGTTAGATAGCTAGTCAACATTAAACCTCAGAGTATTTTTAGTGTTCATAAAAGTACATCATATTCACTGAAAATATTAGTTAATAGCTAGCTAAAATAAGTTTAGTTGGCATTTTTAAAAAAAAAAAATCTTAAAAGACACGTTAGCTAGCTAGTCAACATAATTAAACCTGAGAGGATTATTAGTCATATTCATAAACATACCTCATATTTATTTAGCTAAAATAAACTTACCTGAGATGTTTTTTTTTTTTTATTCTGAGAGGATTAATGTCATGTTCATAAATATACATGAACTTTTTTTCTTTTCTTAGCTAACTAGCCAACATCATTTAACCTGAGAGAATTTTATTCATATTCATAAAAGCACAATTTTACTGCTATCATTAGCTATCAGGCTAAAATAAACTTACTTCACATTTTTTTTTAAACTGAGAGGATTTTCTAAGTCATATTCATAAATATACATGAACTTATATCTGCTAGGGGCACGGTGGCTTAGTGGTTAGCACGTTTGCCTCACACCTCCAGGGTTGGGGGTTTGATTCCCGCCTCCGCCATGTGTGTGGAGTTTGCATGTTCTCCCCGTGCCTCTGGGGTTTCCTCCGGGTACTCCAGTTTCCTCCCCCAGTCCAAAGACATGCATTGTAGGTTGATTGGCATCTCTAAATTGTCCATAGTATGAGAGTGTGTATGTGCCCTGTGATGGGTTGGCGCTCTTTTTTTTTTTAATCTGGAAGAATTTTTTTTAAAAGTCATACTTCTAAATATACATTAACTTTATTGCTAACGTTAGTTAGCTAGTCAACATAATTACACCTGAGAGGATTTTTTATTGCAAACATTAGCTTGGTAGCTAAAATAAACTTACCTGAGGTTTTTTTTTTTTTTTTTTTTTTTTTTTAAATCTGAGAGGATTAAAGTCATGTTCATAAAGATACATGAACCTTTTTGTCTTTTCTTAGCTAACTAGCCAACATCATTTAACCACTAAATAAGATTAGCTTACCTCATAGAGATTTAAGAGAGGATTTTTTACTCATAGACAAAAGTACATCATTCATTCATTCATTCATTCATTCATTGTCTACCGCTTATCCGAACTATTCTCGGGACACGGTGAGCCTGTGCCTATCTCAGGCGTCATTGGGCATCAAGGCAGGATACACCCTGGACGGAGTGCCAACCCATCACAGGGCACACACACACACACACACACTCTCATTCACTCACACAATCACACACTACGGACAATTTAGAGATGCCAATCAACCTACCATGCATGTCTTTGGACTGGGGGAGGAAACCGGAGTACCCGGAGGAAACCCCCGAGGCACGGGGAGAACATGCAAACTCCACACACACGGCGGAGGCGGGAATTGAATCCCCAACCCTGGAGGTGTGAGGCAAACGTGCTAACCACTAAGCCACCGTGCCCCCCAAAAGTACATCATATTTACTACTATTATTAGAGGCATTGGTGGCTCAGTGGTAGGTTGCTCACCTATCATGCGGAAGGCCCGGGTTCGATTCCCAGCCACTGGTTGCAGTGCCGGTCCCAAGCCCGGAAAAATGGGAGGGTTGCGGCAGGAAGGGTATCTGGCGTAAAAACCTGTGCCAAGTTGTTGTGCGCTGTGGCGACCCCGAACAGGGAGCAGCTGAAAGCAACTGCTATTATTAGCTAAACTGAGATTCATAAACGTTGGTGCTTATGTTAGCTAGATGGCTAAAATGAAGTAACCTCACAGGATTTTTTTTGGATAAATAACTCACATCAGCTAACGTCAACCTTCCAGAGACTTCTTAATGATTTATCATAGATTTGCATAATCGTTACTGTCAGTGTTAGCTAGCTAAGTAACACAAGCTAACCTAACAGGATTTCTGAGAAAAAAAAGATTTAAGATTTCTTAAAGCCATATTCATAAATAGGCACAGTTGTTTTTGGTAAAGTAAGCTAGTTGGCAAACAAGACTGAGATTTCTGAGAAGATTTTTAAAGTTTTAAAATCATTACTGCTAATGTTTTTTTTTAACACAACACAGACAGACAGTTTTAATTATACGAGCTTTTTAAAAGCTATAACCGTGAGCATGTCTCTGTTTTCTTTTATGCTAATGAAATGCTAAGATCTATCACTTCATTCAGCTATCTCTCCTACAATATATCATTTACTCTGTACTCTTTCTTTACTCTCCTGTGTCTTAATACACTGTATTGTATGACATGGAAACCGGTTGTAGCAGTCTGAGGGATTTCAATGATGTTGTATCAGCAACCGTCTACAAAACATAGGGCTCACATGGAGACTGTCGTCTTAAGAAGAATAAAAAATAGAAACAACAAAAAACCTCACAACAGCAGCAGTGAAAAAACATCAGTCCAATGAAAATGACATAAAAATTCCAATTTCACTGTAAACAATGTCCATGTTTACTTCAAGCTTCAACTAATAGATATTTCTGGCTGTATTTTAGTTCTAAAATGACTACTTTGCTGGGACTAGTACTAGGGCAAAAAGCTGTGTTACTGATATATGTATTTTATTCCAAAAGTTTTGGGACACCCTTCCATATCATTGAGGCTCGGCCCCTTAGTTCCAGTGAAAGGAATTCTTAACACTTCAGCATACCAAGACATTTTGGACAATTTCATGCTCCTCATCCAACATCAATGCCTGACCTCACAAATGCGCTTCTAGAGGAACGGTCAAAAATTCCCATAAACACACTCCTAAACCTTGTGGAAAGCCTTCCCAGAAGAGTTGAAGCTGTTATAGCTGCAAAGGGCGGGACAACTCCATATTACATTCATGTGTGTAATTTTAATAACATGCTTTTACATGACACCTTAAAACTGATTAAAAAGTAAGTAAATAAATAAAACCAATATAACTAGACAAGAAAATCATGACTACAACATATTTAGGATATGTTCATGTGGTTCAGGACCCAGTAGGACATGTTATCTATAAATATGAACAAAACCTTAGCTGATCAGTGTAACATTATGGAGGCTGCCATTTTGGATAACTGGAATCGCGTTTGTTCTTTGTTTTGATTTTTATTAAATCTGGTATTGAATAAGAATAGGAGTAGTGATAGTGATAGCTAGATATGTACTGTTTTTTAGAGCAAATGGAGGTTTGGGTATGTGTTTACTGTAAATATTTTCCAGCTACTTGTCTTGCCCGATGCTTTATATTTTGAAATCAAAATTTTAAACGTTGGGGCACAGTGGCTTAGTGGCTTAGTGGTTAGCACGTTTGCCTCACACCTCCAGGATTGGGGGTTCGATTCCCGCCTCCACTGTGTGTGTGTGTGTGTGTGTGTGTGTGTGTGTGTGTGTGTGTGTGTGTGTGTTTGTGTGTTGTGGGAGTTTGCATGTTCTCCCTGGTTGTTTTTCCCGGGGGTTTCCTCCCCTGGTCCAAAACCATGCGTGGTAGGTTGATTGGCATCTCTAAATTGTCAGTAGTTTGTGAATGAGAGTGTGTGTGTGTGTGTGTGCCCTGCGATGGGTTGGCACTCCGTCCAGGGTGTATCCTACCTTGATGCCCAATGACGCCTGAGATAGGCACAGGCTCCCCGTGATCCGAGAATAGATCGGATAAGCGGTAGACAATGAATGAATGAATTTTAAACGTTTGCTTTTTGTTCATTTTCAACAAGGTGGTAAATATAACATAAATACACGTCACTACACTTGTCAATGGAGAACCTCGTGAAATTGACACCACTGAATCTCTTCACTGAAAAACCGCAGGCTGCTCTGATTGGTCTGGGAGTTTAAGGGTTCGTGGCTGATGAACATGGGAACCATATAGGTTTGGGTGATGAGAAAGAGCTGGGAAAAAAGAGGCAAGGCCATGGTCTTGATCTCTTATCTCGCCTTGTATTTTGTCAACTTTACATTCTTGTTTACTCTGGCTTTTGCTGATGTGCCTTAATTAAACAGCGTCAGGCTGCGTGAGAGGGAATCTGTTCAGCACTCGGTGATCTTGTTCTGATCTGTCTGTTACGTAATAGGTACGTAACAGACAGACAGACAGTGTTAGGTACGATGGATAGATGTGGATGAATAAATGGATGGATAGATTTGGGGGAATCTAGTGAGGTGTGTGTGTGAGTGAGTGAGTTGCCTGGTGTCTGAAATATATGCTAATTATCTTATAAATTAGTAATGAGCAGATTATATAAACAAATCGAGTGAGCGTATTAAGTTTCCTGTCGCTGTCCAAAGGCGTACGTTTTTATTTCCTGTGTAATTGATGGATGAAGAGAGTCATCAGGCTTTAAGCAGATTAAGCTGATGGATAGACAGAACAGAACGCCTGAATGCGTGCTTGTGGCTTAAGTGAATCAAGCTTATTTAGAGTCCTTTGGTGTGTGTGTGGGTGTGTGTGTGTGTGTGTGTTCTAATAGTGACAGGAGTCTTGTTCAAATCCAATGTCCTGCCAAAGACCTGACTGATAAAGCTTGTGTTTTGATGTGCTCTACAGCAGAAGACCTCAAATATTAATCACATAGACAAGAAGAAGTAAAAGAATTTAATTTCCCAAAAGAACAAGTGGAAGTAAAAGGAATTAATTCACCAAAAGGTCCTGAATATTTTCATGTCATCTTTGATTTGTGATCTAGTAGCACATTTGAGTCGATTCAATGTGTTGTGTGCTCTGAAATGCTTTTCTGCTCATCGTGTTTGTAAAAAGTGTTTACTTGAGTTACTGTAGCCTTATTTCGGCTCGCACCAGTCTGACCATTCTCCTCTAACTCTCTCTCAGCATCACATTTGTTCCCCAATCTGATAGTTGATGTGAGTAGTAACTAAAGCTTTTGATCTCTATCTGCGTGATTGTATGCTTGTGCTGCTAACATATGATTGGCTGAATGGATAATTGGTCCGTTGTCCCTATTAAAGTGACTTTCAAGCTTTAAAAACAGACAAATATTTACAGCATAGGATTTTTTGGGGGAAATTTTCCAAAATGAATTAACCTCAAATGTTCAAACCTCAAAAATGAGAATTAATGTAAATTAGGCCAAAGGTAAAGCATCTTATATTCTCAGGAAAAAAATGGATTCTTTTAGAGAGATCAGACTCAGTGTTTAGCCAATCACTATAGCCAATTACTATACATCCAGAGTGAGGAAAAGGGCTCTGAAAATCACTCTGGACCCCTCACATCCAGGCCATATCCTTTTTGACCTTTTGCCATCTGGCCGACGCTACAGAGCAGCAAATACCAGGACAGCCAGGTACAAGAACAGTTTCTTCCCCCAAGCAATCTATCTTTTGAACAGTTGAATGTTCCCAACATTGAGCAATAATAAAAATAAAAATAAAAAGTGCAATAACCTCATATTTATTACCACCCCCACATCCCTACATCTCAACTCATTCTATTCTATTCTGTATATACAAATACTTTATTTTCTTATTTAAATATGTGTATTTTTTTCTTTCTCATTCTATTTTCTGTTGTTGTTATTTGTATTGTTATTGTTATCTCTGTGCACTGGAGCTTGTTACACTAAAACAAATTCCTTGTATGTGCAAACATACTTGGCAATAAAGCTCTTTCTGATTCTGAATCACGTTCATTTGTGGTCTACAGTTAAGTGGATCTATTGAAATAGCTACGTTCCTATTGAGCAGCTATGTTTGGCAGAAAGCTAATATTAGCATAGCCTAATTAGGTAGAACGCGAGCTATATTTTTACTGGCTTCGCCACACCTTTGACGTAATTGACATTAAATCTGTATCTTCGACATTTGAGACGGTTTTTTTTTAAACATGTATATCTCTCCTTCATATTGATTTGATGCTTAAGCTTCTGCATTGATGACCAGAAGGTTATGAGTTCAAATCCCAGGACCTTGAGACAGCCACTTAACCCTTTATTTTGTATACTGTTTCATTTCAGTGAGTTTTTCTTTCATGTCGCAACTGTTTACTGTTGTCTTTACTTCTAACAAGGCGAGTGACTGACCTTCACATGCGCCCTTGTATCACTTCTCTGGTTAGTCTGTATTTATGTAACACATTTTGCTCCAGTTCAAGGCTTTACAGTCAACAAAGACATGAATCAGCCGTGACAAATGTCCATTGCGGGCGAATCTGCCCCGGAGAATAAAAAATAAAACCCTTCACAAAATATTACGCCTCAAAAACACCGTCGCGTTTACAACTTGTGAATGAAACATATAGAAAAATGATAATAATAAAGGATTTGTTCCTGAACTCACACCGTTCTTTTATTAAAGAGCAATCAATAGGAAGACATACGTTCAATCCATCTATAGTAACATTTAATGATGTGGAATCTCCATGAAATATATTAGTTCCTGTTCTTACTTACATTCTAGCAGCTATAAACAGTCGTTTTCTCACCAGCTTTTTTACTCTCTCTCTCTTGAAGTTAATAATAAAAAAAAGAAAAGTTACAAAGAAGCTGCAAAGTGTAAATTCGTATAAGTTTCGCCATGAAACTGCTTTGAAGTAAGGACCGATTTTGGGCTTCAAACTTGCCAAGCATTGATTAAGCCATTACCCTTGTAAAAGGATTGTTGCTAGGCAACAACGCAGCTAGCTAAATCCACTAAACAATATAGCTAGCAGTGGTTTAAAATGGATAATTTAAAAACACGATGGAAATTAAACAAAGCTGTAAGCGGAAACTTCGTGTTTGTGGACCTTTTAACAGAAATCTTCCTGTAGACATGACAAGCACACAGCATTTAAAGTTAGCACACGTTGTTTTTGGATTTGTAACCGCAAAACAATCTCGATTTAAGAAAAAACCCCCCGAATATTTGCACAATAAAGTCTAATGGATATCAAACAGACATCTAAAATAAAGAAAAGAAGCCATTCATACTGAAAGCAAAGATCTAACGTGTGTGTGTGTAGTTGGCAAGCTGATGTTTACATCCGCAGAATAAAGGCTGTGTACACACACAAGCTTATTTCCTCCTTAATCATTAAAAAAAATATATAGTGGTGTTTGTAAAAGCAGCCTGTGTGTGTGTGTGTGTGTGTTTTTATGTTTGTGTTATCAGTTATCAGTTATCAGTTACAGTGTGTACTGGAGTAAAGTGGACTAGGCTTTAATGTTGTACCTCAGACAGAAGTGTGTGTGTGTGTGTGTGTGGTGTAATGTCACCCTTCAGGAAACTGCTATGGCCTGGAAAGTCTTTCTGATACAAAGCTCTTTGTATTGGATCAACGACACCTGCGTTCACACAGTTCGCCTTTTACATGTTTTTTTTTTGGGTTTTTTTTTTATCACTCAGTCGTTTCTTTACCGTTGTGTTGTTGGAGGTAAAAACCTCTTGGTCATCACCAGCTCATCTTTCACACTAGATTGCATAAATGCGTGGTCAGTAACGGCTGTATCGTTGAGTCTGTTACCTGTATGAGGGAAAAAAGGAAAATGCAGAATGCATCAGCTCAAATGGAGATAATCGACGGAAAGATATTTAGGGGTTTAAAATTGTGTACAAAAATTTGAAAAAATACTCCTGGTCCTGGAGCACTACTATATTATTATTATTATTATTATTATTATTATTAGTAGTAGTAGTAGTAGTAGTAATTAATTACTCAAAAATTTAAATTTAAATTTAAATTTAAATTTAAATTTAAATTTTTTTTAACACATCAGGTTTGAATATTAGATGATGAGAATGAATAGAATCATTGGAAACTAAATAAAAAAAGTGTTACCACAGCAACTTTAACACTAACACAACTCAAAAACATATTTTATTGTTGTACCTGGACATAGAACATTTTACTTGTTTATTTTACGTGCGAACGATAATAAAATTTTGCGATAAATTACGTTATGCAGATAATAAAATAAGGAGTGGATTTGTACTTGAACAAGCTTTGTAACTTTGTAGAGTTGTTCCAGTTGGGAGTGGGCTGTTGCTAGGCAACAATGCAGCTAGCTAAAGCCTGAGAACATTTTAGCTAGCAGTCATTTATTTATTGACTGATTGATTTATTTAATTAATTTATTTATTACTTTGTTAACATGACATAGGAACCAATAAAAAAAGCCAGGGGTACAGGTATAGTCAAAAACTCCACAGCATTCTGTGACAATAAACAAAACAAAACAAACAAACAAATAAAAATAAAATAAATAAAAAATAAACAAAAAAGATGAAGTAAGTAAATAAATAAACAAACAAACCTACAAATAAATTAATAAAAATTACATAAAAAGATTAAATTACGAGCATATATTCTTTAGCAGTCACTTAAATGTGTCACTACTCGATCCGTACCGGAAACACGATTTGTACTGCGCATGTGCGAAACAGCACATTATAACATTATACTATGAGTAGTATTATAACAAGAGTACTATAAATAAACTGCCGTAAAAATAAACTGCCGTAAATAGTTTCGTCATACTTTTGCATTTCCGCACATGCGCAGTACAAATCTTGTTTCCGGTTCGGATCGAGTAGTGACACTGTAGATAACGTATGTTATGTATGTATGTATTTATTTGTTTGTTTGTTTAATCCATGGTTAAATGTTAGAATTGAAGACACTAAGACATCTCTGACGCTGACACTGGAGACTCCTTCCATAAACGTTAACCACACATCTCCTCAAAGACAACGCCATTACACTTGCCCCAGTGAACGAGCTGTTACCACGGAAACCGTGACCATGACGACGAGCCTGCGCTACGTTTTTTTTACCACGAAGCTGCAGCGATCAGGCTGGAGGCTGTTTAACCGTCAGACATCAGACGTGAGGGAGAAAAGAAATGTAGCCGAGCTGCTCCTTTAGTCCTGTTCAGGCAGCGTGTTTCGAGTTGTGTATGCAAACACGGTCTAATCTGAGAAAGTCAACACCGCCGTCTAAATCTCCATCTAATTAGCCTGTAGCCTGGCTAGAAAAACAGCCGCTTATCAGCGCTGTTATCTGATCAAGAACAAAAGCACGATGCTTTCAGAAAGCTCAGATCTTTCTTTAAGTGCAACTGAAAAAAAAAGATAATAAAAAATGGATAAAAAGTGTTTGTATTTTTTATTCAGCTAGGTTTACCCCACAATATTGGCCTTTTAGCCTAAATAATCGCCCTTCCTTTAAACCTCCCTCTCCTGTCACTCCACCTCTCTTCACCGGCATGACTGGGCGCTGTATACACGACACGCCGTCGTGAATAATTACTAATAAACATAACAAACACAAATACATCACTAACGACAATAATAATGGCGGATTTAACCATCTCAAACCCGATTCTTTCTTTCTTTCTCTCTCTCTCTCTTTTTTTGTATTGTGTATACATGACACACAAAGAAGAACCCTAAACATCCAGCCCGTATAATTCACTGCAGCTGTGACGCGATGCCGTCTTTAACTAAATGGAAATTAAAGTGTTATTTATTGTGTCATTATTGTGTTATTTATTGTGTCATTACTGTGTCATCATCGCTTGTGACAACAGCTCGTCTGGGGGTAGTATGGTTTCTATAGCAACGGCTCACTCCACGTTGGCTCGTACTGCGGACGCGTCACAAAAATCAGTGTCGTGTTTATTTTAACATTTATTTTAGTTTGTTAAATAGTTTAAAGCTCTTCTCCTTTTTTTTTTTGTATTTTTTGGAGTATATAGGAATATGTCAATCACCCGCAAATCACTGAAAATGAAAATGAATGTGAACTTCCGCAGCTCTCTATAGCTATGTCTGTCATTAACTACAGTTTTATATAAAAACAAACAAATAATAAAAATAATAAAAACACGTCTTAAAAAGTTATATATTATATATATATATATATATATATATATATATATATATATATATATATATATATATATATATATATATAAATATATAATATTTATATAAAAATATTAAAAATTACTTTCAAATATTTTTTAAATAAAGTTATATATTACAAAAAAAAAAAAAAAAAAAACACGACATAGACATAGACAAAACCAGACTCACTTACTGCTATATATATATATATATATATATATATATATATATATATATATATATATATATATATATATATATATATATATTATTCTATATTTGTTATAATTTGTCTTACTTCTAAGTCACTTGTATTTTTATGTTGTAACACATTGAGTTTATTATATTATGTAATAATAATAAAAATAATACTAATAAAAATAATAATAATAATAATAGGAAGAATAAGAAGTTTATATTATTATTATTATTATTATTATTATTATTATTATTATTATTATTATTAAAGTTCCTCTCTTTCTCTCTCTCCTTTCCTGTCTCCTGTCTTTCTTTTTATCCTTCCGTTCTCTCTCCTCCCCTTCTCCCGCCCCTTATGCATATCGCCGCCACCTTATTGGCTGAGACGCCGAATGAGACGCAAATGAGCTCATGAATATTTATAGACGCACCGGTCGCGTTGCCCTGGCGCTCGATCTGTGCGGATTCACGCTTCTCTCCTGGCTGACACACCGGAGCTCGACATACCTCTGAAAAACTTTAGAGTGAAAAAGAAAACTTATTTAAGACCACAAAGTAGAGACACATTTTACTGAAAACTATATTTTAAACAGAGTATGACAAGAGCTGGTGTTTCTTCATGGATCTAATGGAGCTTTACCAGCGCGAGTAAGTGTTTCCGTTTTTCTCTCTTCTTCTTCTTCTTCTTCTTCTTCTTCTTCTTGTTCATTGCTTTGTTTTTTTACTCTTTCACTCTTTACCAACTTTCTATCATTAGTGAACTGGATTTAAACTCTTATTGTGAGCGTCATTCATTCGTTAATTTAACTGCAATCTCTCTCTCTCTCTCTCTCTCTCTCTCTCTCTCTCTCTCTGTCTTTCTGTCCTTCTCTGTGTGCGCTCATCTTTCAGTATAAATCTACTTCCTGTTAAAGGTTAAGTACATTTTTTGTCACATTAACAGTGTGTTAATAGAACACACACACACACACACACACTCTCTCTCACTCTCACTCTCTCTCTCTTTCTCCTTTCTCTCTCTCTCTCTCTCTCTCTCTCTCTCTCTCTCTCTTCCCCCTACTCTCTCTCTCTCCTACTCTCGTACTCCCTTTTTCGAGCAAAATCGATGGCTGTTAAATGTATGGATGAAATAATTGTTCATATATCAAAATGCTTTTAATCTGACAAGAGATCATATATATCTCACACACACACACACACACACACACACACACACACACACACACACACACACACACACACACAGGATGGAGATGGAAAGTTTCTGCTCTTGCTATAATCATATATCTTTGCAGGTTGTATAAGAAGCCTCTTATTTCTCTTCCCGAGTCTTGACTCCAGACTTCTTTAACTCATCTGCAGTGTTTCCTCTCGCACTCTGCGCTAGAGACTCGAAGCTAACGTAGCTAACATGCAAGAGAAACTTACAGCTACCAGTTTAGCATTTGCACACTTTCCTTAAACATCTCTCTGGAGCGGTTTATTGTCTTTAGGACGCATTATTTGTGTGTATAGAAATGAACAAAAGGGGAAAAAAATCAAACTCCTTCCTTCAAACTATAGTCTGTTTATTGTTTGGTGTTAAGAGATCGCAGAAAAACACAATAGTTTGTGCTTTATTAGAAATATCTTTGGAATTTTTTGGTCGCAAAAACAAACAAACAAACAAACAAACAAACAAAAAAAAAAACAGCAGCAAAATGTCCTAAATTGTTCGTTTCTGTGCTGTTTTGTGTGTTTGGGATCCGGTGTGTTAATATAATAACCCCAGACCCCTGAGGTGACACCAAACTACTACTCACTCAGGCAAGAGGGTGTGGCCTAAAATGTAAAAGGGGAAATGATCGAGATGATAAAACAATTCTCTTTAATGTATGTTACACGCTTTATAGAGAAATTGTGTTATGAAGCAAAAAGGCGGGGCACACGGCGGGCGTGTGTTGAGGCTAAACTGCTAGCTGGTACTGTTCCTTGACAGAGATTTTCAACCTTTAATGTGTAGCTTTCAGCTAGAAATCAGAAAATGGTGTATGTTTCCATAGTTCCAATAGCAGTGAGGTAAGAGGTTTTAGATATAGAATATACTGCGATTGGCTTTTTGAGTAAAACTGCAATATATTCAGCTTTCTAAATGAAAGGCAGTGTTACAGTAGGTACATCTTGAGCTCTGAAGTAGATCTCGGAATCATAACAATGTTCTTGGCATTCCTAGCTAGTAAGTGGTAAGCTAGCTTGCTTAGCTTGCTAATTGGTCTAACTGTAGCTTCACTGTAGCTCTTTTGATTTTTAGTTTTGCGCTACATTGTTGGAATACAGTCAACAAAAAACGTTCCTCATGTTCCTCCTTGCTTTCTTACCTTGCTTATTCTTGTAAATTATAATTCTTGTTTTTTCTGTCATTTCATGAAAACTTTATTCAGACTCAAGAAAAATGGCGGTGGAAGTAAAAAAAAAAAAGAAGACAATTGCAATGTCAACCTTATCTATTTTTTTCTAAGAGTGAATTCTGCAAATCTTCAGTTTGATTAAATTATAGATAATATAAACATGGTTCTGGAGGCGAGGAAGTCTTTACCTGTGTGCAGGTGTGTATAAAAATTATCTGTGGAAGAACCTCAGAGTCAATGAACGCCGCCGTTCCAGTCTTATCAGAGAAAAGTGGAACGGCAAACACGCGTTACACCGCAGACGCAACAACATCACACACGGTTTACACAAGACCTGAGGAATGAGAACAAAAGAGCGATACGAGGAAAGAGTTGGCGGAAATGTGGCGTACATTAAAGACATTGTCAAGCGTCAGCGCGACCGATAACGTTCCAGACCTGGCACGAAAATACCCATTAGTGTGACTTTATCCTGCTAAGGGTGAAGAGGTCGACGAGTGACGAGTGATGCGGATGATTTATTCCTCATTGAATCGTAAACAAACGAGACGTGAATCAGTCATATGAGGGTAGATAGAGTTCTGACTGGACCATAGGATACAACTGTTATGTTAAAACGCTTGAAGGCATTTCTGTGATACAAGGAATGTGAATTTTTTTAAAAATATATATTTTTACAACATAGAAGTTGTGCACTAAAGTTGTTGTTAGGAAGTAGAGTGTTAATTAAAACACAGGGAGCTTTGTTTCAACGGTTTTGACTTTGAATCTCGTAACTAAATGGTGGAACTGCTACAGGAACTGAGAAATTTTCACTTTAAAATAAAAATAAAAAACATATAATTGTATGGGATTTACACAGAACACACTGAAACATGGAGTGTGTAATTGTTTGCTGACTGCATGGTGTATGGGTAAAAGTGTGTGTGTGTGTGTGTGTGTGTGGTGGGAAAGAGACTTATGGGATTGCCGTCCAGGTCAGTCAGGTCTAAATCGGCTAGTTCCCACGGAAAAGCCAAATCAGCTTCAGCCTCACGTTATTGGCAGCTTTCCAAAAGAGAGTGTGTGTGTGTTTGTGTGTGTGTGTGACAGATGGGGGTGGTGTGACCCATCTGCTTGAATGCTAATGGACAGGTATTAACAGGTATTGTCTGGTAATACTATGTGTGTGTGTGTGTGTGTGTGTGTGTGTACTGTAAACACAAATGGAACCCAGACGTGGGAAAGTGGGCGGTGATTCATGTGAGAACGAATCCGCCTAGCCGTCTTTTCCTGCATTTAAAGCGGAATTTTCAAGCTGACACCACGGAAAAATTTTTTCCTGGGATTTCCGACAAAAGAGTAACACTATGACTTTCCCTCTGCAGCTTCCTGGATATGATGCCCATCAGTGGTCATTGCCCTGCCTTCATCAAGGCCGAGCCTGCGAGCCCCGCCTCCATGATGCAGCACAGCCCCGAAGGATCGTCGTCGGACAGCTACGGCTCCGTGCCCCGGAGTGACCGTGGGGGCGTGGCCTCGCCAGGTTCATATCATACCTCAGGGGTGGATCTTAGGTCCGATTCGGTTCCTGGGCTGCAGGCAAAGAGTGAGTTTGAAGCAAGCTCGGGGCCCAAGCGCATGTGTCTGGTGTGTGGAGACATC
>JAUCMX010000030.1:7254096-7321596 GCA_033459395.1 Hemibagrus guttatus | reverse complement strand
CTCGCCAACTCGGGTACAAATATATGCATCATGGCCAGGAAGGGGGTGAATGTAGTTATTATAGTTAGTTAGTTATCCAATCATGTTGCAGCAGCACAATGCATCTTAATCTTCACATCACGTAACATTCTTCTTCTGGGATTCTTATACACTGGTCTGTAGGGTTTTCACAGAATGGTGCAGAAAACAAAAAAAACACCTTTTGAGGAATCGCTTTGTGGGCGGAAACACCTTGCTGATGAGAGTGAAGCTGATCTTTACAGAGCAATTAAAACAATCAAACAACCTCTCTTTACAGACGAGAAGAGCAGAAAAGTATTTGCACAACACACAATAACACAAGAAATTCTCAGGCAGATAGGCAAGCGAACACACGAAGTCTATTAATGCTAGCTAGTTGCTAGCTAATGCAGCCTGCTGAAATGCTTTACTTTAGTTACCAAAATACACTCTATTGCCAAAAGTTTTGGGACACCCCTCCAAATCATTGAATTCAGGTGTTGTGTTTCAGGGGTTGGGCTCGGCCCCTTAGTTCCAGTGAAGGGAACTCTTAATGTTTCAGCATACCAAGACATTTTGGATAATTTCCTGCTCCCAACTTTGTGGGAACAGTTTGGGGATGACCCCTTCCTGTTCCAACATGACTGCACACCAGTGCACAAAGCAAGGTCCATAAAGACATGGATGAGTGAGTTTGGTGTGGAGGAACTTGACTGGCCTGCACAGAGTCCTGACCTCAACCCCAAAGAACACCTTTGGGATGAATTAGAGCGGAGACTGCGAGCCAGACCTTCTCGTCTAACATCAGTGCCTGACCTCACAAATGTGCTTCTAGAGGAATGGTCAAAAATTCCCATAAACACACTCCTAAACCTTGTGGAAAGCCTTCCCAGAAGAGTTGAAGCTCATTTGTGAAGTTGAAACCTCACAAATGCACCTCTAGAGGACTAGAACAAACAAACAAACTCCATGTATTGATGTAAAGGCAGTAAAGGCAGATGTCCCAAAACATTTGGCAATATAGTGTATTTGGTCATATTTATGCAACTGACAAAACAAAAGTTAACCCACCTTTTTTTCTGTCTCAGACTCTATGCATATCGAGGACATCGAGGCAGTACAGAGGCTGCAGGACTGTGTGCATGAAGCACTTCAGGACTACGAACGGCATCACCACGGCGATGACCCGCGGCGGGCGGGCAAACTGATCATGACCCTCCCCCTGCTGCGACAGACCTCAGCTAAGGCCGTGCAGTACTTCTGCAGCATCAAGCAGGATGGCCGGGTTCCCATGCACAAACTCTTCCTGGAGCTGCTGGAAGCCAACACCCAGCCCTCTCCCTGATTGGACCACAGCTCTGAGGTGACCCCGCCCACTCTGGAGCTCTTTAGACGGGCAAAAGATACCAAATCATTTAAGAACTATGAAGAATGTAACTGAAGGTTAACAGTATATGAACAAAAGAGGGGAAAGAAGATTGTATAAATGATGATGAAACGTAAAAACAATGATTTATTGAAGAAACCATGCTTGACACTTGAGACATCATGTCGCTGTCACTGCTGCGCTAATTTAAGATGACTTGGTTTTTTTTTAACTGGTGCTTCAATATGATGAGAAGGAGATGACTGGGATGTCGGACTTGCCAAAGAAAATAGAAGAGGGACGCTCTGACGAGCTAACGAAAACCACATAAAACATTGTTCACAATATAGATGTGTTATTTATGAGAATGTAATACGTTTCGACAGGAGAAGAGCAGGTGTTGCTGCTAATCGTTGTATTTGTTGATAGTCCATGATTGTGCTGTTGAAATCTTTCTTTTTTGTTCAATCTGTGCTACAAATTTAAAGCAGGTTGATGCTGTTGAGCTGAAATCTCCCTACAGTGTGAAGAAAGGAAGGAAGGAATCGTAGGATTCGAGGTTTTCAATTCAATGCAATAATACTGAAAACTTTATACTAATACAAATACTGTAGCTTTAACATCTCAGATCACATTTAAAAAAACAAAAAAATTTGCTTTATTTGCTTCTGTCATCTGAGGTCATGACTTTCGGCTCACTCAGGGTCGTATTCAGAGTTGATCTTAAGTCCACATTAATGTGGGGAAAGTTACACATTATCAGACTCGGGTTACGCAGCTGCATTATTGATATCACAAATCATGCAAGTCACCCATATGGTCCGAGGTTGCCAGATCTTTTTTTCAGAAATGGCGCTCAGGACAAATACAGCAATTGTGCCTTTAAACACAAGCCTTTAAAATAAAAAAATCCAGAGTAAGAAAATCCATAATGAAGAAGAAAATAGAGGTTTCGTGTTTTGCGGTCAAATATAATATTAAGCAACCAGACTAATATAATGAGAAAATGGTGAGCGTTAAATAAAATCGAAGTAACTAATAATATACTGCTGCATGAATATTCCTAATTGTAATTATCACATTATTCTCTGGTGTAATTGAACAAAATATAGCAAAAATTGCACTTGATCCAGTGAATCATATTATTTTCCTTTTTTTTTTTTTTTTTTTTTTAAATATTTTTTACTTTCGGTGAAGCCAAGACCTCCGACACCCTGAAACTGTAACCTTGTAGTCTGTTCTATCATTTGTTTCGTTCGCGATGTCAGTGTTTTGGAGAATTTATGTAAAGAAAACATGTGCATGCTTTGACCAAGTACTACTCTGTCTTCCAGATAATCAGTGTCTCTGATTGAGATGAATTTATGCAGGAAAAACAAAACAGAACAAACATTTTCTTGGATATTAAAGAGGTCAATACTATGTAAAAAATCTAAGTCGACTCTGAATACGGCCCAGTCACAGAAACATCCACAGGTTTGTTCCACCTGATTACTTGTTACGATGCTAAAAACTGAGTAGATCTGAGTAAAAAAGGATGACATAGAGTTTCACTTCAGTGTTTCTTCATGTCCTGTGAATGTTTTGCCAAAATAAATTGAACAGAATTATGAAAAGATCATATTTATAAAAGCTTTTAAAACAACATTGTTGAGAAGATTACCAAAAAAATTGAAAAAAAATGTAGCACCAAAAAATTCGAACATAAACCAAATCTTCTTTTGGGACGGAAATTGTTTCAGAAATGATGCCAAAGTATTTATCAGTATTTTTTTTTTTGTGGATGTTTTCTGAAAGAAAAAAAAAAGAAAATGAATGCAAAGAAAATCTGCCTGGTAAAAAGTAAAAAATAAATAAATAATAAAGATGAACAATATAAATAAATAGATAAATAATCAAATAATTTAAATAAATAAATAAACAAACAAATAAAAAAATAAATGAATAAATAGTTCAGCTGAATGGGACAGATGGATTTAATCATCATGCACACTTACGACTAATTTTAACTTGCTTACTAGCTAATGTTAGCTAGTAATAAAGATCGAATCACACTACAATCTGCACTAATCCCCTGAACACTGCAAACTTTACACTCTCAGGTGTGTTCAAATTCTATATTAAAACTTCTGCTTATTGATCTCATTCTGATTCTCGCTGCTATGCTTCTATAAAATTATCAATTTTAACCTTAAAAAATTTAAGGCAACTTCCACACGGACATGTCCTTTGTAGAACCTACGGAAGACCTACTGAAATGTATTTCAGTCATTTGCTAAGCTGAGCATTGACAAGTACCAGAAAAACATGATGCTAGGAGAAAAAAAATGACCAGAATGAATGTGCCATAAAGGTTTGATGAAAATACTATGCCATAAAAAATAAACATGAACTATGAATAAAACTCTTAGCGACGGAGCTGCTGTGGGAATTCCTCTAAAAAAAAGAAGAAATAAGAAGGGAGTCAGAGGTGATTGGATGTGCGAGAGAGAATTCATTGTAAAGCGCATTATCTCTGCACTCTGAAGCTAATCAGTCTTTAATCTATGAAATGCAAACACATTATTTATGCTTGCACACCATGTCATGTTCATCATGTCGGTATACAAGGTGGAAATTACAAACCAGTGATGACAGTAAACCCCAAAAGCGTCCGATACTTCGACTTCTACTACTAAAGCAATTAGCTATAAGATGACAGAGATGATACAGTGATTTTATCCTGAGTGAGGATGTTTTTCCCTTTTAAAACCACAAAAAAATGCGGAAAATCAAACAAAAACAAATGTTCAATAAATCATTTATTGTTAATAAAATTCTTGATATTTTCTTGTCTCATTGCTTAACTGAGTTTTGGTTATATATATGGTTACATAGCAAACAGAACGCCACTAATAATCTATTTGCATGGTGGCTTGGTGGTTAGCACGTTTGCCTCACACCTAAAGGGCTGGGGGTTCGATTCCCACCTCCGCTGTGTGTGTGGAGTTTGCATGTTCTCCCCGTGCTTCGGGGGTTTCCTCTGGGTACTCCAGTTTCCTCCAAAGACAAAGGTTTGGTCCAAAGACATGCATTGTAGGTTGATTGGCATCTCTGAATTGTCCGTAGTGTGTGAATGAGAGAGTGTGTGTGCCCTGCGATGGGTTGACACTCCATCCGGGTGTGTATCCTGCTTTGATGCCCGATGACGCCTGAGATGAGGCCCGAGAATAGATCGGATAAGCGGTACAGACAATGGAAAATGGGGAATTGATACACAGTCTGTACAGTGTGGTGTTTGAAGATTTCAAAATGGAAATTGTCAAACCTTTCAAAAACAAACAATTGTAGGCTAATCGCTTAAGCAAAGGAAAGGATAAAGCACTAAGCCAGGAATGATACTCACTCCAATCTCTCACGGAGACGCACGACTGTCCGTAATCGATAACCCTAATTTGCCACTCTGTCAAACCGGGAACAGATGCGCACTGGACACGAGTGTTTTATTTTATTTATTTATTTATTTTTAAAAATCATCATTTCACAGTCTGTTGGTGTGGGAATGCAGATCGAAGGATTCAGCACTAAATGAAGTCCCTTCTCTGATTGGAGGCAGATGATGCAGGAGTAATTAGATTGAGCTTCTTTGAGATTCGCTTACATAGGGAAAATTGTGTTATGCAGGATAGACACAGAATAATGAAAACCAACAAGAGGGCATCAGTGGAGTGTGTAATGTGGACCTGCTCTGAGGTTTTCTGTACACTGCACACACTTTAGGTTTGATCCAATGAGGCATTTCGCTGACGTTTTTAATCCAAAATGACTTGAGCACCTGAAGGATCAGAACATGGGCAAGGACCTGACAGTGGCTTGGATTTAAACCCACTTTCTTCTCCCCTGCAGGCCACAGACTTTATATTTATAGATTTCCAAGAGTCCAAGTCAGGTTAGTCAGCAGGTGACTTAACTAAGTGTATTGTGGGTTAAATGTTGCCTAATCGTGTGTGTAGGTCATGTATTTAAATTTGCCTGTTTTTGCCAGTTGACTACAAATTCATGACATTTTTAAAAGTCTAAATATTTGATAAAAGTTGTTTAAATTATAAATATATCATACATACTGAGCATTTAAGCAAAATCTTAAAAACTTCGTGCCTTTTAAAAACGTGCTTTACTAATGTAATATATTGTTTAAACATTTTTTTCGACCCAAGTTTAGTTTACTCTCTTTAATGTCAGTTTACACCAATTATTTTCCACTATTTTTCTTTCTAAAGGTCTAGTCCACCTGTTTGTCCATCACATGCCTTCTGACCTCAGCACATTTTATATGTGGTGAACCTGAATGAAACCTCTGCATCACTATTTTGGACCGATCCTGACCTGATGCCACCACCAGGCCTGGCTTCAAGGTTGTCTTCTGGGAAACGGTACATGTTTGCTTTTGTGTATATTTCATGAGGGTTTTTAGGTTTCTCTGCTAAGACCTCAGCGTATCTGGTGGACATTTCATCCTGGATGATGGCTCATTAGCTGAAACTCAACCTCAACAAAACTGAACTGCTGGTTATCCCAGGCGATTCATCCCGAGCCCAGGATCTTGTGTTATCTCTGAACAACTCCATGATCTCCCCTTCAGCCACTGCTTGCAACCTTGGGGTAACCATGGACAATCAACTGTCCTTTTCCTTTCATGTCACTAATGTGACACGCTTATGTCAGTTTCTTCTGTACAGTATCAGAAGGATTTGGCCATATCTATCCACACAGGCTACTCAGGTGCTTGTTCAGTCTCTGGTCATTTCGAGACTGGACTACTGCCACTCTTTACTGGCAGGTCTACCTATGAATGTAATTCGTCCACTGCAAATGATCCAAAATGCAGCTGAGTGACTTGTTTCAACCTGCTTAAGTTCTCCCACACCACCCCACCCCACCGCTGCATACTCTCCACTGGCTTCCTCTAGCTGCACACATCAGATTCAAAATTCTGATGCTTGCCTACAAAGCCAAGAATGGACCAGCGCCATCTTACTTCAAAGCTCTTATTACTCCTTGCACTGCACCTCACTCCCTCAGATCCGCTAGTACTGCTCGACTGGTCCCACCATCGCTCAGGGTAAGAGATAGGTATACATCTAGACTCTTCTCTGTTCTGGCACCGAGGTGGTGGAATGAACTTCCCCTAGTTGTCCCTGCTGTCGAGTCACTGACCGTCTTCAAACAATGGCTGAAAACCTACCTCTTCCTGAAACACTTAAACTAGCGATTATTTTCCCTGTATGTTTTATGTTGCATGTACATTTAAAAAACAAAACAAAAAACAAAACACAGTTGTTAGGCTGATGGCATCCTGTCTGTGACCTACTGAGTCAATGTTAATGTATTCAATGATAGAGACTTTAAAGCACTCTTGTATGTCGCTCTGGATATTTGCCAAATGCCAGGAATGTAAATGTAAATGTAGGATCGCATTATGTCTGTTTTTTTTGTTTACCAAGTGTTGCTGTAAATCTATCCTCTGGTCTTGGTTTACGCAAGTTTATTAATTTCATTATTTAATTATTTTTAATGAATACAATAATCTTCTTCTTCTTTCGGCTTCTCCCTTCAGGGGTCGCCACAGCGAATCATCTCACTCCACCTATCCCTATCTTCTGCATCCTCAACCCTTGCACCCACTAGCTTCATATCCTCATTAATTACATCCATATACCTCCTCTTTGGCCTTCCTCTTTGCCTCCTGCCTGGCAGCCCCATGTCCAACATTCTCCTACCAATATACTCACTCTCCCTCCTCTGAACATGTCCAAACCATCTTAATCTGGCCTCCCTAACTTTGTCCCCCAAACGTCCAACATGAGCTGTCCCTCTGAAGTACTCGTTCCTAATCCTGTCCAATCTTGTCACTCCCAAATAGAACCTCAACATCTTCAGCTCTGCTACCTCTAGCTCTGCCTCCTGTCTCTTCCTCAGTGACACTGTCTCTAAACCATACAGCATGGCCAGTCTCACCACTGTCCTGTACACCTTCCCCTTGATTCTCGCTGATATTCTCCTATCACACAGAACTCCTGACACCTTTCTCCACCCATTCCAACCTGCCTTTACCTCTTTCCCACACTCTCCATTACTCTGGACTGTTGACCCCAAGTACTTAAACTCCTGTACCTTCTTCACCTCTTCACCCTGTAACCTTACTGTTCCACTTCCCTCCCTTTCATTCACACACATGTACTCAGTCTTACTACGACTGACTTTCATTCCTCTTCTCTCCAGCGCAAACCTCCACCTCTCCAGGTTTTCCTCCACCTGCTCCCTGCTCTCACTACAGATCACAATGTCATCTGCAAACATCATTGTCCAAGGAGACTCCTGTCTGACCTCCTCTGACAACTGGTCCATCACTATAGCAAACAGGAAGGGGTTCAGAGCTGATCCCTGATGCAGTCCCACCTCCACATTGAACTCCTCTGTCTGACCTACAGCACACCTCACCACTGTCCTGCTCCTCTCATACATGTCCTGCACCACTCTGACATACTTCTCTGCTACTCCTGACATCCTCATACAGTACCACAGCTCTTCTCTTGGCACCCTGTCATATGCTTTCTCCAAGTCTACAAACAAACAGTACAACTCCCTCTGACCATCCCTATACTTCTCCATCAAAATTCTCAGAGCAAAAATTGCATCTGTTGTGCTCTTTCTGGGCATGAAGCCATACTGCTGCTCACAAATTTCCACTACCTTCCTTAACCTAGCTTCCACTACTCTTTCCCATAGCTTCATTGTATGGCTCATCAACTTTATCCCCCTATAGTTACTGCAACTCTGCACGTCACCCTTATTCTTAAAGATCGGCACTAACACACTTCTTCTCCATTCCTCAGGCATCCTCTCACTCTCTAAAACCCTGTTGAACAAACTAGCTAAAAATTCCACTGCTGCCTCTCCTAGACACTTCCAGACCTCCACCGGGATGTCATCAGGACCAACTGCCTTCCCACTTTTCATCCTCTTCAAAGCCTTCCTGACTTCATCCTTTCTAATCTTATCTACTTTCTGTTCCACAGAGTTCACCCCTTCTACTCTTTTTTCCCTCTCATTTTCCTCATTCATCAGATCCTCAAAGTACTCCTTCCATCTCCTCTGTACACTCTCCTCACTTGTGAATGAATACAATAATAATTATATAAAATAAATTTATAATAAAAAATAAATATATAATTGTATCAATTATTTGTAAATAGAACAGTAGTTTGTAGAGCCAAATAATCAGATTTCTGGTCTGATATGCCATCACATCTTTAATAAACACGGAGAGTCCAAATTCAAATCGTGAATAGTGAAGAAGCTATTAATGCCTGATCATTTCTGTGTCACAGTCAATTAAAGTCAGTAATCTAGCCATGGGGGTCACAGTCCAGTGACTTCTGTGCCGGTCCCAAGCCTGGATATATAGAGAGGGTTGCGTCAGGAAGGGCATCCGGTGTAAAACATTGCCAAATTTAACCATGCGAGTCGTCAGTTCGAATTTCATACCGGATCGGTCGAGGCCCGGGTTAACAACGACCGCCATCGGCGCCATTAACCTACAGGGTGCCGGTGGAAATTGGGCTACTGTTGGTCGAAGAAGTAGAGGAGGGAGGAGAGTGCGCAGACAGAGAGAGAAGAGGAAAGGTAAGAGTGTAGGACTGAGAATAGGAACTCTGAATGTTGGTACTATGACAGGGAAAGGTAGAGAACTGGCTGATATGATGGAGAGAAGGAAGGTGGATATACTGTGTGTACAGGAGAGCAGGTGGAAGGGTAGCAAGGCTCGTAGTATAGGAGCAGGATTCAAGCTGTTTTATTATGGTGTGGATAGTAAGAGAAATGGGGTAGGTGTGGTCCTGAAGGAGGAGTTTGTGAGGAATGTTCTGGAGGTGAAGAGAGTGTCAGACAGGGTGATGAGTCTGAAGTTAGAGATTGAAGGGGTGATGTTGAATGTTGTTAGTGGTTATGCCCCACAGGTAGGTTGTGAGTTAGAGGAGAAAGAGAGATTCTGGAGTGAATTAGATGAGGTGATGGAGAATATTCCCACGGGTGAGAGAGTGGTGATAGGAGCGGATTTCAATGGACATGTTGGTGAGGGGAACAGAGGTGATGAGGAGGTGATGGGCAAGTTTGGAGTTAAGGAAAAGAAACCTTGAAGGACAGATCCTATGTAGAAGAGGTATTGGGAGAGAGTGTAGCCAGACAGCATAGGACGGTGGTGTGTAGGATGACTTTGACGGTCTGCAAAAACAAGAGGTCAAAGATAGAGATAGAGAAGAAAACCAAGTCGTGGAAGCTGAAAAAGGAGGAAAGTTGAGGCAGGCTCTGGGTGGTCAGGTAGTGATGCCAGATGACTGGGAAACTACAGCAGAAGTGATCAGGGAGACAGGGAGAAAGGTGCTGGGTGTGTCATCTGGAAGGAGGAAAGAAGATAAGGAGACTAGGTGGTGGAATGAGGAAGTTCAGGATAGTATCCAGAGGAAGAGGTTAGCCAAGAAGAAGTGGGACATGGACAGGACTGAAGAGAATAGACAGGAATACAAGGAGTTACAGCGCAGAGTGAAGAGGGAGGTGTCTAAGGCCAAGCAGAAGGCATATGACGAGTTGTACACTAGGTTAGACACTAGAGAAGGAGAAAAGGACTTGTACAGGTTAGCTAGGCAGAGGGATCGAGATGGGAAGTTTGTGCAGCTAGTTAGAGTTATTAAGGATAGAGATGGAAGGGTGCTCACAAGTGAGGAGAGTGTACAGAGGAGATGGAAGGAATACTTTGAGGAGCTGATGAATGAGGAAAATGAGAGGGAAAAAAGAGTAAAAGGGGTGAACTCTGTGGAACAGAAAGTAGATAAGATTAGAAAGGATGAAGTCAGGAAGGCTTTGAAGAGGATGAAAAGTGTTGAAGAGGATGAAAAGTGGATGAAGGCAGTTGGTCCTGACGACATCTCGGTGGAGGTCTGGAAGTGTTTGGGAGAGGCAGCAGTGGAATTTTTAACTAGTTTGTGTAACAGGGTTTTAGAGAGTGAGAAGATGCCTGAGGAATGGAGAAGAAGTGTGTTAGTGCCGATCTTTAAGAATAAGGCTGACGTGCAGAGTTGCAGCAACTATAGGGCGATAAAGTTGTCAGAAGAGGTCAGACAGGAGTCTCCTTGTACAATGATGTTTGCAGATGACATTGTGATCTGTAGTGAGAGCAGGGAGCAGGTGGAGGAAAACCTGGAGAGGTGGAGGTTTGCGCTGGAGAGAAGAGGAATGAAAGTCAGTCGTAGTAAGACTGAGTACATGTGTGTGAATGAAAGGGAGGGAAGTGGAACAGTAAGGTTACAGGGTGAAGAGGTGAAGAAGGTACAGGAGTTTAAGTACTTGGGGTCAACAGTCCAGAGTAATGGAGAGTGTGGGAAAGAGGTAAAGAAGCGAGTGCAGGCAGGTTGGAATGGGTGGAGAAAGGTGTCAGGAGTTCTGTGTGATAGGAAAATATCAGCGAGAATCAAGGGGAAGGTGTACAGGACAGTGGTGAGAGCGGCCATGCTGTATGGTTTAGAGACAGTGTCACTGAGGAAGAGACAGGAGTCAGAGCTAGAGGTAGCAGAGCTGAAGATGTTGAGATTCTCTTTGGGAGTGACAAGGTTGGACAGGATTAGGAACGAGTACATCAGAGGGACAGCTCATGTTGGACATATGGGTGACAAAGTTAGGGAGGCCAGATTAAGATGGTTTGGAGGAGGGAGAGTGAGTATATTGGTAGGAGAATGTTGGACATGGAGCTGCCAGACAAGAGGCAAAGATGAAGGCCAAAGAGGAGGTATATGGATGGAATTAATGAGGATATGAAGCTAGTGGGTGCAAGTGTTGAGTATGCAGAAGATAGGGATAGATGGAGAGAGATGATTCGCTGTGGCGACCCCTGAAGGGAAAAGTCGAAAGAAGAAGAAGAAGACAATAAAGCCAAATAGGTGAATAAACAAGGATAAATGAATAAGAATTGGGGAAAAGTCTTAGGAACTACATATCATGTCACACGATTCAGCTCTTTATCGCACAGAAATCAGCCTGAAAGAATTTAGGTTTAAGATTTTGAATGAAAATGGAAAGCTAAGATTGGGGCACAAACACGAAAGGATTATCGATGAATAAAAACTAACACGAAATCAGATGTATAGGGGAAGCAATCAGGGAAACATGAGGAACAGGTGTGCAAAATGCAGGGAAATTGGACGGATCCAATTGGAGGATCGGGCTGAGCAAACACACATGGAAACACAAAACAAACAAAAGCACATGGCACAAAAACACAACAGTGACATAGAAAAGCCATGCCAGATCGCCCTCTGGTGGTCTGACAGGGAACTGTCCAACAGTCCATTACACAGACGGCATGTTTACAGCTTTTTCTCACTTGCTAAAACATATTTGTCCACTCAGACATCATATTTTCAAAACAGTTAACACAGAGGCTGAAACTGAAGCTCACTGGCAGAAATGACTGATTTTGTTTGCAAAACGCTCCGACACTCACAAAACTTTAAACATATACAACAAAAGCAAATATTTCCCCCAGACACTACAACTTGTGGTCAAATCAATATATTTATTGAATCATTACACATTGGACAACAAAATACAAAACACAGCTATCAATATGAAATGACACTTTTCAAACTCAGTGTTGAATATAGTTTAAAAAAAATAAAACTGAAAAAAACCCACCATAACCACTCTTCTCCCTCTATCCCACCCACCCACATGAAACATCTGCATTACTGTGGACACAGTTTGTTAACAGGGCAATGTAGTAAAGCTGAAATACACAGTGGTATGCAGTAACATTGTGACTTACCTGTTCTCATTCCGAAAAAGCCTGACAATGCTCCGATGCCACAGTGCTCCGACTCAGAATGGGCCGGACCCTTTGTCCAGCCTCTCTAAAGGACAAGCCATGATTAATCCAGTAGAGTTTGAGGTGTTTTAATGAGAACTGTGGTAAATGTTTTGAAAAAGGGTGTGGAAAATGTGTGAAACAAATGAAAAAGTTAAGTCATATTTGCAAGAGAAGACTAATGCTGTGCTAAGAAGGTAATGATGAAGATCAAGTGGATACCAGTTTCATTAAGCATGTTTTTATCGAATAAGAAAAACTGTAACATTAGGAAATCTGACTCACGTTCATCTGATTCAGGTTCATCTGATTCCATTCTGCATGGAAGTAAGGAGGTAAGTTTTATGTAAATAAATTAAATTCAGAGAAATCCTCAGACAATCACATGACAGACAAAGTTAGATGACACAAAACGTGGTGAAGTGCAACAAATTCAAATGAGGCTCGATTCATCTCTTTCTGTCTATCATTATTGTCTTTACTGGTGAAAAAAGTGTCTTCTTTAGAAAAGGAGTTCTGTAACACACAGGAATCAGTCAGAGAGAGTTTAGGATTTTAATATAACGAGGGTCTGAATCTGAAGGAGGGTTAGAGTGAGAAGAAACAGTTAAAAAGAGGAGTGTTTATAACCTCTCTGTCTTTGTGCTCCTCCTCCCTCCCTCTGTCTATCATTCTCTCATACACACACTGAAGCAGGAAGTTCATTTCAACAAAAACGAAACTCAGAGCGCGGCTCAATCTCTCTCTCTTCCTCAGTGTGTGAGCTCAGGAAAATGGCTGAGGCCAGTATTTCAGTAGATCGTGATCAGTTCAGCTGTCCAGTGTGTTTGGATCTCCTGAAGGATCCAGTGACGATCCCCTGTGGTCACAGTTTCTGTAAGGTGTGTATTAATGGCTGCTGGGATCAGGAGGATCAGAGTGGAGTTTATAGCTGTCCTCAGTGCAGAGACACTTTCACTCCAAGGCCTGTTCTATGCAGGAACAACATGCTGGCTGAAGTGGTGGAGAAACTGAAGAAGACTGAAGTCCAAGCTGCTTCTCCTGCTCACTGTTACGCTGGACCTGGAGATGTGGAGTGTGATTTCTGCACCGGGAAAAAACACAAAGCTGTCAAGTCCTGTCTGATGTGTCTGGCCTCCTTTTGTGAAACTCATCTGAAACCTCACTATGAAGTTCCTGGACTGAAAAAACACAAGTTAGTCGAAGCCTCTGGAAATCTACAAGAGAAGATCTGCTCTGAACATGATGAAGTGTTGAAGATCTACTGTCGTACTGACCAAAGCTTCATCTGTTATCTGTGTACGATGGATAAACACACAGGACACAATACTGTGGCAGCTAAAGCAGTGAGAACTGAGAAAGAGGTGAGAAATACATGTCTAATCTATTCAGAGTCATTTCATGCAGTTTATATTTCCAATCTAAAGTAGCTGAAGGTTTTCACTCCAAGCAGGAGCCACACCTTATTCCACACTTTTAATGGTTTAATTTCCTGACAGAGCAGGCTGTGAGCTATAACTCAGTTCTGAATACTCATGCTCAATAGTGAATAGAATAACTTTAATAATAGTGGGTTGTGATTTTCACCACTGTAACTAAAATAAAATCACAGGACACCTGGTTCTTGCTTCACAGGCTCCTGGAGGTCTCTGGATCTGACATAGAGAATCATAGCATTAGCAAGCTTTAGGTCACATGACAGCTACCAGATGGGGAGGGTGAAGGTGAACATGTGGTTCCTCTGACACACATGAAGCCTCTGTGTCTTTCTGAACTGCTGCTTAGGCGACTTCACAGAGCAGCTGAACACACTCGGAGGATGTGGATCTACTGAGTTCTGCATTTCTGCAAAAACGAATTTAAAACCCCTCAAAATCCAGTCTTACACTCTTTAATAAGGTTATCAAAAGAACTGGAGTGTATAAACCCTTTATCTACAGTTAATGTATACTGAGAAACTCATAATCCACCAACAGTGAGATGTATTTGATTTGTCCTCAGTGTGAGTTAAAGGAGGAGCAGATGAAATTCCAGCAGAGAATCCAGGAGAAGCAGAAGAAGGTGCAGGAGCTGAAACAGACTGTGAACACTATAAAGGTGAGCAGTGAGCAGAGACAGAACTGCTCCTAGAAACACACACAACATGGACAACCAGTCATTTAGAGTCCCAGTAAGAGAGGGAATGTAGATGAACTTTAAATCTGAGTGTGTGTGTGTGTGTGTGTGTGTGTGTGTGTGTGTGTGTGTGTGTGTGTTTGCTAACAGCTCAGTGCACAGATAGCAGTAGATGACGGTGAGAGGATCTTTACTGAGCTGATCAGCTCCATGGAGAAAAAGCGCTTGGAGGTGACGGAGCTGATCAGAGCTCAGGAGAAGACTGAACTGAGTCGAGCTGAACGACTCCTGGAGCAACTGGAGCAGGAGATTGCTGATCTTCAGAGGAGACTCACTGAGATGGAGCAGCTTTCACACACACACGATCACATCCACTTCCTCCAGGTAACACTCACTGTTTAAAACACACACACACACACACACACACACACACATACACACACACAGACACACACACCTGTCTGTTTAATGATGTGTATATTTCTCCACCTTTCTCTTTCTCCATGATGTTTTTCTTTCTCTCTGTAGAGTTTCCAGTCTCTCCGTGTCTCTTCTGGACGTGACGACTCATCCAGCATCACTGTCAATAAACATCTCTCATTTGATGGAGTGAGGAAATCTCTCTCTGATCTGAAAAAGAGACTTGAGGAAATCTTCCAGGAGGAATTCATCAAAATCCCTGAACATGGTGAGAGAAATCGTCCTGATGTCCTGACAATGGGTTTTCTAAAATAAAACACTGATTAAACATTCATTCATTCATTGTCTACCGCTTATCCGATCTACTCTCGGGTCACGGGGAGCCTGTGCCTATCTCAGGCGTCATTGGGCATCAAGGCAGGATACACCCTGGATGGAGTGCCAACCCATCGCAGGGCACACACACACACACACACACACTACGGACAATTTAGAGATGCCAATCAACCTACAATGCATGTCTTTGGACCGGGGGAGGAAACCAGAGTACCCGGAAGAAACCCCCGAGGCACGGGGAGAACATGCAAACTCCACACTCACGGCGGAGGCAGGAATCGAACCCCCAACCCTGGAGGTGTGAGGCAAACGTGCTAACCACTAAGCCACTGTGCCCCCCCCCCGATTAAACATCACACACAAATTTGATCACTTTAAACTGTTTCTTTAAACTTTTAACTTTAAACACTTTAAACTTTTATTTTTCATCTCCATTTTGTTTCTGTCTCCACAGCTGCAGCAGTTCAGATGATTTTACCCTCAGAACCAAAGAGCAGAGAAGATTTTCTGCACTGTACGTGTAACACACACACACACACACACACACACACACACACACACACACACACACACACACACTGACACACACACACACTTAGGCAGGTTGAAAACAAGTCGTGCAGCTGCAGTTTGGATCATTTGCAGGCGAACTGCATTCAGAGATAGACCTGCCAGAAGAGAGTTGCAGAGACCAGAGACTGAACAAGCACCTGAGTAGCCTGTGTGGAAAGAAATGGCCAAATCCTTCTGATGTTGTACAGAAGAAACCGACATGAGCGTGTCACATTAGTAACATCGGGGGTAAAGGATAGTTGATTGTCCATGGTTACTCCAAGGTTGCGAGCAGTGGCTGAAGGGGAAATCATGGAGTTGTTCAGAGATATCGGAAGGTCTTGGGCTGGGGATGGATCACCTGGGATGACCAGCAGCTCAGTTTTGCTGGGATTGAGTTTCAGCTGATGAGCCGTCATCCAAGATGAAATGTCCACCAGACACGCTGAGATCCGAGCAGAAGCCGTGGTATCTGAGGGAGGGAAGGGGAAGATAAGTTGGGTGTCATCGGCATAGCAGTGGTATGAAAATCCATGTAAAGGATATAACTTTGCCAAGAGAGTGAGTATAGAGGGAGAAAAGGAGAGGACCAAGTACTGAGCCTTGCGGGACACCAGTAGAGAGTCTGCATGGAGCAGATGTCAATCCCTTCCATGTTACCTGATATGAGCGACCATCCAGGTAGGAAGCAAACCATTCCCATGCTGTTCCACAAATTCCAAGACTCCTGAGGGTGGACAAAAAGGTCTTGTGGTTTACTGTGTCAAATGCTGCAGACAGATCGAGGAGGATGAGGACCGATGACAGTTTGGCTGATCTAGCAGCATGTAGTTTCTCAGTGACTACCAAAAGGGCAGTCTCTGTGGAATGTGCTGCTTTGAAACCAGACTGGTTGGGGTCATGGAGGTTATTCTGCATGAGATAGTCAGACAGCTGATTACAAACAACACGTTCAAGAATTTTTGAGAGAAAATGAGTGATACCGGTCTGCAGTTGCTGATGTCTGAGGGATCCAGAGTAGGTTTCGTTAGGATGGGGATGACCCTGGCTTTCTTAAAGACAGTTGGAACATGACCAGATGTTAAGGATCCATTGATGACTGTGGTGATGAAGGGTAGGAGGTCAGGTGAGATGGTCTGGAGCATAGCTGAAGGGATTGGATCCAGTGGGCAGGTGGTAGGATTGCAGGACCGAATAATTTGCAAAACCTCTTCTGCTGCTACAGTTGAGAGCTGCGTCAGTGAAGGAGTAGTGGAGTGCTGACTGTGTGATGTAGATGAAGTTGGGGGAGACGTGAAGGTCTGGCAGATCCTCTCAATCTTCTCTGTGTAAAAAGTGGCGAAATCTTCGGCAGTCAGGGAGGATGGAGAAGGTGGAGCCGGAGGGTTGAGTAGTGACAAGAAGATGTTGTGGAGCTTTCAGGGATCTTGTGCAGAAGTTTCAAGCTTTTCCTTGTAGAAGGAGGTCTTGGCAGAAGTCACGTCCAAAGAGAATTTGGACAGGAGCGTACGATGAGAGATGAGGTCTGTGTCAAGTTTAGATTTCTTCCACTTCCTCGCTGCTGATCGTAGTTCTCTCTGACAGCCAAGGAGCAGTAGAAGAAATCTTCCTGCGTAGAGTGGACAAAGGGCAGAGAAGGGCCTTGGTTGAGGAAAGAGAGAAGGGCAAAGTGTCAGTAGCTGAGTCCAGGGGAAGGGAAAAAAAGGAGTCATGGTCAGGAAGAGATGAAAGAGTGCAGGAAGCTACAGAGGAAGGGGAGATAGAGTGGAGGTTTCAGCGGGTGAGAGAGAGGTGCTGGGAGTTACGTTTAGGCAGGATAGGGAGAGTGATAGTGAAGGATACCAGGTGATGATCGGAGATATGAAGTGGGGTAGCAGTCATGTCTGTAGCTGGGGAAGGATGAGTGAAGACTAGATCCAGGACATTTCCTTCCTTGTGTGTGGGAATTCAGAAGAGCCAGAAGGCCAGAAGAGTGAAGCTTGTCATATGGGAGGTTGAAATCTCCAAGAACCATCAGAGGGGTGCTGTCAGAAGGGAAGACACTGAGGTGGAAACTGCATGGAATTCAAAAGAAGAGATGGTTAGATGAGACAAGGGGAGAGGTGAGGAACACCATCTCTGTGACAACAGCAGACCTGTACCACCACCCCTGCCTGATTCTCGTGGTGAGTGAGGGAAAGTATAGGCAGAGGATAGAGCAGCCGGTGTTATAGTGTTCTGTGGTGATATCCAGGTCTCAGTGCCAGAAAATCAAAGGAATAGTGGGAGGCTAAAGCTGAGATGAAGTCAGCCTTCTTTACAGCAGATTGGCAGTTCCAGAGCCCACCTACCACCACTGTTTGAGACTGAGACAACAGGGGAGGGTAGATGAGGTTGCTGGAAACATGACCTCTGCTTCGTGGATGAGAATGCCTGCATCTGTAAGAGGTAACAACAGAAATAGGTTTGAGGCACATGTCTGTGGTCAAAGTATGAAAAGTGAGATTAAGGATGTAAGAGAACAAGAAAAGATGACAATATACTTACTATTTAATAATAAGGTATACAGGTCATTGCACAGAAATAAAATTAGGCAAATAATAAAAAGTCAGCCTCCTTACCAGATGGCAGTTCAAATAACAACTCTAGAACCAACCAAGTTAACAATAATACACAAAATCAGAAGTCCTCACCTACCACCACTTTTACACAGACAACAGATGGGACCAGATTGCAAACATGACTCAGACTTCGTGATAAATGCACACAAAGATAACACACACAATGTACTTGACAACACACACATGCACACACACACATGGCACACACAGAAGCAATCAAACACGATGCACACCACCACACACACAGAACACACGAAATGTGCACACTATACACATTCACCACCACTTAGACAGGATTCACAGCACAAACAGACACACATCAATACAACTCAGACACACACACCAGTCACATACATACACATAGACACTCACATACATACTCAAACTACACACACACACACACACACACACACGCACACACACGCACATTACACACACGCACTCACACAATACACACACACACACACATGCTCCACTCACACACACACTTTCACACACACACAAACTCACACAACGCGCACACACACACACACACACCCCACACACACACACACACACACACACACACATGCAATGTCACACAACACACACACACAACTCACTAATGCACGCATGCATGAGCACACACACATTGACACACACAAACTCACACACAGACACATACAACACAACACTTGCATATTCAACTACAACACACACACACAGCACACACACACAACCACACGCACGCACACACACACACACTCACACACACACACACTTACACACATGCATCGCTCACACACACATTCACACACACACACACAAGCACACACACACACACACACACACACGCACACACACAGCACACACACACACACATGCACACACAAACATCACACACACCACAACACACACACACACACACACACACACACACACAGCATATTCACACACACTCACACACAGACACATACACACGCACACACAAAAACCCGACACATCACACACACACACACACACACACACGCACACCACACACACACACACACACACACACACACACACACATCAATATATCCTGTGATTAATATCTAACATGTTCACATTTTTCATGTGTTTAGATTTCTGTGATCTGACTCTGGATCCCAACACAGTACATTATACCTCATTCTGTCTGAGAAGAACAGAGCGGTGAGAGACAGTGAGAGAGAGCAGCAGTACTCTGATCATCCAGAGAGATTTAACTCCTGGGAACAGGTGTTGAGTAAGGAGAGTGTGTGTGGACGCTGTTACTGGGAGGTGGAGTGGAGCAGTGAGGGATATGTGTACATATCAGTCTCATATAAAGACATCAGAAGGAAAGGACGGGGTAAACAGTGTGGGTTTGGATTCAACAATCAGTCCTGGAGTCTGGTGTGTTCTTCTTCTTCTCTCTCTTTCTATCACAACAACATTAAGACTGATCTTAGAGTTCCATCATCCTCCAGAATAGGAGTGTATGTGGATCACAGTGCAGGAACTCTGTCCTTCTACAGCGTCTCTGACATGAAGCTCCTCCACAGAGTCCACACCACATTCACTCAGCCTCTATACGCTGGGTTCTGGCTGCGTTGTTATGGATCATCTATGAGATTATGTGATCCAGAATAAAACATTAGCGATGTAATTTTTAAATGAAAATAAAAACATTACTTTTTTATAATAATCTCAATTCAAATAAAGAAATAACATGAGTCACTCATTTTAGATTTCCTAATTTTCATTAATAATGTTAGATCTTCATCCTTTGACTTTTAGGAGATGTTAATGTTATAAATGTGACCTTCATAAAATAGATAAAAGAACATAATCATTTTAAAGATATAAATTATGGCGTACAGCTGCTCTAAGTGATGGCATGTCATTCTTTTCACATTTTCAAACTTTCCTCTTTTGATTATTATTAGATTAACAATCACTTGAATCATTCTGTAAAAAATGTAATCTGTGAGGATGAAATGAAAATAAAAGTGTTTTGAATAGAAATTAATAGAAATGTTTTCTTTTTGTCGATATCTCATCATCAGTACAAGTAATAGCAATATATCAAGTGTATAATATTTGTTGTTAATAGAGTGACGTTAATAATAACTGTTTATGAAAACAAATATAGATGTAAACAATGCTTTCGAGTCTTCATGGGCTTAAGGTACAGTACTCACATCTTGGTCCATTTTGGCAAATCCCTGAGTGTGATGTGATAGCCTCGGTCTACCTGTTGCTATTATCTCATTAAACTCACTTGCACCCCTGCTGGTGAAGTGGACAAGCAGCAGGTGTCGATTATGCATCGATGTTTGATCACTCTTCCTGCGATACCAGGATCTGCAACGTTGAATTTCTTGGCGAGTTTGAATCACTGAATTTGTGGAAGCAAAATAATACGCACCGATATGTCCTGTTAGTTATTAAAGGTTGTATTTTAAAAATCTGAATATTTACTATTGAAATTTTGAACAATGAAATTGAGAAGGTCGTATTTTAAAATAATCTGAATATTTAATATTGAAATTTTAACACTTGAAAAATTCACAGCTGAATTATTCAACCATGTTGAATTGCAGAACCTTAAAATGCAAGCACTGTTAATACGATGCATTTTATTTCAGTTCCTGCTATTCAGCACATTTTTTTGCTTCAAATACATTTGTCACCATTTTACTTCCATAGAATTCACCCAGAACTCATTTTGGTACTTTACACTCCATTACATTATGCCACATCTCTCATTACTGCTATTATAAAAAAATACAGCAGTTGTCCAATTACAGCACAGCAATCAATCCGAGGTACGGTGTGCACATTATTTTTGACCCACATTTCTTTTTAGTTTCTTTTGGCGTCTTACACGAATTTAAAAGGTAAGCGATGCACACGCACCCAGCCATCCACGTGATGTGAAAGAAAACGTAATTCATCAGACCAGGCCACCTTCTTCCATTGCTCCGTGGTCCAGCTCTGATGCTCACGTGCCCATTGTTGGCACTTTTGGCGGTGCACAGGGGTCAGCATGGGCACCTTGACTGGTCTGCGGCTATGCAGCCCCATATGCAACAAATTGTGACGCACTGTGTATTCTGACACCTTTCTATCAGAACCAGCATTAACTTCTTTAGCAGTTTCAGCAACAGCAGATCTAACAGTAGGATCGGACCACACGGGCCAGCCTTCACTCCTCGCCTGCATGAGTGGGACTTGGCCGCCCATGACCCTGTTGCCAGTTCACCACTGTTCCTTCCTTGGACCACTTTTGATACATACTGACTTCTACAGACCGGGAACACCCCACAAGAGCTGAAGTTTTGGAGATGCTCTGATCCAGTGGTCTAGCCATCACAAAACTTGCTCAAATCCTTACGCTTGCCCATTTTCCCCCCATGTTCCCCTTGTGCACCTTGACTGCTCAGAATAATTGTCTCATGATCATTTCTCAGATCTTGTATTAACAGGCATGTGTGAGTAGTGTGACAGATTCTTTTAACATAAATTCATTCATTCATTCATTGTCTTCCCCTTATCCGGAGCCGGGTCGCGGGGGCAGCAGTCTAAGCAGGGATGCCTAGACCTCCCTCTCCCCAGACACTTCCTCCAGCTCTTCCGGAGAGACCCCGAGGCATTTCCAGGCCAGCCGAGATTCATAGGCTCTCCAGCGTGTCCGGGGCCTCTTCCCGGTGGGGCTTGCCCGGAACACCTCCCCAGGGAGACATTCTGCAGGCATCCGAAACAGATGCCCAAGCCACCTCAACTGCCACCTTTCGATGTGGAGGAGCAGCGGCTCAACTCCAAGCTCCTCCCGGGTGACAGAGCTCTTTACCTTTTCTCTAAGGGAGCGCCCCGCCACCCTACGGATGGAAGCTCATTTCGGCCGCTTGTATCCGGGATCTTACCCTTTCGGTCATGAGCTCTGGGTCATGGTGAGAGTAGGAACGTAGATTGACTGGTAAATCAAGAGCTTTGCCTTATGGCTGAGCTCCTTCTTCACCACAACAAACCGGTACAACTGCACCAATAAGTCTGTCAATCTCACGATCCATCCTTCTCTCACTCGTAAACAAGACCCCGAGATACTTAAATTCCTCCACTTGAGGAAAAAGCTCCCCTCCAACCTGGAGGGTGCAAGCCACCTTTTTCCGGTCGAGAACCATGGCCTCTGATTTGGAGGTGCTGACCCTCATCACAGCCGCTTCACACTCAGCTGCAAAATGCCCCAATGCATGCTGTAAGTCCAGGCTTGAAGGAGCCAACAGGACAACATCATCTGCAAAAATCAGCGATGAAATCCTGTGGTCCCCAAACCGGACTCCCTCCAGCCCCTGGCTGCGCCTAGAAATTCTGCCCGACTATCTCTAGCCCCCAGGCCTGGCTCCAGGGTGGGGCCCCGTTGACGCCAGTCCGGGCGACGTAACGGCCCTTGCTTTAACTTCCATAAAGGTTTTGAACCGCTCTTAGTCTGACCGGTCACCTAGAACCCGTTTGCCTTGAGAGACCCTACCAGGAGCACTAGGCTCCTAGGTTCATTCGGGTACTCAAATCTCTCCACCACAATAAGGTGGCGGTTCAAGAAGGGGTCTTTTAACGTAAAATGAATAGTTATTTACAAGAAATGAGAACATTAGAGTTAGGATAAATTTAGTACTTTTTTTTACTTAAATGCATTTGGATACAAGTACTTTTGTACTTTAACTCAGGTAGAAACTCAAATTGAGGACTTCTAATTTTACAGGAGTAACTTTTTAACTAGAATATCTTTACGTTTTTCATGTACAGGAGATGTGTAAGAGAGAATTATTGTGTGGCTTTGGCAGGTCTGTCAACCAATCAGAATCGTCCATGTCACAAGGTCCCGCCCCTTTTCAACCAATCAGAATCACCCATGTCACAATGTCCCGCCCCTTAATCCGATGAGGATGTTGGAAGTTAAAATTTCATGAAGGATTCAAGGGTCATGTCTGGTATGTATTGATAAAAACACGGAAGTTTATCTCCTGATGTTCCTGAAGTTTCAATGGTTTCAAATTCCCTAAATACTATCTTCATATGAACTCATACAGATTGATGAAAAAGCTGTTTAAACCATGGTTGAAATACACTGTGGCTAGAGGTCTAAAAATGTGTGGTATCACACATACTCCATCCCTTGAGAAAATTCAAGGTATTGCAGAAGCAACAGTTTGTGACTGGAAAGATGAGCCTTTCATCAAAACTGTTCTGAACGAGGCTAGAGAAAACACGAAAGAAATCTGCAGCGACCAGATATATGAAGACGTGTTGGACTACTGGACCTTTCACTCGTCTCTGGAGCCCCATGACCAGCCACATACATGGGAAACTTCAAAGCGCGCCACCTCGGTTCTGACACCGAGAAAGACCTAAAGAATGAACTCATCTCCGCTCTCCATCAAATCATTGAACTGTGAGTTAACAACCCATGTATTTTCACAAATCCCTATCCTGCTGCTAACGATGTTGTTTTTCGACTAGAAAAGCTTATGAACATCGTGAGAGATTTTACTAAAAAATGGAAATGTTTGTATAATGTAAACACTGAATGTCCTTCACACGTTTATGTACTACGAGTTTTATCCGCTATGTTTACTGAGACTTTCGAATGTAAATCTAGTCATGTATTATGCATCTTAACCTTTGTAACTGATATGTGTGTTTTTAAATTGCATAGAAATGAGAATGTTGATATTGATTTAGTCTTTGATAATCTGATTGAATATTTGATGCAGAAAAATGTAAAACTTAATCACGTGATAGAATTTGAAAATAAAATCCTTCATCTATGACTGTGTTTGAACATTATTGTTCAGATTCTCCAGAATGACAGACCGTTTGATGAAGAACATATATTATAAACCGTCCAAACCTGGCTCATACGGTGGATTTGAAAGTTTGCAAAGAGCCATAGTTGAGAAAGTGGGTAAAAGAGTTAATGATGTCGAGATAAAAAAAACTGGTTAGCCGAGCAGGATGTATACACTCTCCATAAATTGGTGTCTACAAAGTTTAAACGAAACATGGTTTTTGTGAAACATATCGATGAACAATGGCAAGCTGATTTAGTTGATACGTCCAACCTGTCAGAGATTAACAACAATGCAAAATTTTTGATAACGTGTATTGATATTTTATCTAAATACGCTTGGGTGCGTGTGTTACAAAACAAGACCGCTGCTGAAGTAACTAAAGCTTTTGAATCCATTCTAAAGGAAGGTAGAGTCCCAAAAAAACTTCAAACTGACCAAGGGAAGGAGTTTTTTAACAAAAATTTTCAAAATTTAATGAAAAAACACAAAGTTGTTCACTTTGCCACGGGTACAGGTCAAAAAGCAGCGGTGTGTGAAATGTTCAACAGAAAATTAAAGACCAAGATGTGAAGATATTTTACAGCTTTTAACACGAGAAAATACACAGATGTCGTGCAGGAGCTGGTTCACGGTTACAACCGCAATTACCACTCCAATGAAGCCAGCAGAGGTTAACGAGGCCAACTCCTTCGGGGTATTTAAAACTCTTTACGGACTAAGCTCACCGAAAATAAAGAAAGTAAAATTCAAATATAAAATTGGGGACATTGTTAGAATTTCACGCTCAAAAAGGACATTTTGAAAAAGGATACGAGCAAAATGATGAATATTTTAGAATTTCTGATCAGATACCGAGAGATCACCCAGTATATAAATTACAAGACTACGAGGGAGAAAAAATTGAGGGAACATTTTACGAGCCTGAGTTACAAAAGATTATTATTGGCAAAGATAAGACGTTTAAAATAGAGAAAATCTTGTCAGAAAAGATTCAAAACCGGAAAAAAGTCTGTCTGGTGAAATGGGTGGGGTGGCCTGATAAGTTTAATTCCTGGGTTCAGGCCGAAGCCGTAGTCAACATCACAAATTAGATTTTTTATTTATTTATTTTTATTTTTATTTATTTGTTTATTTATTTTTAAAAAGCTCAACGCGAACATAACTTCAAACTATAATCATTAAACCATAGAGGAGTGTGGATTCTATGTGACGCTCCCGTGCAACGCATCATTAGATATTTACCCTAAAAATAAGCCCGGATACTATACTACTAAATTAGCCAAACCAATCGAATTGAAAAGAGCATGGGAGATTTCACTCGTAGAGGTTCAATACACCCATAGCTGGCACTCTGTAACCCAACAAGGATGTCAATTTCACGTGGTTCTGCTGGCCAGTTCAAAGAAAATAAAATACTACGTCTGCCACATTACTAAAGCGTATTATGAAAGTATTGAAAAACTGGTTAGTGAAATCAACCAAACGATGAAAAACCATAATATTGACATGGAGTTATCCTATAACCTCATGAAAAATAAAATACGTATGGTATGTCAAAAAACTTACACTGTCAGCGCCACTGGAAACTTAGCTTATATGTTAGGTCTTCACCCAAACGCTCTGTTAACGTTTGATGATCCGGAGGCGCCTTATCCGGCTGATATCCGTGCTGGGTTTTACACGATGTATGTGTATTCAGATGTTATTGAGTATCAACGAGTTGGTGACAGCTACGCCCCATTGTTGAGATGTCTACATATTTCAGGTCAAAATAATTACGTGGTCACATTATCTTATGGCAAGCCACATTACGTACGTCTGACCAAGAATCAGATAACTGATATAGTGATTGAAGTTAAATTGGACCAGAACAGACGGATACCTTTTACTTACGGGAAATTTATAGCTAAACTTCACTTCAGACCCTCTAAGCATTCGTTCCGGTTGTAAAAAAGATGGATAGGTGATACGCTGATCCACAGGCCTATGTGAATTATTACGTCAATCAGGCCGGAAATGGTCTTCCAGGGTTTCAAGGTGCCCCCGTCATGTATGGGGCAGGTCTCGGAGGTCTCTTCAAGGGTCTGTTTAGAATGGCTGTTCCATTCCTCAAGAGGGGGCTAGCTATAGCAAAACCTCATTTAAAAACTGGTAAGGTATTGTAAGCGACGTAGTGAACATGGTTATAAGCAAAGCTAACACACAGAATCAGGACGGAGCAGGTCTTGCATTGATTTCGCGTAAAAAATCTAAAAGGCCTCCTGGACAACGACATCGGATTCCGAATAAAAGACGTAGGACAACAAAGATCAAGATCAGTGTGGAAAAATCCAAGAAGAGAGGCAACAGATGTCCTCGCGTCTCGCTCAAAAGAAAGCAGCTGAACATTTTCTAGCATTATGGCTTTCTTACACGGACTATCCGAAGAGTGCACAAAGTCTGAATTGGATATTTTCACATTACCTTATACCCAAACGAGTATTGAAAAGTACACTTACGTTAAAATACCTCCGCTTTCTGCTCTGACGGACAACAGCCCCCTGGAATTCTTTGTGGCTGGAAATGGCGAAGATTACCTAGACTTGAACAACACGTTTTTACAACTAGCTTGTAAAATCGTCAATGCAGATGGGACCAACATTCCTAACGACGCTAAGGTGTGGCTTGTTAATTACCCTATAGTGTCACTTTTTTCACAAGTGGACGTAACGCTTGGCGATAGACTTATATCACAACCAAGCAACACTTATGGTTACCGAGCTATCTTTGAATGTCTTCTCAACTATTGTAAAGAGACCCTGGAATCACAATTTTGTACCGGTTTATTCTACAAAGACACAGCACGCCATATGGATGCCAATGATCCTGATGGTCGAAACGATGGACTTAAACGGAGGGCTCGGTTCAGTGCTGAAAATAACACCTTTGACCTAATTGGACACATTCACTGGGATATTTTTTTTCAAGATAAGCTGCTACTGAACGGTATAGATTTAAGAATTAAAATGGTATGTAGTAAAGATGAATTTTACTTGATGAAAGAAGGCAATGCCAATTTCACTCTAAAAATTCTCAACGCATCCCTTTTTGTTAAGAAAGTTTCTGTATCCCCACCGGTAAAGCTTGGGCATGCTCAAGCGCTTCTTACAGCAACCGCAAAGTATCCGATCGAAAGAGTTTGCATGAAGACTTTCAGCTTAGCGGCTGGGAGTCACCATTGTTCTCAAGAAAACGTATTTCTAGGACCTTTACCTAAAACTATTATATTTGGATTGGTAGACAACGACGCAATCTAGCCATGGGGGTCACAGTCCAGTGACTTCTGTGCCAGTCCCAAGCCCGGATAAATAGAGAGGGTTGCTTCAGGAAGGGCATCCGGCGTAAAACGTTGCCAAATTTAACCATGCGAATCGTCAGTACGAATTTCATACCGGATCGGTCGAGGCCCGGGTTAACAACGACCGCCATCGGCGCCGTTGACCTACAGGGCGCTGGTGGAAATTGGGCTACTGTTGGTCGAAGAAGTAGAGGAGGGAGGAGAGTGCACAGACAGAAAGAGAAGAGGAAAGGTAAGAGTGTAGGACTGAGAATAGGAACTCTGAATGTTGGTACTATGACAGGGAAAGGTAGAGAGCTGGCTGATATGATGGAGAGAAGGAAGGTGGATATACTGTGTGTACAGGAGACCAGGTGGAAGGGTAGCAAGGCTCGTAGTATAGGAGCAGGATTCAAGCTGTTTTATTATGGTGTGGATAGTAAGAGAAATGGGGTAGGTGTGGTCCTGAAGGAGGAGTTTGTGAGGAATGTCCTGGAGGTGAAAAGAGTGTCAGACAGGGTGATGAGTCTGAAGTTAGAGATTGAAGGGGTGATGTTGAATGTTGTTAGTGGTTATGCCCCACAGGTAGGTTGTGAGTTGGAGGAGAAAGAGAGATTCTGGAGTGAATTAGATGAGGTGATGGAGAGTATTCCCACGGTTGAGAGAGTGGTGATAGGAGCGGATTTTAATGGACATGTTGGTGAGGGGAACACAGGTGATGAGGAGGTGATGGGCAAGTTTGGAGTTAAGGAAAGGAACCTTTAAGGACAGATGGTAGTGGACTTTGCTAAGAGGATGGACATGGCTGTGGTTAACACATATTTTCAGAAGAGGGAGGAGCATAGAGTGGCTTACAAGAGTGGAGGTAGGAGAACACAGGTAGACTACATCTTATGTAGAAGAGGCAATCTGAAAGAGATTAGTGACTGTAAAGTGGTAGTGGGAGAGAGTGTAGCCAGACAGCATAGGATGGTGGTGTGTAGGATGACTTTGATGGTCTGTAAGAAGAAGAGGTCAGAGACAGAGAAGAAAACCAAGTGGTGGAAGCTGAAAAAGGAGGAATGTTGTGAGGAATTTAGACAGAAGTTGAGGCAGGCTCTGGGTGGTCAGGTATTGCTGCCAGATGACTGGGAAACTACAGCAGGAGTGATCAGGGAGACAGGGAGAAAGGTGTTGGGTGTGTCATCTGGAAGGAGGAAAGAAGATAAGGAGACTTGGTGGTGGAATGAGGAAGTTCAGGATAGTATCCAGAGGAAGAGGTTAGCCAAGAAGAAGTGGGACATGGACAGGACTGAAGAGAATAGACAGGAATACAAGGAGTTACAGCGCAGAGTGAAGAGGGAGGTGTCTAAGGCCAAGCAGAAGGCATATGACGAGTTGTACACTAGGTTAGACACTAGAGAAGGAGAGAAGGACTTGTACAGGTTAGCTAGGCAGAGGGATCGAGATGGGAAGGATGTGCAGCAAGTTAGAGTTATTAAGGATAGAGATGGAAGAGTGCTCACAAGTGAGGAGAGTGTACAGAGGAGATGGAAGGAGTACTTTGAAGAGCTGATGAATGAGGAAAATGAGAGGGAAAAAAGAGTAGAAGGGGTGAACTCTGTGGAACAGAAAGTAGATAAGATTAGAAAGGATGAAGTCAGGAAGGCTTTGAAGAGGATGAAAAGTGGAAAGGCAGTCGGTCCTGATGACATCCCGGTGGAGGTCTGGAAGTGTCTGGGAGAGGCAGCAGTGGAATTTTTAACTAGTTTGTTCAACAGGGTTTTAGAGAGTGAGAGGATGCCTGAGGAATGGAGAAGAAGTGTGTTAGTGCCGATCTTTAAGAATAAGGGTAACGTGCAGAGTTGCAGCAACTATAGGGGGATAAAGTTGATGAGCCATACAATGAAGGTATGGGAAAGAGTAGTGGAAGCTAGGTTAAGGAATGTAGTGGAAATTTGTGAGCAGCAGTATGGCTTCATGCCCAGAAAGAGCACAACAGATGCAATTTTTGCTCTGAGGATTTTGATGGAGAAGTATAGGGATGGTCAGAGGGAGTTGCACTGTGTGTTTGTAGACTTGGAGAAAGCGTATGACAGGGTGCCAAGAGAAGAGCTGTGGTACTGTATGAGGAAGTCAGGAGTAGCGGGGAAGTATGTCAGAGTGGTGCAGGACATGTATGAGAGGAGCAGGACAGTGGTGAGGTGTGCTGTAGGTCAGACAGAGGAGTTCAATGTGGAGGTGGGACTGCATCAGGGATCGGCTCTGAGCCCCTTCCTGTTTGCTTTAGTGATGGACCAGTTGTCAGAGGAGGTCAGACAGGAGTCTCCATGGACAATGATGTTTGCAGATGACATTGTGATCTGTAGTGAGAGCAGGGAGCAGGTGGAGGAAAACCTGGAGAGGTGGAGGTTTGTGCTGGAGAGAAGAGGAATGAAAGTCAGTCGTAGTAAGACTGAGTACATGTGTGTGAATGAAAGGGAGGGAAGTGGAACAGTAAGGTTACAGGGTGAAGAGGTGAAGAAGGTACAGGAGTTTAAGTACTTGGGGTCAACAGTCCAGAGTAATGGAGAGTGTGGGAAAGAGGTAAAGAAGCGAGTGCAGGCAGGTTGGAATGGGTGGAGAAAGGTGTCGGGAGTTCTGTGTGATCAGAAAATATAAGCGAGAATCAAGGGGAAGGTGTACAGGACAGTGGTGAGAGCGGCCATGCTGTATGGTTTAGAGACAGTGTCACTGAGGAAGAGACAGGAGTCAGAGCTAGAGGTAGCAGAGCTGAAGATGTTGAGGTTCTCTTTGGGAGTGACAAGATTGGACAGGATTAGGAATGATTACATCAGAGGGACAGCTCATGTTGGACGTTTGGGGGACAAAGTTAGGGAGGCCAGATTAAGATGGTTTGGACATGTTCAGAGGAGGGAGAGTGAGTATATTGGTAGGAGAATGTTGGACATGAAGCTGCCAGGCAGGAGGCAAAGAGGAAGGCCAAAGAGGAGGTATATGGATGTAATTAATGAGGATATGAAGCTAGTGGGTGCAAGGGTTGAGGATGCAGAAGATAGGGATAGGTGGAGAGAGATGATTCGCTGTGGCGACCCCTGAAGGGAAAAGCTGAAAGAATAAGAAGAATAATGTTGAATTCACGGCATATGTTAATAAGTTTTAATCCATGTTTTAAGCATATGCGTTAGTGACCGCTATCTCCTTTGTTTACATGAAACAAGTGTGTGTTAGCCTAGCGGAACCGGTAATAACATTTTTCTCAGGCTTCTGATTGGCCAACATGGCTTTACGGTTGAGTTAATATCGCCACCTGTTGGTGTGGCATGCCCTTGACAGCACTTCAGACCATGTTTTTCCATTTTCAGGTGGACGGAGATTTTTTTGAAACCGTGCTTGTGTGGACGAGATTTTTTTTTTAAAACGAAGGAGGAAAAACTCTGTTTTTAAAAATACCCATGCATGAGTGGACTAGGCCTTAATGAAAGACGGCAGACAAATCGTAAATCCAATAACCAAGCAAAGTTAATCAAAAACCAGATAATCCAATCAGTGAAGCAAACAAATCCAAAAGGCACAAATCAAAATCCACAAGACAGGCAAAAAGGGTCAGGACCAGGAAATCCAAATAGCAAAAGCGAAACTCGAAAGTAGGCAGTACAAAACTAGGTCATACACTGATACAATACGGACAGAGAAACACGGCTTGGTATGTCTGCTAAGGTGGAACAATACTTCTCGTAGTGTGCTGTGAGGGCAGTGCTTATATGTCTGTGTGGGAACCCTAAAGTGCATTTTAAAACTCGGGTGATTGCTCCCATTGGTATTCTGGATCCCAACGAGATGTGACAGAGCCCCCCTCTCTATGAACACCTCCTGGTGTTCTACGACATGGGCGACCTCTAGGGCGGTGAGCAGGCTTATCACGGTGAGAGTGGTGAAAGTCCTCTGCCAAAGAGGGACCCAGAATGTCCACCGTGTCGACCCAGGAGTGTTCCTCCGGGCCATACCCCTCCCAATCCACCAGATATTGAAGGCGGTTCCTAATACGATGTGAGTCCAAGAGGGAACGTACCTGATAGATGGGGGACCCATCTATAATTAACGAAGGAGGGTGTTCAGTGTCAACAGGCCTGTCAGAGTGGGGTTCATGAGCCGGCTTGAGAAGGGAGACAAGCAAGGTGGGGGAGATGTGGTAAGTGGAGGGGAGCTGAAGATGGTAAGAGACTGGATTAACCTGACGAATTATTCTGAAGGGACCAATAAACTTGGTCCTGAGCTTGTGGCATGGAAGTCGGAGCCTCAGGTTCCAGGTCGACACCCAGACTCTTTGTCCCACCCGATAGGGGGGTGTTGACGTCAGTGCCGATTAGCCTGAATTCGTTGTCTCCTCACTGCCCATTGTAGTCAAACGTCTGCTCGTTCCCATACCTCTTGACTATGTTCGCAACCAATCGTCGGCCGCAGGGACATCCAAGGGTTCCTCAGACAATGGAAACAATGCTGGCTGATAGCCAAGGACACACTGGAATGGGGTGACGCCGGTGGAGGAGTGGAGAAGTGAATTCCGAGCGTATTTGGCCCAGGGGAGGAATTTGCGCCACCGATGTTGCTCTTACAGTTAGACCCAATTTATCTCACGAGCTCATGATTGAACCTTTCTGCCTGGCCATTGGACTGGGGATGATAAGGTGCAGAATGCCCTCCATACTCTCGAGTTAAACTGGACACCATGATCAGACACGATATCCTCGGGGAGTCCATAGTTCCTGAACATGTGTTGAAATAAGGCATTGGATGCTTCCATGGCTGTGGGTAACCCTTTAAGGGGAATTAGTTTACATGCTTTGGAGAATCAGTCAATGATAACCATAACAGTGTTAAACCCATTGGAGTCAGCCAGGTCTGTGAGAAAGTTTGTGGAGATATGGGACCAGGGGCACTGGGGAATGGGCAGTGGTTCCAATAATCTGTGGGATAATTTTTTAGGCTTATATGAATTTGTGTGATTGTAAAAGGATGAGGTGACATCATGAGTAGTTTTGAACACCATTTCTGTTATTGGTTTAATGAAGTAAGGCTCACAAGAAGGACACATTGTTTGTGTGTGTCTGTTAAGCTTGAATAGTCTTTGAGTAGCTAATGAATTAGCAGTAGCATTCTTGGTGTGGCAAGTCTTTTCGAAAACAGATAGATCAGCGTTCATTGTAATTTCTCTAAAGTTGAAGTTAAAGTCAAGGTCAGGTAGTCTGCTCAGAGCAGTGTTAGATCTGTGAAACACTACTTTTTAACTTTTTCTTAGTTAAAGTCTGCTCATTAGGCTGAGTTAGTCAGGTCAGTGTGGAGTTGGAGTCAGACAGTGGTAAAGTATTAATAGGCTAGAGTCCGACAGATTTGTTTTAGTGTGTGACACAAAAATATTTTTTCCGGACCATGGTTCTAGATGAAGGAAAAAAAACTGAGTCAGCAAGGCCTGAACTATGTCCTTGCTGGATAGATGAAGTCATCAGACTGCTAAGTATGAAATATACATAACCTTGATCATAACAACTCCTAGATATGACAACCAACGTATGGGGGGTGGCCCAACAACCGAATGTAAATTTATAAATAAGAATAAAGATTCATATATACATATATATGGGCTTCAGCTAAAATTAAGATGTAAACAGAGCAAATAAATGTAACCTCTTAGACAATAAAACCAAGTAATCTAGCCATGGGGGTCACAGTCCAGTGACTTCTGTGCCGGTCCCAAGCCCGGATAAATAGAGAGGGTTGCGTCAGGGAGTGTAAAACATTGCCAAATTTAACCATGCGAATCGTCAGTACTCTGAATTTCATACTGGATCGGTCGAGGCCCCCGGCTAACAATGACCGCCATTGGCGCCATTGACCTACAGGGCGCCGGTGGAAATTGGGCTACTGTTGGTCAAAGAAGCAGAGGAGGGAGGAGAGTGCGCAGACAGAGAGAGAAGAGGAAAGGTAAGAGTGTAGGACTGAGAATAGGAACTCTGAATGTTGGTACTATGACAGGAAAAGGTAGAGAGCTGGCTGATATGATGGAGAGAAGGAAGGTGGATATACTGTGTGTACAGGAGACCAGGTGGAAAGGTAGCAAGGCTCGTAGTATAGGAGCAGGATTCAAGCTGTTTTATTATGGTATGGATAGTAAGAGAAATGGGGTAGGTATGGTCCTGAAGGAGGAGTTTGTGAGGAATGTTCTGGAGGTGAAGAGAGTGTCAGACAGGGTGATGAGTCTGAAGTTAGAGATTGAAGGGGTGATGTTCAATGTTGTTAGTGGTTATGCCCCACAGGTAGGTTGTGAGTTAGAGGAGAAAGAGAGATTCTGGAGTGAATTAGATGAGGTGATGGAGAGTATTCCCATGGTTGAGAGAGTGGTGATAGGAGCGGATTTTAATGGACATGTTGGTGAGGGGAACACAGGTGATGAGGAGGTGATGGGCAAGTTTGGAGTTAAGGAAAGAAACCTTGAAGGACAGATAGTAGTGGACTTTGCTAAGAGGGTGGACATGGGTGTGGTTAACACTTATTTTCAGAAGAGGGAGGAGCATAGAGTGACTTACAAGAGTGGAGGTAGGAGAACACAGGTAGACTACATCCTATGTAGAAGAGGCAATCTGAAAGAGATTAGTGACTGTAAAATGGTAATGGGAGAGAGTGTAGCCAGACAGCATAGGATGGTGGTGTGTAGGATGACTTTGATGGTCTGTAAGAAGAAGAGGTCAAAGATAAAGAAGAAAACCAAGTGGTGGAAGCTGAAAAAGGAGGAATGTTGTGAGGAATTTAGGCAGAAGTTGAGGCAGGCTTTGGGTGGTCAGGTAGTGCCTCACAGATGACTGGGAAACTACAGCAGAAATGATCAGGGAGACAGGGAGAAAGGTGTTGGGTGTGTCATCTGGAAGGAGGAAAGAAGATAAGGAGACTTGGTGGTGGAATGAGGAAGTTCAGAATAGTGTCCAGAGGAAGAGGTTAGCCAAGAAGAACTGGGACATGGACAGGACTGAAGAGAATAGACAGGAATACAACGAGTCACAGCGCAGAGTGAAGAGGGAGGTGTCTAAGGCCAAGCAGAAGGCATTTGACGAGTTGTACACTAGGTTAGACACTAGAGAAGGAGAGGACTTGTACAGGTTAGCTAGGCAGAGGGATCGAGATGGGAAGGATATGCAGCAAGTTGGAGTTATTAAGGATAGAGATCCTTAGGTGCTTAGAGATCCTAAGGTTAGGAAGGGTGCTCACAAGTGAGGAGAGTGTACAGAGGAGATGGGAGGAGTACTTTGAAGAGCTGATGAATGAGGAAAATGAGAGGGAAAAAAGAGTAGAAGGGGTGAACTCTGTGGAACAGAAAGTAGATAAGAATAGAAAGGATGAAGTCAGGAAGGCTTTGAAGAGGATGAAAAGTGGAAAGGCAATTGGTCCTGACGACATCCCGGTGGAGGTCTTGAAGTGTCTGGGAGAAGCAGCAGTGGAATTTTTAACTAGTTTGTTTAACAGGGTTTTAGAGAGTGAGAGGATGCCTGAGGAATGGAGAAGAAGTGTGTTAGTGCCGATCTTTAAGAATAAGGGTGATGTGCAGAGTTGCAGCAACTATAGGGGGATAAAGTTGATGAGCCATTAATGTTGATGAGCCAGATTAAGATGGTTTGGAGGAGGGAGAGTGAGTATATTGGTAGGAGAATGTTGGACATGGATCTGCCAGGCAGGAGGCAAAGAGGAAGGCCAAAGAGGAGGTATATGGATGGAATTAATGAGGATATGAAGCTAGTGGGTGCAAGTGTTGAGGATGCAGAAGATAGGGATAGGTGGAGAGAGATGATTCGCTGTGGCGACCCCTGAAGGGAAAAGCCGAAAGAAGAAGAAGAATCTTAGTTTTCTAGAAGATTTCAGCAATATATTTATAGCGGAATTTATTTTAAGCTAACACGACGGAAATATTTTTTTTTCAGGGATTTCTGACAAAAGTGTAACGCTATGAATTTCCCTCTGCAGCTTCCTGGAATTGATGATGACTATAAATATATCATATATACTGAGCATTTAAACAGAGTCTGATTAAAATGAACTTTTTTGAAAATGTGCTTTATGAATGTAATATATATTTTAAACATTTTTTTTTTTTTTTTTAAACTTTCATGTCAGTTTACACCCATTATTTTCCACTATTTTTCTTTCTAAAAGTATAGTCCACCTGTTTGTCCATCACATGCCTTCCTTCTCAACTCAACATGTTTTATACACTATTATTGCCATGTTTTGGGACGTGTGCCTTTACATGCACATGGATGTAATATGGAGTTGTCCCGCCATTTGCAGCTATAACAGCTTCAACTCTTCTGGGAAGGCTTTCCACAAGGTTTAGGAGTGTGTTTATGGGAATTTTTGACCATTCCTCTAGAAGCACATTTGTGAGGTCAGGCACTGATGTTGGATGAGAAGGCCTGGCTCACAGTCTCTGCTCTAATTCATCCCAAAGGTGTTCTATCGGCTTGAGGTCAGTACTCTGTGCAGGCCAGTCAAGTTCCTCTCTGAAGCATTAAGAGTTCCTTTCACTGGAACTAAGGGGCCAAGCCCAACACCTGATAAACAACACCTGAATTCAGTGATTTGGAGGGGTGTCCCAAAATCTTTGGCAATATAGTGCATGTGGTGAACCTGAAAGAAACCTCCACATCACAATTTTGGACCAATCCTGACCTGATGCCACCACCAGGCCTGGCTTCAAGGATGTCTTCTGGGAAGCAAGGTACATGTTTGTCTTTTTTGTATATTTCATGAGGGTTTTTTTAGGATTGCCGTACGCCTGATTTTTTGTTCAGCAATTTTGCTCTAAATCTGTCCTTTGGTCTTGGTCTTCGTTTACGTAAGTTAATTCATTTAATTATTTAATTATTTTTATAAAAGCACAGTAGTTCATGGAGCCAAATAAGCTGACCTGATGCCATCACTTCATTAATAAACACAGAGAGTCCAAACTCAAACCGTGAATACTGATGAAGCTATTAAAGCCTGATCATTTCTGTGTCACAGTCAATTAAAGTCAGTGTGTGCACTTGCTGTTGTGAGGATGATGTCAGCTGGTGAGCATCTCTGTGTTTCTGGAGCTCTGTGAAAGCTCAGTGTCTCTCTGCATCACGCAGTGAGAGATAAAAATCATTCAAATGATATAAAAAACATGATAAAAATCATTCAAATGCGAATTATTATTGACTCTGATTCTAATTGATTGTAATTTTGATTGACTCTGACACTTAAAAGATTCTCATACATCTTCTGACTCTCACGGTTTATTTCAGATGTGATTGTTTCTGACTCTGAGTCTGACCATTAACACTTAACGAATGTATCAATACTGCCTTCTACTGGTCAGGATGCATTGGTGCATGGACATCTAATGACATAAAAGAATACGCATTATAATATACACGTAGAAGAGGAGAAAATAACAAGGTAAAATGAAATGCCACATCTGAGTCATAAATCATTCTGCCAAGCAACGTTAGTGAAGATTTGGTGACTTCTAAACTTGATGGGTCACTAAACCAGACTGGACATGTAACTGACTAAACAGCTGATTCTAGATAACAGCACACAAATAACAGATGAACCTTTTGTAGTTTGACACTGGTTCCTCTCAATATATTTTGCTCATATCATTGACAGGAGGACATATCAAATTTGTCCTCATCACTCTTACCTCTGGCTGGTTCATAAGGGATCTAAGCATAGATAACTGAATTTAACTGTTTTATTGGTAAACAATAAAAAATAACTAAGATAATCTTAATTTACAATTTCAGCTATGATAATATTTTATTGTATATCTGTCAGTTCACCACCTGGTAATCTGCTGTAAAATAATCAAATGTTTCTGTTCCCAGAAAGTTAATAGCTGTAATGTTTCTCTACTTTATGTGTACCATGTTACTGCGAACAGAAAATCTATGCAGATGTAATAATAATAAGATAAAACCAGCTCTTAGAAAGAAAAAACATAAATGTGAATCCCCACCAACAAAAAACAGTGATCATGTAAAGAAAAGGGAAAACAGCTTAGAAGTCTCATAAAGCAAAATAAAATCTCACACAGTTTCTCAGTTTTTTAAGGTGTCCCTCAAGACTCATTTTGTTTTCTATTCTGTTTACAGATTCTGCTTATATTCTACCCCATTATTCACCACATTTCACAAGTTTATCTCAGCACTCTTAATCTACTGCTCCTCTGCTCTTTTTCTAATTGAATATTTACCATTTACTAAAAGCTGAACATGTAAAGTAAGCAGAAAAATGAATAAAATTAAATAGCATTGCAATTAAAACCTTGACATAATCTTCAGCTCATAAGTCTTCCTCCACCTTCACAATATGTTCCAACTTAAAGGGACAGAAAGACTTTTAATAGACAGAAACATTTTTTCATTACTTCACATCTCATGTTTGTGTTGGACATAATGTCCCCCTCCCCCAAACAAGCCCAATACTTTCCTATACTTTTCTTTCTCTCGCCTTAAAAAAAAAATCCATTAATAATCATTCATTCATTCATTGTCTACCACTTATCCGAACTATTCTCAGGTCACAGGGAGCCTGTGCCTATCTCAGGTGTCATTGGGCATCAAGGCAGGATACACCCTGGACAGAGTGCCAACCCATCGCAGGGCACACACACACTCTCATTCACTCACGCAATCACACACTACGGACAATTTAGAGAGATGCCAATCAACCTACAATGCATGTCTTTGGACCGGGGGAGGAAACCGGAGTACCCGGAGGAAACCCCCGAGGTACGGGGAGAACATGCAAACTCCACACACACATGGTGGAGGCGGGAATCGAACCCCCCCTAACCCTGGAGGTGTGAGGCAAACGTGCTAACCACTAAGCCACCGTGCCCCCCCCCCCATTAATAATCAATTAGCCAAAATATTACAACCCCTGACAGGTAAAGTGAATAACATTGATTATCTCGTTACACGATTGGGATACCTTACATGGCAGTTGAACAGGCAGTTCTCAAATTTGAAGGGTTGGAAGCAGAAAAGTGGGCAAGTACAAAGACCAAATGGCCAAACTGTGATGTCTAGATAACTGGGTCAAGGCACCTCAGAAACAACAGGTCTTTTTGCGTGTTTCTGGGATACAGTGGTTAGTATCTACCAAACGTGGTCTTAGGAAGAACCTGGTGAACTGGTGACAGGCTCATACATGCCCAACGCTCACTGATCCGATCTCACGGAAGAGCTTCTTTGGATCAAATTGCTAAAAAAGTGAAAGCTGGCTCTGATAGAAAGGAGTCAAGTCATTACTGCTTGGTATGTATGGAGCTGCAGCGTGATCAGAGTGACCATGATGACTCCTGTACACCACTTAAAGTTCCTACAGTGGACATCAGTAATGGACCATTGAGCAATTGCTGAAGAGGCCTAGTCGGATGAATCATTTTTTCTTATACATCATGTGGAGGCTAGTTGTGTGTGACCCTTAACTACGGAAGGGATGGCACCAGGATGCAATATGGGAAGAAGGTGCGCTAGCAGATGTTCTGGGCAATGTAAAGTCCTGGTATTCATGCACCACCAATGTATACCCTTCATAGCAACTGTGTTCCCTAACGGCAGTGTCCTCTTTCAGCAGCTCCCTGCCATACTGCAGATATGGTTCAGGAACGGTTTAAGAAACACAGCAGAGCTCAAGGTGTTGACTTGGACTCAGATTGGTGTCAGATATCACAGCACGCGTACAGAGGTCTTGTGGCATCCAGGACACGGTGGGTCAGAGCTGTGTTGGTGGCACATAGTGGATCTGCACAATATTAGGCAGATGGTGTTAATGTTATGGCTGTTATTGGTATTTCATGCAGAAATGAACAATCTGACAATATATATAAACAGGTTTTTATAATTAATCAGAATAAACCATAGATGCATTATTTTGCATCACATAACCTGACAGTTGATCCAAAATCCCAAATCCAAAATCCAGTGTATAGAGGCTTTGTAAATGTGGTGTGAAATCTGTGGAGGAGCTTCATGGTGTCGCTAGAGACGCTGTAGAAGGACAGAGTTCCTGCACTGTGATCCACATACACTCCTATTCTGGAGGATGATGGAACGTCAAGCACAGCCTCCGAATTATTGTGCCAGAAAGACAGAGTGGACGATGAACACATCAGACTCCAAGACTGATTGTTGTGTCCAAACATGCAATCATTGCCCCACCCCTTCCTGTTGATTTCTTTATATGACACTGAAACAAACACTTTGTCTTCACTTTTCCACTCCACCTCCCAGTAACAGCGTCCACACAGACTCTCCTTACTCAACACCTGAGCGTAAGAGTCAAATCTTTCTGGGTGATTAGAGATTCTCTGGAATTTCTCATTACGTGTCACCACTCTGTTCTTCTCAGACAGAATAAGGGAACGGTGTCCTGTGTTGGGATCCAATGTCAGTGCACGGAAATCTAAAAGAAAAGAGGAAAAAAAAGAAAAATGTGAATGTTACACATCAACCCAACATGCTAATTCAATAATGTTATAATATTGTACTGTCATGTGTACACTTATTTTCTTGTGTATTTAATGGGTTATTTATCCACCATAATAATAATAATAATAATAATAATAATAATAATAATAATAATAAGAAGAAGAAGAAGAAGAAGAAGAAGAAGAAGAAGAAGAATACAGGTGTTCATAATTTGTCTGCTCAATTAAATGAGTTTTCTTAATAACAAAGTAATCTGGGAATTCTACTGTGTGTGTATGTGTGTATGTTTGTGTATGTGTGTGTGTGTGTGTTTTATGCATACACTGCAGCAAATCTTCTCTAGACTGTGAAGGTAAGATCATCTGCACTACTGCAGCTGTGGAAACACAGGAACACAAAAATTGTTGCTTATGATTATTAGTCAAGAAAAAAAATCCTAAGTTGTTATACCATTTTAACCTCCTTGATTTTTTGTCCTGCTTTGTTGTACTTTAATCATCACTAGGAGCATTTAAAATAAAACAATAGTTGTGGCATATTATGTTTTAATCTCTTCCAGTGATGATTAGAGTGCTACAATAGCAGGAAAAAAATCAGGACAATGATGCAAGTCAATTTTTCTTACCTTGTTCAGGAATTTTGATAAAATCCTCTTCACAGAATTCTTCGAGTCTCTTTTTCATATCAGAGAGAGATTTCCTCAGTCCATAAAATGAGGGATATTGATTGACAGTGATGCTGGGTGAGTCCTCACATCCAGAAGCAGCACAAAGAAACTGGAAAGTCTACATAGAGAAAGAAAAAACATGGAGAAGGGGAAAGTTTGGCCATTAACTAGAGCTATAAGAATGCACTGCTACTATTTTCAAATAGGCATCTTGGGACATTTCTGAGAATACAGCTCACTCTGTTGAGAGTATAATGAGTGTCACCTGGAGGAAGTGGATGTGATCGTGTGTGTGTGAAAGCTGCTCCAGCTCAGTGAGTCTCCTCTGAAGATCAGCAATCTCCTGCTCCAGTTGCTCCAGGAGTCGTTCAGCTCGACTCAGTTCAGTCTTCTCCTGAGCTCTGATCAGCTCCGTTACCTCCGAGCGCTTTTTCTCCATGGAGCTGATCAGCTCAGTAAAGATCCTCTCACTGTCCTCTACTGCTGTCTGTGCACTGAGCTGTTAGGAGATTCACACATAAGATCAATGCCCATTTAAATGGACATGTTGATGCTATATACTTATGATGAACCGTTAATAGGAATTATTAATCTGCATATTGTTTAAAGAAGTTTAAAGTTTAAGGAAGACACTTGATAAAGAGATTTTGTCTTTGCCTGCCTGTCTAATAGATATAATGTGCCATTACATGGATTATTCATTTTCATCCTAGAGATTTCAGTTTCCGCTGAACTCGTTTTGATGGTGCCTTAATGTGGTTTGAGTTACCATTAGCTCTGAATGGAGTCTACTTTGATCAAAAGGTGCAGGATCTTTGTTGGTACCTCAAAGAATGACGACTACAGCAGAGGGCTTTATCTTCCAAAGCACACAGTAATGCAGCAGTATTCCAAATAGTGTTTTGAATTTAAGACACACATTCGTTAATAAGCTTTTCTCCTAATTAAAGATGCAGATTTGAGTTACAGAATTCCCTCACCATCCGTTTTCTCTCTCTCTTTTTACTATTAATTGCTTCAAAGAGAATAGAAAGACATCATGGGGAAGGAAAAATATGGAGAAATATACATGCGATTATACAGACAGATGTCTATGTGTAGTTGTGCTTCAACTGCAGTACTTTTTCTTTAGAGCTTTTTATAGGTTCTCTATGCACCTTTATAGTGTTCACAGCCTGTTTCAGCTCCTGCACCTTCTTCTGCTTCTCCTGGATTCTCTGCTGGGATTTCCTCTGCTCCTCCTTTAACTCACTCTGAGAACGAATAATATATCTTTTACTGTTTATGTATTATGAAGTCAGTGGGTGAAAATGAACTGCAATAAAATAATTTTCCATTATTCTACAGATCTTTGACAGTCATGTGATACTATAAAGCTGTACAAAAGCTGGGCGTTAGCTGATCAAATGTTCACTGACCGGTCTGATGACTTCACAACAAACAGTGACTTTGTGAATAACAAATCTACAGCCCTGTTCATTGTTTAGTCATTTTAAAATATTAAAAATAAAATTATAGTCCTGACCTGTTTCTGGTTTTGTTCCATTGCAGTTGAAACTGTATTGTGGTCCTTGTGTTCATGCATTGAGCACAAAATGCAGATGCATCTTTGGTCAGTACGACAGTAAATCTCAACTAGTTTATTATGCAGAGAGCAGATCTTCTGTTGTATATTTCCAGAGGTTTCAACTAACTCGTGCTTTAAGAAAGCAGGAACTTCATAATGTGGTTTCAGATGCGTTATACAAAAGGAGGCCAGACACACCAGGCAGGACTTGACAGCTTTGTGTTTTCTGACAGTGCAGAAATCACACTCCACATCTCCAGGTCCAGCGTAACAGTGAGCAGGAGAAGCAGCTTGGACTTCAGTCTTCTTCAGTTTCTCCACCACTTCAGCCAGCATGTTGTTCCTGCGTAGAACAGGCCTTGGAGTGAAAGTGTCTCTGCACTGAGGACAGCTATAAACTCCACTCTGATCCTCCTGATCCCAGCAGTCATTAATACACACCTTACAGAAACTGTGACCACAGGGGATAGTCACCGGATCCTTCAGGAGATCCAGACACACTGGACAGCTGAACTGATCCACTGAAAGCTGATCTACTGAAATACTGGCCTCGGCCATTTTCCTGAACTCACACGTTAAAGTCTCATTCAAAGTTAGCTCTGAAGTAAGTGCTTGTTGTGTGTTGCGATGTGATATAGAACATGGGTGGAGCTTGACATGGGTGGAGAATAAAATACAAAATATTTTGGCTGGGAGTGTAGATAAACAAGGCACAGCCCAAAAAAAGCAAACCAATTATTATATTAAGCTGATATTTGCAGAGAAACAAAGGCGACACTGGCAATAATGAAATAATGATGATAATGACGACGATGATGATAATGATGATGACTAAACCAGATAGCCTGTTGATAAACTACAGGGTTATATTTTCCTTGTCATTTGTGCAAAGTTTATTTGAAACAGTGTTGAATAAAGTAACAAATTACTGATTATTGGCCGCTGAGCTTGGTTCAATCTTTTCTACATGTTACTTGATTTAACTGCAGCTTCAAATACTATGAATCAGTTTATTTTTAGATCAGTTAAAGCAATAAAAGATGATAAACACAAGCTTAATATACCTGAGGAATGTGTAAAAGACATTAGACACTGGATGTTGAGTAATGTCTGCCTAGCTAAATCTGTCAACACAGAAGTAAATCTATGAGGGCCACAGGCTGGCAGGTTTTTTAGTTAAGTTGTAATTGTAAATTGGATAAATAAATTGGAAGTTTAACTACAAAACAGTTTTCAAATCTTTAGAATTTTGAAAAATTTGTATATGGGAGTTAAATTACATTATATCAGTCTTACATTTCTAGAAAATTTCGGTAATATATATATACTGCTGAAAAAAATTAAAGGAACACTTTGAAAACACATCATATCTCTATAGGGAAAAATATCATGCTGGATATCTATACTGATATGGACTGGGTAATGTGTTAGGAATGAAAGGATGCAACATCATTTGATGGAAATGAAAATTATCCACCTACAGAGGGCTGAATTCAAAGACACTATGAAAATCAAAGTGTAAAAATGATGCAGCAGGCTAGTCCATTTTGCTGAAATTTCATTGCAGCAACTCACAATGGTACTCAGTAGTTTGTATGGACCACACGTGCTTGTATGCATGCCTGACAACATCAGGGCATGCTCCTAATGAGATGACGGATGCTGTCCTGGGGTATTTCCTCCCAGATCTGGACCAGGGCATCACTGAGCTGCTGGACAGTCTGAGGTGCAACCTGCTGGTGTGAGATGGACCGAAACATAATGTCCCAGAGGTGTTCTATTGGATTTAGGTCAGGTGAGCATGTAGGCCATTCATGTAGGTATCAATTCCTTCATCCTCCAGGAACTGCCTGCATACTCTTGCCACATGAGGCCAGGCATTATCGTGCACCAGGAGCATGATCGTGCACCACTACACCAGCATAGGGTCTGACAATGAGTCCAGGGCTTTCATCCCAATACCTAATGGCAGTCTGGGAGTCATTGTCTAGCCTGTAGAGGTCTGTGATCCCTCCATGGATATGCCTCTCCTGTCCATCGCTGACCCACCAGCAAACTGGTCATCCTGAATGATGTTACAGGCAGCATAACATTTTCCACGGCTTCTCCAGACCCTTTCACGTCTATCACATGTGCTCAGGGTGAACCTGCTCTCATCTGTGAAAAGCACAGGGTGCCAGTGACAGACCTGCCAATTCTGTTGTTCAAGAGGACATTGGGCCCTCAAGCCACCCTCATGAAGTGTGTTTCTGATTGTTTGGTCAGAGACATTCACACCAGTGGCCTGCTGGAGGTCATTTTATAGGGCTCTGGCAGTGCTCATCCTGTTCCTCCTTGCACAAAGGAGCAGATACCGGTCATGCTGATGGGTTAAGGACTTTCTACGGCCCTATCCAGCTCTCCTAGAGTAATTGCCTGTCTCCTGGAATCTCCTCCATGCTCTTGAGAGTGTGCGGGGAGACACAGCAAACCTTCTGGCGATGACATGTATTGATATGCCATCCTGGAGGAGTTGGACTACCTGTGAAACCTCTGTAGGGTCTAGTTATCGCCTCAGTATACCAGTAGTAATACTGACCCTAGCCAAATGCAAAACTAGTGAAAAACAGTCAGAAAAGATGAGTAGGGAAAAAATGTCAGTGGCCTCCAATTTTAAAACCACTCCTGTTTTGGGGGTTGTCTCATTGGTTCCCATCTAGTGCATTGGTTGTTAATTTCATTAAAAACAAAGCAGCTCAATTTTTATTAACAATCCCCTCTGCTGCTTAACTGACCAGATCAATATCCCAGGAGTTTAATTGATTTGGTAAAATCTGATTAAAAAGTGTTCCTTTAATTTTTTTGAGCAGTGTATTCTTACTGAAATCTATGATTGATAGAGTTGTTTCATTTTCACATTTCTTTTGGATCACATAACCTTACAGTTGATCCATAACAGCGCAACCAGAACCCAGCGTATAGAGGCTGAGTGAATGTGGTGTGGACTCTGTGGAGGAGCTTCATGTCAGAGACACTGTAGAAGGACAGAGTTCCTGCACTCTGATCCACATACACTCCTATTCTGGATGGTGATGTGCCACTGAGATGAGTATTAATGTTGTTGTGCCGGAAAGACAGAGAAGAAGGAGAACATCTCAGACCCCAGGACTTATTGCTGCCTCCAAACCAACCCTCATCACCCCGGCCTTTCCTTCTGATGTTTTTATATGAGACTGCTATGTACACACACTCCTCACTGCTCCACTCCACCTCCCAGTAACAGCGTCCACACACACTCTCCTTACTCAACACCTGACACCTGCTTCCTACTTCCCTCTCTATATATGTGGTGCGTGTGTGTGTGTGTGTGTGTTTTACCTACGGAAAAAATTGGTGGAGCTTTAAAGACAGGGCAGTAGTGCAGCACTTAAAGGAAAAGTGTCTAACTGCAACCCACAGTGGGATGTGTGTATATGTAAAAAGAAGAAGTTGCTTTCGGCTGCTCCCTGTTCGGGGTCGCCACAGAGGACCAACTGGTCCGCACAACAACAGGTTTTACGCCAGATAAATTTCTCTTAAAAGTGTTTAGATATGCACTAAAAGAGTCGATATGCTTAAAAAAATAGCTAGGTTGTTTAATACTTATATTAAACACTATAATATTATAGGATATTATATTCCTCTTTTCTGGTCAACCCTTAAACAAACAAACAAACAAACAAATGTAATAAATACATGCCGAAATGGATTCTTAGCTGTGGCTGCTGGATATCTGCTGGACTTTGTGTTGGATACTAGGATACACTGCTTAAAAAGATTTTTTATGATTTCAGAAGTTTACGTATGTTTACAGTGTTAAAGTGGCATAAAGGTTGATATAAAGGTCTCACTAGCAAGGGGTTGGCTGAATGAACAGCTTCTGATTATTTCAACTCTGTTTACTCAATTAAGGACAATATTTAAATTGGTTACACACAACCATTCATGGTATGATGTACGGTGAAATGTCCGGTGATGTAAAACAGAATTCATGTCATATGATTTTTTCTGGGTCTTTTTCTTGTGCTCCTATAGGTGGAAACCTGTGGCAATCACTGTTAACATTTTCTGTTGTCCCATTAGTCAGGTCCTGAAGACCAGTTAATGGCAACTACCAAAGGAATCCATCTATTAGACTATATTTAACAGTTGTTGTTTCTTTTAAATCCCGGATGTTAGCAGAAAAATGGACTGTTCTAGTGCCATTAAAATAAGCAGAAGCCTTTTTCTGTACTATTTCATTAAATAATTCAGACTTTGTGATGTTAGTTACAGAAATCTATCAGCTAATATAGTATAATCCTGTTAGGTTATCACTGCAATCAGCTATAGACTCTATTTCCCATGCTGCACCATCACCTATAAACATGGCTGCTCCATAAAATAACTACCAACTAGAGAGAATGATGTGAAAAGGGCTTTTATTATAATTAAAGGTTTGGATAGTTAAGGTTTCTTATCTTTTTGAATAGTCTCTGCTTTCAGACAGGGGAAAAACACTTTAAAGAGCTCCCAAATGATCCTTAAATAGTCTTTATTATATTTGGTAAAAAATATCAGCGAGAATCAAGGGGAAGGTGTACAGGACAGTGGTGAGACCGGCCATGCTGTATGGTTTAGAGACAGTGTCACTGAGGAAGAGACAGGAGTCAGAGCTAGAGGTAGCAGAGCTGAAGATGTTGAGGTTCTCTTTGGGAGTGACAAGATTGGACAGGATTAGGAACGAGTACATCAGAGGGACAGCTCATGTTGGATGTTTGGGGGACAAAGTTAGGGAGGCCAGATTAAGATGGTTTGGACATGTTCAGAGGAGGGAGAGTGAGTATATTGGTAGGAGAATGTTGGACATGGAGCTGCCAGGCAGGAGGCAAAGAGGAAGGCCAAAGAGGAGGTATATGGATGGAATTAATGAGGATATGAAGCTAGTGGGTGCAAGTGTTGAGGATGCAGAAGATAGGGATAGGTGGAGAGAGATGATTCGCTGTGGCGACCCCTGAAGGGAAAAGCCGAAAGAAGAAGAAGAAGAAGAAGAAGATATTTGGTAAAAAAAAAAAAAATGTGGCGAACATTGACTCAAGTGTGCAGGTCAGAGCATAAGGATGAGGGGCTCAATGAGAAGAACTGAGGTCCACATTTTACTTCTAGGTAAAATAGTAGCAGTGTGGAGCTGGACGAACAAAACAATGATGATGCTTACTAAAGTGTTGATCATTTTTTTATTTCCTCTGCAAACACACCAGCAAGTCCATAAGAAAAACAAAATGAAGACTTTGGAGTGGCCGAGTCAAAGTCCTGACCTCAATCCCATTGAGATGCTGTGGCATGACCTTAAAAAGGTGGTTCATGCTCGAAAACCCTCCAATGTGGCTGAATTACAACAATTCTGCAAAGGTGAGTGGGCCAAAATTCCTCCACAGCGCTGTAACAGACTCATCGCAAGTTATGGAAAACGCTTGATTGCAGTTGTTGCTGCTAAGGGTGGACCAACCAGTTATTAGGCTTAGGGGGCAAACACTTTTTCACACAGGGCCATGTAGTTTTGGATTTTGTTTTCCCTTAATAATAAAAACCTTCATTTAAAAACTGCATGATGTGTTTACTTGTGTTATCTTTGACTAATATTTAAATGTGTTTGATTATCTGAAACATTAAAGTGTGACAAACATGCAAAAACATAAGAAAAAATAAGAAAACAGGGGCCAACACTTTCACACCACTGTATATGTCATACAAGTAAGATTCTACTGGCTAAACAAAATAATTCTGTGATATGACTGTGATATATCAGTAAAATCTTCTAATAGATAAGAAATCTTCTAACTGATAACTTGATAAAAAAGTAAAAATAAAAATCATTTATTCTGGATCACATAATCTCACAGATCTTAAGTCGAGCCTGAACCCAGCGTATAGAGGCTGAGTGAATGTGGTGTGGACTCTGTGGAAGAGCTTCATGGTGTCAGAGACGCTGTAGAAGGACAGAGTTCCTGCACTGTGATCCACATACACTCCTATTCTGGAGGATGATTCAACTCTAAGTGCAGTCTGAATGTTGTTGAATAAGAAGACGAAGAACACTGAAGGCTCCAGTACTGATCGTTGCCTCCAAACACACTCTCATAATCTCCTTTCTTTCTGATGTCTTTATATGAGACTGATATAAAGACACATCCCTTACTGTTCCACTCCACCTCCCAGTAACAGCGTCCACACACACACTCTCCTTACTCAACACCTGTTCCCAGGAGTTAAATCTCTCTGGATGATCAGAGTACTGCTGCTCTCTCTCACTTCTCTTCACCGCTCTGTTCTTCTCAGACAGAATGAGGTTATAATGTACTGTGTTGGGATCCAGAGTCAGATCACAGAAATCTAAACACATGAAAAATGTGAACATGTTAGATATTAATCACTGGATATATTGATGTGGAGAGTGTGTGTGTGTGTGTGTGTTACACGTACAGTGCAGAAAATCTTCTCTGCTCTTTGGTTCTGAGGGTAAAATCGTCTGAACTGCTGCAGCTGTGGAGAGACAGAAACAAATCAGTGAAATATACTATGCATGACGGAGCTAAGACACAAACCTGTTAACAAGCTAGGCACAGGTGATATCCGTGAACAAATAAGGAGTCAGGAGAAGGTTGAGCTTGTGCTCTCTTTCTCCCTCTACTGGACATGCTGGGGAATGACATGTCCATCAGTCTCTACAGTGGGATCCATATACATAATTAATATTAGTGACTTTCTTGTAGTGAATGCACTTGTCTGGGATTTATAGTTTGTTTTTAAAGAGAGACATTGAACTACCTGCATCCATAAGTATTCTGCTTCTCCTGGATTCTCTGCTGGAATTTCATCTGCTCCTCCTTTAACTCACTCTGAGGACAAATCAAATACATCTCACTGTTCATGCATTATGAGTTTATGAGCTCTGTTGGTGAACGTTAACTGCAGATAAATAGTTAAAATTCACTCAGGTTCTACACCACTGTCTTTTGTGCTGTATTATTCGTGTGTATAGTGTTTATTTATTGGGTGTGTCTTCTGTGCATCTGTGATACAGGATGAGAAGCAATTTGAAATGGTATGTGGTGGGCCAGGACTTTATAGTTGTTAGCTGTCATGTGATAGTAGAGAGTTAGTTATATAAACTATGTTGCCTCACCCAGTCACAGATGGTAAGAGAAATGCTGGCTGGATTGGTCTGATCATACAAATACTTTCACTTTTAACTAAGATTTCCTCAACATCCCAATGAAGAGCTGGAATTTCTACATTGCTCAGAGACACTCGATTTAAACTCATCATTTAATTATATAATATAAATATAAAAGGTGAGAGCAGTTAAACTTATCTAAGCAGCTGAAACATAAAGAAACACACGTGGAAACACAAAACAAACAAAAGCACATGGCACAAAAACACAACAGTGACATAGAAAAAGCCATGTCAGATCACCCTCTGGTGGTCTGACAGGGAACTGTCCAAGCAGTCCATTACACAAACGTCATGCTTACAGTTTTTTCTCACTTGCTAAAACATATTTGTCCACTCAGACATCACATTTTCAAAACAGTTAACACAGAGGCTGAAACTGAAGCTCACTGGCAAAAATGACTGATTTTGTTTGCAAAATGCTCCGACACTCACAAAACTTTAAACATATACAACAAAAGCAAATATTTCCCCCAGACACTACAACTTGTGGTCAAATCAATATATTTATTGAATCATTACACATTGGACAACAAAATACAAAACACACCTATCAATATGAAATGACACTTTTCAAACTCAGAAGTGTTGAATATAGTTTAAAAAAAAATAAAACTGAAAAAAACCCACCATAACCACTCTTCTCCCTCTATCCCACCCACCCACATGACAACAGGGCAATGCAGTAAAGCTGAAATTCATCTGATTCCATTCTGCATGGAAGTAAGAAGGTAAGTTTTATGTAAATAAATTAAATACAGAGAAATCCTCAGACAATCACATGACAGACAAAGTTAGGTGACACAAAACGTGATGAAGTGCAACAAATTCAAATGAGGCTCGATTCATCTCTTTCTGTCTATCATTATTGTCTTTACTGGTGAAAAAAGTGTCTTCTTTAGAAAAGGAGTTCTGTAACACACAGGAATCAGTCAGAGAGAGTTTAGGATTTTAATATAACGAGGGTCTGAATCTGAAGGAGGGTTAGAGTGAGAAGAAAGAGTTAAAAAGAGGAGTGTTTATAACCTCTCTGTCCTTGTGCTCCTCCTCCCTCCCTCTGTCTATCGTTCTCTCATACACACACTGAAGCAGGAAGTTCATTTCAACAGAAACGAAACTCAGAGCGCGGCTCAATCTCTCTCTCTTCCTCAGTGTGTGAGTTCAGGAAAATGGCTGAGGCCAGTATTTCAGTAGATCAGGATCAGTTCATCTGTCCAGTGTGTCTGGATCTCCTGAAGGATCCGGTGACTATCCACTGTGGTCACAGTTTCTGTAAGGTGTGTATTAATGGCTGCTGGGATCAGGAGGATCAGAGTGGAGTTTATAGCTGTCCTCAGTGCAGAGACACTTTCACTCCAAGGCCTGTTCTATGCAGGAACAACATGCTGGCTGAAGTGGTGGAGAAACTGAAGAAGACTGAAGTCCAAGCTGCTTCTCCTGCTCACTGTTACGCTGGACCTGGAGATGTGGAGTGTGATTTCTGCACCGGGAAAAAACACAAAGCCATCAAGTCCTGCCTGGTGTGTGTGGCTTCTCTTTGTGAAACTCATCTGAAACCTCATCTTGAAATTCCTGCTTTGAAAAAACACAAGTTAGTCGAAGCCTCTGGAAATCTACAAGAGAAGATCTGCTCTGAACATGATAAAGCGCTGGAGATCTACTGTCGTACTGACCAAAGCTTCATCTGTTATCTGTGTACGATGGATAAACACACAGGACACAATACTGTGGCAGCTAAAGCAGAGAGAACTGAGAAAGAGGTGAGAAATACATGTCTAATCTATTCAGAGTCATTTCATGCAGTTTATATTTCCAATCTAAAGTAGCTGAAGGTTTTCACTCCAAGCAGGAGCCACACCTTATTCCACACTTTTAATGGTTTAATTTCCTGACAGAGCAGGCTGTGAGCTATAACTCAGTTCTGAATACTCATGCTCAATAGTGAATAGAATAACTTTAATAATAGTGGGTTGTGATTTTCACCACTGTAACTAAAATAAAATCACAGGACACCTGGTTCTTGCTTCACAGGCTCCTGGAGGTCTCTGTACCTGACACAGAGAATCATAGCATTAGCAAGCTTTAGGTCACATGACAGCTACCAGATGGGGCGGGTGAAGGTGAACATGTGGTTCCTCTGACACACATGAAGCCTCTGCGTCTTTCTGAACTGCTGCTCAGGCGACTTCACAGAGCAGCTGAACACACTCGGAGGATGTGGATCTACTGAGTTCTGCACTTCTGCAAAAACCTCTGTCGAATTTAAAACACCCAAAATCCAGTCTTACACTCTTTAATAAGGTTATCAAAAGAACTGGAGTGTATAACCCTTTATCTACAGTTAATGTATACTGAGAAACTCATAATTCATCAACAGTGAGATGTATTTGATTTGTCCTCAGAGTGAGGTAAAGGAGGAGCAGATGAAATTCCAGCAGAGAATCCAGGAGAAGCAGAAGAAGGTGCAGGAGCTGAAACAGACTGTGAACACTATAAAGGTGAGCAGTGAGCAGAGACAGAGCTGCTCCTAGAAACACACACAACATGGACAACCAGTCATTTACAGTCCCAGTAAGAGAGGGAATTATAGATGAACTTTAAATCTGTGTGTGTGTGTGTGTGTGTGTGTGTGTGTGTGTGTGTGTGTGTGTGTGTGTGTGTGTGTGTGTGTGTTAACAGCTCAGTGCACAGACAGCAGTAGAGGACAGTGAGAGGATCTTTACTGAGCTGATCAGCTCCATGGAGAAAAAGCGCTCGGAGGTGACGGAGCTGATCAGAGCTCAGGAGAAGACTGAACTGAGTCGAGCTGAACGACTCCTGGAGCAACTGGAGCAGGAGATTGCTGATCTTCAGAGGAGACTCACTGAGATGGAGCAGCTTTCACACACACACGATCACATCCATTTCCTCCAGGTAACACACACACACACACACACACACACACACACCTGTCTGTATAATGATGTGTATATTTCTCCACCTTTCTCCTTCTCCATGATGTTTTTCTTTCTCTCTGTAGAGTTTCCAGTCTCTCCGTGTCTCTTCTGGACGTGACGACTCATCCAGCATCACTGTCAATAAACATCTCTCATTTGATGGAGTGAGGAAATCTCTCTCTGATCTGAAAAAGAGACTCGAGGAAATCTTCCAGGAGGAATTCATCAAAATCCCTGAACATGGTGAGAGAAATCGTCCTGATGTCCTGACAATGGGTTTTCTAAAATAAAACACTGATTAAACATCACACACAAATTTGATCACTTTAAACTGTTTCTTTAAACTTTTTACTTTAAACACTTTAAACTTTTATTTTTCATCTCCATTTTGTTTCTGTCTCCACAGCTGCAGCAGTTCAGATGATTTTACCCTCAGAACCAAAGAGCAGAGAAGATTTTCTGCACTGTACATGTAACACACACACACACACACATACACACACACACACACACACACACACACACACACACACTGACACACACACACACTCAAACACACTGACACACACACACACACACACACACGCAAACACACTGACACACCCACAGACAGACACACACACACACACACACACACACACACATACACACAAATACACACACACACAGGCACACACTCTCTCACACACACACTCACATACATACACACATACATACACACACACACGCACACACACACATACATGCACACACTCATAAACTCACACACACACACTGACACACACACTCAAACACACTGACACACACACACACACACACGTGCACACACACATACACACACACACTCAAACACACTGACACACACACATACATGACACACACGTCATCTCCATTTTGTTTCTGTCTCCACAGCTGCAGCAGTTCAGATGATTTTACCCTCAGAACCAAAGAGCAGAGAAGATTTTCTGCACTGTACGTGTAACGCACACACACACACACACACACTCAAACACACTGACACACACATACACACACACACACACACACAAAAGACACACACAGTGACACACACACACAGACAGACACACGCACACACACACACGTACATACACACACAGACACACACACACTCAAACACACACACATGCACACACACACACACACACACACACTCAAACACACTGACATACACACACACATACACACAAATACACACACACACAGACACACACACACACACACTCAAACACACTGACACACACATACACACACACACACACACACACACACACAAAAGACAGACACATGCACACACACACACATACACACACACACACACACTCAAACACACTGACACACATACACATACACACAAATACACACACACACTCACTGACACACACACACACACACACACACACACTCATAATCTCACACACTCACACACTTTCACACACACACACGTACACACATACACACAAATACACACACACACCCACATGCACATACACTCAAACACACTGACACACACACGCACACACGCACACACACACACAAACACACGCACAGGCACACACACTCACATACATATACACACACACGGTCGCACTCACACACACACGCACACACAAAAGCGTGCACACACACACGCATGCACACACACACAGACACATATACACACACACACACACGCTCACATACATACACACAGACACTCACACACAGACACATGCACACACACACACACACACACAAAATCAAACACACGCACATGCACACACACAAGCACACACAGACACGCACGCACACTCATAAACTCACACACACACACTCACACACTTTCACACATACACACGCACACACAAACACGCACGAACGCACATACACATGCATGCATATGCACACACACTCATACACATGCACGCGCACACACAGACTCACTCACAGACACACTCACAGAATCACACACACAGACACAAATACAGACATACACACACACACACACATGCTCACACACATACACAGACACACACACACACATCAATATATCCTGTGATTAATATCTAACATGTTCACATTTTTCATGTGTTTAGATTTCTGTGATCTGACTCTGGATCCCAACACAGTACATTATACCCTCATTCTGTCTGAGAAGAACAGAGTGGTGAAGAGCAGTGAGAGAAAGCAGCAGTACTCTGATCATCCAGAGAGATTTAACTTCTACAGACAGGTGTTGAGTAAGGAGAGTGTGTGTGGACGCTGTTACTGGGAGGTGGAGTGGAGCAATGAGGGATATGTCTTTATATCAGTCTCATATAAAGACATCAGCAGGAAAGGATGGGGTAATGAGTGTGGGTTTGGACGCAACAATCAGTCCTGGAGTCTGGTGTGTTCTTCTTCTTCTCTCTCTTTCCATCACAACAACATTAAGACTGATCTCAGAGTTCCATCACCCTCCAGAATAGGAGTGTATGTGGATCACAGTGCAGGAACTCTGTCCTTCTACAGCGTCTCTGACATGAAGCTCCTCCACAGAGTCCACACCACATTCACTCAGCCTCTATACGCTGGGTTCTGGCTGCGTTGTTCTGGATCATCTATGAGATTATGTGATCCAGAATAAAACATTAGCGATGTAATTTTTAAATGAAAATAAAAACATTACTTTTTTATAATAATCTCAGTTCAAATAAAGAAATAACATGAGTCACTCATTTTAGATTATCTAATTTTCATTAATAATGTTAGATCTTCATCCTTTTGACTTTTAGGAGATGTTAATGTTATAAACGTGACCTTCATAAAATAGATAAAAGAACATAATTATTTTAAAGATATAAATTATGGCGTACAGCTGCTCTAAGTGATGGCATGTCATTCTTTTCACATTTTCAAACTTTCCTCTTTTGATTATTATTAGATTAACAATCACTTGAATCGTTCTGAAAAACTGTAAAAATAACCAGTCTCATGGAAGAGTTCCTATAGTGCCATAGGTGCCTTGGTTTTTGCCCATCATGATTTGGATTTTGGCTATGCTGCTAAAATAAAATATCACACTGTCATGCTAAATAATAACACTTGTTCAAGTCCAGACCAATATACCTACATGATACACCGACATGATTTTAAAGCTGTAAAGAAACTTTCAATTTTCAAAGGAATTTTCAAACTTTGCTTGAAGCTGGTATAAATCGTCAGTCTTTACATCTATTACCACAAATTACACTGAATTTCAAATATTGAGGAAGAATTTTCAGCACTTTATAGATAAAAATGGTTCTTTGATATGGATTTGAAGTTGGGAAACTATCAAATGAAGATGGTATGTATGAGACATGCTGGTATGTATGACAGGTTATTGAGAAGTGTATAGGCAATAGCAACCTGAAGCAGGTGTTAGTGTTCTTTGATCACGAACCGCAAGACTCTAGAGTACATTAAGAATGCAAAACATCTAAACCCACGTCAAGCCACGTGGGTGTTATTTTTCACCAGATTTAAATTACCAGTCACTTACCTCCTCACTTAAGACCCTGAACCCATCTTGCCACCCACTTTAGTCTTTAGACTTCAGCCTCATGGAAGAAATCCAGCGTGCCCAACAATCCAGGAATTAACCTAGGAACTGTATTGCTATCTATGTGCATACTTCCTGTCAGGTCAGATGGTCTGGCTGTCAATGAAAAACCTGCGTGTGAAGCTCCTAAGCTCCTTCAGCCAAGTAAATTTGGTTACGTATTGGCTACAGCTGCCTGCCACATATCACATCGCCCAGACCTTTCATGCCTACCTGCACAAACTCCAACCTAATACCAACAACTCAGATGCCACAACTCCAACTGTTCTATGTAGAAACAATATGCTGGCTGAAGTGGTGGACAAACTGAAGACTGAAGTCCAAGCTGCTTCTCCTGCTCACTGTTACACTGGACTTGGAGATGTGGAGTGTGATTTCTGCACTGGGAGAAAATTTTACATTAGAAAAAAGCATTTTACATTAGAAAGACTTTCTTCAGAGAGAAGTTCACAGTTGCAATTTTTCTAACTAGAATCGTAAAAATCCCAAATCATACATCCTGCAGTTTTATATATGCAGCTCTAATGAAGAGATTCATCTTGGCTTTTAAGTTGTCAAGTTGTTCTTTGTTTATTTCTGTTTTCACCAGAAAGTTTTTTCAGTGTTTCTAGGAATGGGGATTCTGTAACACCCCCTGCAATTCCCCCTCCAAGCAGCCAGAAGGCGCCCTTAGCAGAATATTAGGGACTTCCGGGTTATACAGCCTAGTTCTGGGTCACTTCCTGGTTTTAACATATTTAAACCATGCTTATGCCTTTGTGTGTGTAGTTCTTACTACATACCAAGCCATTCTATTGCCATTGCTTGTTTATGTGTTTGTCCTTGTGCTTGTTTCTTTTTGGATTACGATTTTTGGATTTGTGTTTTGGTATTTTGCTCTGTTGATTGCCCTTTAGGATTATTGGATTCTTTTCCTGTCTTTACAGTTTTTGACCCTGTTTTGGATTGTTTGCCTGTGATTTTTTATAATAAACTCAGCATATGGATCCTAAACTTGCTGTCTCTGACTGTATGTAACAAGGATTTTATTTTGAGCACTATGCATAGTACAACAGAACAACAATCATTTTAACTGATGTGAATATGTTTGAAAGAGATCTCTAACAATTACAATTATACAATTACATGTCATTGTTTTCACATTTTAAATTTCCAGATTTTATTATTATTATTAGATTACTGCTCAGTTGTATCACATTGAAACTTGTAATGTAATCTCAGAGGATGAAATAAAAATAAATAGAAGTAATGTGTTGTGTATCTGTCTATAGTATTACATATAGTGTATAATAGTATATAGTGCATACAGTTTTCTGGGATTTGTTAAGTTTCTGTCTTGGATTCAGCTCCACAACTTACTGACTCTATGGATTGAGTAGACTGTACCTTCCTTTTCCCAACAGAGCAGGCCACTCTTCAAGGAGAAATTGATGATTACTGTAAGCCTCACACCTAGGTACTATCCAAAGGCAGACGGGCAGGTGGAAAGAACTTAATATTTACCCTGGTCAGAATTCACCCAGAACTCATTTTGTTATTGAGTCACACAAATAATAATCAGCATCTTCAAGAATTTGTTCAGAACAAATCAGTGGTGGTCAGTAACAAAGTAAATGTAATTTGTTACTGTACTTGACTATCTTGTAACAGCAAAAACTATGTATTCACATGTGTCACATTATAGTGTGCGCTTTAAGAGAATGATCACTCGTAATGCATATTAAGTGATGATTAAATAGGAAATCTTTATAATGGTGTAATGCGAGCCATGATGGATGATAAGGTTGTTCTGCCTTCTTGTTATAATTGTGTTCTTTATTTTTATTATTTGTGACTCAAGAAAGAGCTAAACACTCATGTATGAGAGAAGCGTGTTGCCTGTGCACCTACCATTAAACATGTGGATTAAAGACTCTTCACCTTCGAGCTCTTTCATTTTTCCTGGAAGTAACGAGCTATCTGGGTCACAATGGAGTATTACAATTGACACCTGAACAGAGACTTGAAACTGGATCTGTCATCTATGTGGAATTTGCATTGATTAAAACTACAATTAGGCTAGCTAAAGAGTACTTTTAGGAGTGTTTATTCAACATCGCTGACCGTAACTAGCTTGCTAGCTCTGGTTGGCACATGTGCGAGGGACGGGTGCATTTGCGTGAGTGGATTATTCAACTTGTTATCATTCTTTGATATGAGGAGGACGACGGGATATGTTGGAATTTTTGAACTCTATACTTCATTGGACATTTTAATCTAGCCATGGAGGACACAGTCCAGTGACTTCTGTGCCGGTCCCAAGCCCGGATAAATAGAGAGGGTTGCGTCAGGAAGGGCATCCGGGGTAAAACATTGCCAAATTTAACCATGCGAATCGTCAGTACGAATTTTTATACCGGATCGGTCGAGGCCCGGGTTAACAACGACCGCCATCGGCGCCGTTGACCTACAGGGCGCCGGTGGAAATTGGGCTACTGTTGGTCGAAGAAGTAGAGGAGGGAGGAGAGTGCACAGACAGAGAGAGAAGAGGAAAGGTAAGAGTGTAGGACTGAGAATAGGAACTCTGAATGTTGGTACTATGACAGGGAAAGGTAGAGAGCTGGCTGATATGATGGAGAGAAGGAAGGTGGATATACTGTGTGTACAGGAGACCAGGTGGAAGGGTAGCAAGGCTCGTAGTATAGGAGCAGGATTCAAGCTGTTTTATTATGGTGTGGATAGTAAGAGAAATGGGGTAGGTCTGGTCCTGAAGGAGGAGTTTGTGAGGAATGTTCTGGAGGTGAAGAGAGTGTCAGACAGGGTGATGAGTCTGAAGTTAGAGATTGAAGGGGTGATGTTGAATGTTGTTTGTGGTTATGCCCCACAGGTAGGTTGTGAGTTAGAGGAGAAAGAGAGATTCTGGAGTGAATTAGATGAGGTGATGGAGAGTATTCCTGCGGGTGAGAGAGTGGTGATAGGAGCGGATTTTAATGGACATGTTGGTGAGGGGAACACAGGTGATGAGGAGGTGATGGGCAAGTTTGGAGTTAAGGAAAGAAACCTTGAAGGACAGATGGTAGTGGACTTTGCTAAGAGGATGGACATGGCTGTGGTTAACATTTATTTTCAGAAGAGGGAGGAGCATAGAGTGACTTACAAGAGTGGAGGTAGGAGAACACAGGTAGACTACATCCTATGTAGAAGAGGCAATCTGAAAGAGATTAGTGACTGTAAAGTGGTAGTGGGAGAGAGTGTAGCCAGACAGCATAGGATGGTGGTGTGTAGGATGACTTTGATGGTCTGTAAGACGAAGAGGTCAAAGATAGAGATAGAGAAGAAAACAAAGTAGTGGAAGCTGAAAAAGGAGGAATGTTGTGAGGAATTTAGACAGAAGTTAAGGCAGGCTCTGGGTGGTCAGGTAGTGCTGCCAGATGACTGGGAAACTACAGCAGAAATGATCAGGGAGACAGGGATAAAGGTGCTGGGTGTGTCATCTGGAAGGAGGAAAGAAGATAAGGAGACTTGATGGTGGAATGAGGAAGTTCAGAATAGTGTCCAGAGGAAGAGGTTAGCCAAGAAGAAGTGGGACATGGACAGGACAGAAGAGAACAGAAAGGAATACAAGGAGTTACAGCGCAGAGTGAAGAGGGAGGTGTCTAAGGCCAAGCAGAAGGCATATGACGAGTTGTAAACTAGGTTAGACACTAGAGAAGGAGAGAAGGACTTGTACAGGTTAGCTAGGCAGAGGGATCGAGATAGGAAGGATGTGCAGCAAGTTAGAGTTATTAAGGATAGAGATGGAAGAGTGCTCACAAGTGAGGAGAGTGTACAGAGGAGATGCAAGGAGTACTTTGAGGAGATGATGAATGAGGAAAATGAGAGGGAAAAAAGAGTAGAAGGGGTGAACTCTGTGGAACAGAAAGTAGATAAGATTAGAAAGGATGAAGTCAGGAAGGCTTTGAAGAGGATGAAAAGTGGAAAGGCAGTTGGTCCTGATGACATCCCAGTGGAGGTCTGGAAGTGTCTAGGAGAGGCAGCAGTGGAATTTTTAACTAGTTTGTTCAACAGGGTTTTAGAGAGTGAGAGGATGCCTGAGGAATGGAGAAGAAGTGTGTTAGTGCCGATCTTTAAGAATAAGGGTGATGTGCAGAGTTGCAGCAACTATAGGGGGATAAAGTTGATGAGCCATACAATGAAGCTATGGGAAAGAGTAGTGGAAGCTAGGTTAAGGAAGGTAGTGGAAATTTGTGAGCATCAGTATGGCTTCATGCCCAGAAAGAGCACAACAGAAGCAATTTTTGCTCTGAGGATTTTGATGGAGAAGTATAGGGATGGTCAGAGGGAGTTGCACTGTGTGTTTGTAGACTTGGAGAAAGCGTATGACAGGGTGCCAAGAGAAGAGCTGTGGTACTGTATGAGGAAGTCAGGAGTAGCAGAGAAGTATGTCAGAGTGGTGCAGGACATGTATGAGAGGAGCAGGACAGTGGTGAGGTGTGCTGTAGGTCAGACAGAGGAGTTCAAAGTGGAGGTGGGACTGCATCAGGGATCGGCTCTGAGCCCCTTCCTGTTTGCTATAGTGATGGACCAGTTGTCAGAGGAGGTTAGACAGGAGTCTCCTTGGACAATGATGTTTGCAGATGACATTGTGATCTGTAGTGAGATCAGGGAGCAGGTGGAGGAAAACCTGGAGAGGTGGAGGTTTGCGCTGGAGAGAAGAGGAATGAAAGTCAGTCGTAGTAAGACTGAGTACATGTGTGTGAATGAAAGGGATGGAAGTGGAACAGTAAGGTTACAGGGTGAAGAGGTGAAGAAGGTACAGGAGTTTAAGTACTTGGGGTCAACAGTCCAGAGTAATGGAGAGTGTGGGAAAGTGGTAAAGAAGCGACTGCAGGCAGGTTGGAATGGGTGGAGAAAGGTGTTGGGAGTTCTGTGTGATAGGAAAATATCAGCGAGAATCAAGGGGAAGGTGTACAGGACAGTGGTGAGACCAGCCATGCTGTATGGTTTAGAGACAGTGTCACTGAGGAAGAGACAGGAGACAGAGCTAGAGGTAGCAGAGCTGAAGATGTTGAGGTTCTCTTTGGGAGTGACAAGATTGGACAGGATTAGGAATGAGTTCATCAGAGGGACAGCTCATGTTGGACGTTTGGGGGACAAAGTTAGGGAGGCCAGATTAAGATGGTTTGGACATGTTCAGAGGAGGGAAAGTGAGTATATTGGTAGGAGAATGTTGGACATGGAGCTGCCAGGCAGGAGGCAAAGAGGAAGGCCAAAGAGGAGGTATATGGATGGAATTAATGAGGATATGAAGCTAGTGGGTGCAAGTGTTGAGGATGCAGAAGATAGGGATAGGTGGAGAGAGATGATTCGCTGTGGCGACCCCTGAAGGGAAAAGCCGAAAGAAGAAGAAGAAGACTTTATTGGACATTTTGTTGTTGAGTATAAACTGATGGTTGTTTATAACTGAACGGAGAATTATTTTTCTATTTTTTGGGGGAGAGATTACACTTTTTCCCTATCTGTTTTTCAAACACAGACTGACATTTTTCTCATAAACTATTTGGGATTCATCGGGACGGACATTTGTGTGTGTGTCGAACTAGACCCTTTTTGTGCACTAGCGAACATTTGTGGTGGATTTCTGTGTGACTGGACTTTATTTTGGCCATGTTGTGGAAATGATATAATCGTCCAGACAGTTTTTCTTTTTCATTATGAAATGAACTTGCTTTTGTTAGACCAAAGGGTAATCTCTTACTTGGGACACGTTTGCAAGTTTGAGTGACTTCGAGAACATTTTATTCAATTTAAAAGAATGTGTTGTTTTGCTCTGGGTCTATTTAGAAAGAAAGAATAATAACTGAGCTTGCATAAAAAGTTACATTGAAAAGGTGTGATTTCAATACCATTATGGATTCAAAGTTTGGGGTTGTTGATGTGAGATTATTGGATTCTCTTGACGATTTGATGATTTAATTTATGTTGTGTGCATTTTATTAACAGTTTATACATTGCTGGGTTTCATTCATAATTTTGGAAGTTGCTATACTACTGTTTATGTAAACGCGCATTTGTTGTAAAGACTGACTTGATGTGCTCATGACCAGATTCTGTTCCCAGACAGAGACGGAAGTTAACGCAACGTGCTGCTGTGAGCCTGGAGACTCAGGTTGAAATCCTACAAGCTGAAGTATCAGTGCTCCAACAGTGCCTCAGTGATTCTCTCAAGTTGCAGCAAAGCATCCTAGAACGCTTTGGACCCCCTGTTGATGACATCTCTACAGCGCCACATACACGGGTACCTCCTATGACCAGCTCAATGCCATATAGCTACATTCCACCAGACCAGGCTCCGTCACGAAGTATGACCACTAATAATGTTTAACAACATGGCCTGCTCACCACAATCCAATTCATGTGGTAACACAAGCAGGATCCTTGCACCTGTGTTACACCAATCTAAGCTTGAGCCGCCTGTGTTTGCAGGAGATGGATGAGTAAGTCCTGAAGATAGACTTCAATCGGTCAATGTTTATAGGACATTTCTGGACTTGAATGATACCCAAATTCTTCTTGAGCTGCCATGGTTTTTGGCAAAAGATCCAAAGAAAGGGTTCACTGTCCTTGACAGACACATTGTTACGTGAGTCCAATTATGTGATCTCTTCAGGTCAGACTTTCTTCCTTGTGACAGTCAGTAACAAGTACTGAGAGGTATCCTTGACCATATACAAAGTCCTTAAGAGCCTTAAGTTGTGGCCCAAATGCTAAGTGAGTTCAGAAATCTGAAAACTCCCCTCAAAATTTATATCATTTGTAAACAAGTGGGCCTACTGCACTTCGAGGAGATCTCATTCTACGTGATCGCATCCCTGAAGAACCCGATCATCCTCAGTTTCCCGTGGCTCCGCTTCCACAGCCCCCAAATGGACTGGAAGGAGAGAGAAGTGACCCGTTGGTCCACCTACTGCTGAGGCCATTGTCTACGAAAGGTGCTCACTCTCTTGTGCCGGATTACGTCAGTCCAGAGCCCCTCAACAAAGGGGGAAATCCCCATTCCTCAGAAGTATCAGTCATTCAGCAAACAAATTGCCAGCCATCTTCTTTCCCACCGTCTGTGGGACTGTGTGTTGAAAATTTTCTGAAAATGTACTCAGTTTCATAAATCAAAGCCAGTCAACTTCAATCATTAAACCAAATCTAATTTACTTCATCTTTAAATCTTAAAGTAAAAGTAAAAATTAATGGCTAATTTGTAAAGTTACTCAGTTAAGCTAAATCAAATCTAAAACTAGTTTAATCCATAATGCAGAGTTGATTTTTTTCTTTAATCTTTACATATGTTTGATTACATATTAATCACACTTATCTTAATCTAGGCCTAATAAGAATAATCAGCAGTTAGCAGCTGAGGCAAAATTAATCCCATAGTAGGGTACTGTAGAATAGCATATAAGAGAAAATAATCAAAATATAATTTAAAAAAAGCTTATTTTGTAAATTACATTAGATTCACTACAGAGAAAAAACACACAGAGAGGCTTCAGGCCCGTGAAGCCGTGTCCTCATGACAAAAGAGAAAAAAGCTGAGTCATTAAGGCCGATGTGCACGTTCTCAAAACAAAATGTACAGCAACCCTGAGAATAGGATAGGGGAATGTTATAACAACCCTCAGATAGGACAACAAGAAGATATGAAATGCCTGATGAAGCAAAACAACCAAATGAGAAATGAATATTAAGAGTAGAAATTCTCATATACCAGTATGTAAATAGGTAAATAGGGAAATTGACTTATCCAGGTAAGATGTAAGGTGGAGATGACCTGTAAGATTTCCATGGGGAGGGAATGTTTTTTGGGGGCATATTCAGCAGTAAAATTGCCTATAGTCAAAATAATCGTGGACAAACAAGTACTAGGAGAGGTAGAGATGTCTATATATAGGTGTAAATTTGTATGGGGGGGGCGCACTCGCACTTGACCGCATCGGGCCTGAAGCTGTGTTCTTTTCTTTATAGTGCCAATAAAGCTGGTTGCATATTCTCATCCAAGCCTGGAGTATTTTTCATTATGTTCTTTCTTATATTCTTATATCTTCTTTCTTATGAATTGGCAAAGTATTTGGTAAATATAGGTAATTGGATAAGACTTCAGAGCCACCCTGTAGAATGTCCACTCACAGGGGACTCTGAGTTCCGACATGTGCCATTGACTTACTGCCCCAAAGTAGCCCCCCAAAGGGCAAAGTGTACCCCCTCTCAATACCAGAGTCTACAGCCATGGAAGAGTACATCAAAGAAGCCCTAGCAGCTGCCCTCCCCGGTGGCCGCCAACTTCTTCTTTGTGGGGAAGAAAGATGGCGGGCTGAGACCCTGCACTGATTATAGTGGACTCAATGCCATTACGGTGAGGTCTCCCTATCCACTACTGTTAGTCCCTGCAGCTCTGGAACAACTACGAGAGGCCAAGATATTCACTAAGTTAGACTTCCGCAGCTCCTACAACTTGGTGAGGATCTGTGCAGGGGACAAATGGAAAACCCCCTTCCACAGCATGAAGGGACATTATGAATACCTTGTCATGTCCTATGGCCTCACCAACACCCTGGCCGTCTTTCAGTCATTTACAAAATCCTCAGAGATATGATCGGTCAGTATGTAATTGCATACGTTGATGACATCTTGATCTCCTCAGGGTCACCCAAGTGCCTGAGGTGGAACAAGGAGGCCCGGGGAGCCTTCATAAAACTAAAAATGTAGTTTTACCACCGCACCAATCCTCTGACACCCTGATCCCAAGTTTGAAGTGGATGCTTCAAACTGTTCTTTCACAGAGACATGGTACACCCAGGAAGGTTTCCTCCTGTGCCTTCTTTTCATGAAAATTGATCACCGAAACCTGGAGTACCTCCGCAGTGCTCATAGGCTGAACCCACGTCAGGCCCGGTGGGTTCTCTTATTTACAATATTTCAGTTCTCAGTCTCCTACCGTCCGGGATCCAAAAATGGTAAAGCGAACGTTCTGTCGCGGTGACATGATCCCCCGAATGCCCCAACGAGGCCAGAGCCCATACTCCCTGTGCTCACCCCAGTGCAATGGGACTTAGAGGGGGAGATCCGGCAAGCACACACCAATGAACCCCCACCCCCAACCTGTCCAGAGATCAAGCTCTATGTTCCCACCACGTTTCGTCTACGTGTGATACAGTGGGTGCACAAGGCACCTAACTCGGGTCATCCGGGCATCCGTCATACCACCACGTTAATCCGGAATCGGTTCTGGTGGCCATCACTCGTCTGAGACATACAAGAGTTTGTGGGGACATGTGTGGCCTGTCCCCAATCGAGAACTAGCCTTCAGCTCCCCACCGGCCTCCTGGAACCATTATTGTTCCCCCAATGGCCTTGGTCTAACATTTCTCTGGATTTCATCACTGACCTGGTGGATTCAGAAGGGTACAACACGGTGCTGGTAGCAATTGACGGATTTTCCAAGGCCTGCTGCCTGGTTCGGCTGAAGGGGCGCCCCACTTCCATGGAGACTGCGACCCTGTTGTTCCACCATGTGTTCTGGGTTTATGGCCTCCCAGAGGATATTATGTCAGACCGGGGGACACAGTTCACCTCCCGAGTGGCCTTCTACTCGCTTTTGAATATCAACATGAGTCTCGAGCCTTGAGCCACCACCCTCAGTCCAACGGTCAAACTGAGCATCTCAACCAGGAGATTGGCCGGTACTTGCGCTGATATTGCAGCCGGGAAAACAGAGGTGGAGTGAGTTTCTCCTGTGGGCAGAATACGCCCAAAATTCCCTTACCCACTCCTTGACGGGACTCACTCATTTCCAATGTGTTCTGGGATACCAGCCTACCCTCTTCCAGTGGTTGGGTGAACCCTCTGATGTACTGGCCGTAAACGAGTGGATCCGCTGCAGTCAGGGAGTGTGGGACAGGGCCCACATTGGGTTACAATGAGCTATTGAGGACGTGTCCCTCCTCAAGCTGGCACGCACTCGTCCGGGCAAGACACTGACTGCGGCCAGACCGCTCCCGTCTCTCGAGATAGATGGCTATCCGGAATATTGGGTGAACTCCCTCTTGAACTCTCGGCACATCCGACGAAACTTTCAATACTTTCTGGACTGGGAGGGGTATGGTCTGGAGGAATGGTCATGTGTGGATGCTGCGGACATCCTCGATCCCTCCTTGACTGAGGAATTCCCCCGATGCTATCCAAATTGCCCTGCTCCTCGGTCCCAAGGCCAGCCCAGGCGCAGAACACATGGAGGTTTTTCTAGAAGCCAGCTGCATCACACCAACAGAGGGATCCTTCACCCGAGTATTAGGCCACCCCCGAGGAAGTGCTTCGGGGTTTTATACGGTGTGCTCACCACGCTACTTTGCAAAGTATCATTCTGCTGGAAGATACCGAGCGGTCATAAGACCATTTGTGGATTATGCGGCTTTGCAGATATCTATTTGCAGACTGTGGTTACGAGTTTTGGATTTACGTTTTGGGTTTTGTTACGATATTGGATTATTTCGCCTGGACTTTTGGATTACGAGTTTGGACATTCATGAACTGCTTATGGATTCTATCCAGCCTAGTGTGGGTGAGCCATTACACCGAGGTACAGCGTGCACATTATTTTTGACCTACGTGTCTTTGTGGTTTCACTAAATGCAGTGATCACAAACTGTACAGTACAGTAAAATTGCAGTGTCACAGCCTGAAATACTGTAGCCTGTGATGGAAGAAAACCCTGACTCCATCCCGCTACCTGCAAAACCATACTCTTACCTGAAGGATTTGTTTAAGTAGTAGAACAGAAGAAAAAAGTCTTTCATATTCAGATTCCTGCTCAATCCACCTCAGTAACATATGATTTCATCATACAAGAATTGGCTTGTACCAGTTAAGTTACCGCTTATCCAATCTATTCTTGGGTCACGGGGAGCCTGTGCCTATCTCAGGCGTCATTGGGCATAAAGGCAGGATACACCCTGGCCAACCCATCGCAGGGTGCACACACACACACACACACACACACACACAATTTAGAGATGCCAATCAACCTACCATGCATGTCTTTGGATTGGGGGAGGAAACCCCCAAGGTACGGGGAGAACATGCAAATTCCACACACACGGCGGAGGCGGGAATCAAACCCCCAACCTTGGAGGTGTGAGGCAAACGTGCTAAGCGCTAAGCCACTGTGCCCCCCGAAGTCAACATCATATTTGAGAAAATATGTAGAGGTGAGCAGGTCCCTTGATAATCATAACTGCGATTTTCTTTAAAGTAAAATCTAATGTTAGCTTGCAGCAATGAAGGATTTTATTGTGTATGTGAATAAATCAGTCATTATATTATACACTGATCAGGCATAACTTTATGACCACATGCCTAATATTGTGTTGGTCCTCCTTTTGCTGCCAAAACAGCCCTGACCCGTCGAGGCATGGACTGCACTAGATCCCTGAAGGTGTGCTGTGGTATCTGGCACCAAGATGTTAGCAGCAGATCCTTTAAGACCTGTAAGTTGCGATGTGGGGCCTCCATGGATCGGATTTTGTTTGTCCAGCACATCCCACAGATGCTCGATTGTAAGTACATG
>JAUCMX010000030.1:7211596-7246596 GCA_033459395.1 Hemibagrus guttatus | reverse complement strand
ACAGATTCTTTTAACATAAATTCATCCATTCATTCATTGTCTTCCGCTTATCCGGAGCCAGGTCGCGAGGGCAGCAGTCTAAGCAGGGATGCCCAGACCTCCCTCTCCCCAGACACTTCCTCCAGCTCTTCCGGAGGGGACCCCGAGGCGTTCCCAGGCCAGCCGAGAGACATAGTCTCTCCAGCGTGTCCTGGGTCTTCCCCAGGACCTCTTCCCTGTGGGGCATGCCCGGAACACCTCCCCAGGGAGACGTCCCGGAGGCATCCGAAACAGATGCCCAAGCCACCTCAACTGCCCCCTTTCGATGTGGAGGAGCAGTGGCTCTACTCCAAACTCCTCCCGGGTGACAGAGCTCCTTACCCTATCTCCTTACCCTACAGAGGAAGCTCATTTCGGCCGCTTGTATCCGGGATCTTACCCTTTTGGTCATGACGCAGAGCTCATGACCATAGGTGAGAGTAGGAACGTAGATTGACTGGTAAATCGAGAGCTTCGCCTTCCGGCTCAGCTCCTTCTTCACCACAACAGACCGGTACATAGACCACATTACTGCTGCCACTGCACTGATCTGTCTGTCAATCTCACAATCCATCCTTCCCTCACTCGTGAACAAGACCCCGAGATACTTAAACTCCTCCACTTGAGGAAGGACCTCCCCTCCAACCTGGAGGGTGCAAGCCACCTTTTTCCGGTCGAGAACCATGGCCTCAGATTTGGAGGTGCTGACCCTCATCCCAGCCGCTTCAAACTCAGCTGCAAAATGCCCCAGTGCATGCTGTAAGTCCAGGCTTGAAGGAGCCAACAGAACAACATCATCTGCAAAAATCAGCAATGAAATTCTGTGGTCCCCAAACTGGACTCCCTCCAGCCTCTGCCTGCGCCTAGAAATTCTGTCCATAAAAACAATGAACAGAACCGGTGACAAAGGACAGCCCTGTCGGAGTCCAACATGCACTGGGAACAGATCTGACTTACAGCTGGCAATGCAAACCAAGCTCCTGCTCCGGTTATATAGAGACAGAACAGCCCTTAACAGAGGGCCACAGACCCCGTACTTCCAGAGCACCTCCCACAGAATGCCACAAGGGACATGGTTGAAAGCCTTTTCCAAGTCCACAAAACACATGTGGACTGGACCCTCAAGCACCCTGTAGAGAGTATACAGCTGGTCCAGTGTTCCATGACTAGGTCAAAAACCGCATTGGTCCTCCTGTATCCGAGTTTAGACTCTCCTCTCTAATACTCTGGAATAGACTTTCCCTGGGAGGCTGAGGAGTGTGATCCCTCTATAGTTGGAACACACTTTCCGGTCCCCCTTCTTAAAAAGAGGGATCACCACCCCAATCGCCCAGTCCAGAGGCACTGTCCCTGACCGCCACGCTATGTTGAAGAGACATGTCAGACAAGACAGCCCCACAACATCCAGAGACTTAAGGTACTCAGGGCGAATCTCATCCACCCCCGGTGCCTTGCCACCAAGGAGCTGCTGAACTACCTCAGTGACCTCAGCTTGGGTGATGAATGAATCTACCTCAGAGTGCTCGGCCTCTGGTTCCTCTACGGAAGGCGTGTCAGTGGGATTGAGGAGATCCTCGAAGTATTCCTTTCACCGTCTGACAATATCCCCAGTTGAGGCCAGCAACTCTCCACCACCACTGTAAACAGTGTTGGCAAAGAGCTGCTTACCCCTTCTGAGGCGCCGAACGGTCTGCCAGAATTTCCCCGAGGCCATCCGATAGTCCTTCTCCATGGCCTCACCAAACTCCTCCCAGACCCGAATTTTTGCTTCCGAGACCACCCCGGCTGCAGTTCGCTTGGCCTTGCCGGTATGTCTCAGCTGCCTCTGGAGTCCCTGAGCCAACCAGGCTCGATAGGAATCCTTCTTCAGCTTGATGGCATCCCTTACTTCCAGTGTCCACCACTGTGTTCAGGGATTGCCGCCACAACCGGCACCAGAGACCTTACAGCCACAGCTCCGAATGGCTGCGTCAATAATGGAGGAGGAGAACATGGTCCACTCAGACTCAATGTCCCCAACCTCCCTCGGGATCTGGTTGAAACTCTCCCGGAGGTGGGAGTTGAAGACCCCCCTAACAGAGGGATCAGCAAGACGTTCCCAACAGACCCTCACAATACGTTTGGGCCTGTCAAGTTTGGCCTGCCATGTCCGGCATCCTCCTCCGTAAGCGGATCCAACTCACCACCAGGTGGTGATCAGTTGACAGCTCCGCCCCTCTCTTCACCCAAGTGTCCAAGACATGTGGCCGAAGGTCAGATGACACGACCACAAGGTCAATCATTGATCTCCGGCCTAGGGTGTCCTGGTACCACATGTACTGATGGGCACCCTTGTGCTTGAACATGGTGTTCGTGGTGGACAGGCTGTGACTAGCGCAGAAGTCCAGCAACAGGACACCACTCGAGTTCAGATCAGGGGGGCCATTCCTCCCAATCATGCCCCTCTAGGTATCACTGTCGTTGCCCAGCAAAATTATGGAGTCGCCAGTTGGAGCATCTACCAGCACCCCTCGCAGGGTCTCCAAGAAGGTTGGGTACTCCACACTGCCGTTCGGCCCATAAGCCGAAACAACAGTGAGACACCTCTCCCCAGCCCGAAGGCTCAGGGAAACAACCCTCTCGTTTCCCAGGGAAAACTCCAGCACCTGGCGGCTGAGCTGGGGGGCTATAAGCAAGCCCACCCCAGCCCGACGCCTCTCACCATGGGGCACTTCAGAGAAGAAGAGGGTCCAACCTCTCTCAAGGAGTTGGGTTCCAGAGCCCAGGCTGTGCGTGGAGGCAAGCCCGACTATCTCTAGCCGGTACCGCTCAACCTCTCTCACCAGCTCAGGCTTCCCTTCCCCCAGTGAGGTGACATTCCATGTCCCAAAAGCCAGATTATTCGTCCAGGGTTTGGGTCGTCGGGGCCCCCGCCCATGACTGTTACCCAAAACACACTGCACCGGACCCTTACGCTCCTTCCTGCAGGTGGTGGGCCTACGTCTTTTCTTTGGGTTGTTTATTTTTTAACATAAAATGAATAGTTATTTACAAGAAATGACAACATTAGAGTTAGGATAAATGTAGTACTTTTTTTACTTAAATACATTTGGAGACAAGTACTTTTGTACTTTAACTCAGGTAGAAACTCAAATTGAGGACTTCTACTTTTACAAGAGTAACATTTTAACTAGAATATCTTTACTTTCTCATGTACAGCAAGTGTGTAAGAAAGAATTATTGTGTGGCTTTGACAGGTCTGTCAACCAATCAGAATCATCCACGTGACAAGGTCCCGCCCATTTTCAACCAATCAGAATCATCTATGTCACAATGTCCCGCCCCTTAATCCGATGAGGATGATGGAAGTTAAAATTTCATGAAGGATTCAAAGGTCACGTCTGGTATGTATTGATAAAAACAGGGAAGTTTATCTCCTGAAGGCTTCAAGGGCCACGTTTGGTTTGTATTGATAAAACACAGAAGGTAAGAGTGGCTTCCTGTGGAAGTTTTTCTCCAGAAGGGATAAAGGGTCACGTTTGGTGTGTATTGATAAAAACACAGAAGTTTATGAAAAGGGATATCTAATAATGACCCCTGCAACCCCAATCCCCTCCCGTCATGACCAAATACCCTCCCATCACGACTCCATACCCCCCCAGTCATGAGACAAACACACACACAAAATTTTTCCCTATAAAAATTTAATCTATTTACATGAAGAATATCGTAGATTCTTTGACCGCAGCTATAGCCTCTTGTCCTGGTGCACCAAAAAAAGCAAAATGTACTTTTGTTAGATTCACGAACATTTTAGATCATGAAAATATAAAATACTGGTCATTATCAAATGGCTGTACAGCCGGTTTTTAGGTTATCTGGACAGGCACTATTGTGCTTTTCAGGTTATCTGGACAGGGACACATCCACTTTTTATCGCAGTGACTGGGAAAAGTTTCGCGAAAGAACTTCAAAAAAAAAACTTTGAGTTCAGCAATCGTTTGAATTTATTTTCACCTGAGGCCTATAGACATAAGTGGAAAAACCATGCATCTCCACAACTGACATACCGCGTCAGAGCAACAAATTTCTCCGAGGACCAGGTTTCATTACGCATTTCTACAACTACTACCGATGACAGCACATCTGACAACAAAGAGAATGGTAACGTAATGTACGTTTGTACCAGCTGGAATGAACTAAAACAATACTTTAATCAAATCGATGAACTATACCACAAAGTGGAGAAAATTAAAGAAATGGAAGAAATAAAAGTAAGACTAGAGGAACTTTTCTGAGACACTATTCTTTCAAGATTAGTGTCTCCACACAAGGTGTCAGAAACCACACCTTCCAACGACTCCGCCCTAATGCTGTACATATATATATATGAGGCCGACTACAATTTGAGTTAAAACCTTCTGAACATCTCAGAACGAAATGTCTCAGGAATTCAGCCCCCTCTTTTACAGCCCGTCCGCTTCCGTGGCTAAAGAGGTGACCTGCTCTGCCGATGAAAACACAGCTGAAACCCAAGGAAAAAGAAATCTCACCTATCTGGCTACGAATGACGAGTTTGACGGGTGCATATCCACCACAGTGCTGGCCATTATCCGAGCAGTGACAGGAGAACTGTTGGACAGGATTATTGACGAAGATCTCAAAGACAACTGCAACGGCTGCACAATTGATCACCCGAGTCAACTCCAACACTCGTGCCTATTCGACCCTGAACAATACTATCTTCATATGAACTCATACAGATTGATGAAAAAGCTGTTTAAACCATGGTTGAAATACACTGTGGCTAGAGGTCTAAAAATGTGTGGTATCACACATACTCCATCCCTTGAGAAAATTCAAGGTATTGCAGAAGCAACAGTTTGTGACTGGAAAGATGAGCCTTTCATCAAAACTGTTCTGAGTGAGGCTAGAGAAAAAACAAAAAAAATCTGCAGCGACCAGATGTATGAAGACGTGCTGGACTACTGGACCTTTCACTCGTCTCTGGAGCCCCATGACCAGCCACATACATGGGGAACTTCAAAGCGCGCCACCTCGGTTCTGACACCGAAAAAGATCTAAAGACTGAAATCATCTCCGCTCTCCATCAAATCATTGAACTGCGAGTTAACAACCCATGTATTTTCACAAATCCCTATCCTGCTGCTAACGATGTTGTTTTTCGACTAGAAAAGCTTATGAACATCGTGAGAGATTTTACTAAAAAATGGAAATGTTTGTATAATGTAAACACTGAATGTCCTTTACACGTTTATGTACTAAGTGTTTTATCTGCTATGTTTACTGAGACTTTCAAATGTAAATCTAATCATGTATTATGCATCTTAACCTTTGTAACTGATGTGTTTTTTTAAATTGCTTAGAAATGAGAATGTTGATATTGCTTTAGTCTTTGATAAGCTGATTGAATATTTGATGCAGAAAAATGTAAAACTTAATCATGTGATAGGATTTAAAAAATAAAATCCTTCATCTATGTGTTACGGGACAGAAGGCACGGAGACAGAGAGATGCAGTGAGCTGTATTTATTAGGGCTCAAGCAGCGGAATAAAAAGGTGAGAGAGAGAGAGAGAGAGAGAGAGAGAGAGAGAGAGAGAGAGAGAGAGAGAGAGAGAGAGAGAGAGAGAGAGAGAGAGAGAGAGAGAGAGAGAGAGAGAGGGGAGAGAGAGAGAGAGAGAGAGAGAGAGAGAGAGAGAGAGAGAGAGAGAGAGAGAGAGAGAGAGAGAGAGAGAGAGAAAAAAATGAATGAGGAGGAGAGGGAGAGAGAGAGAGAGAGAGAGAGAGAGAGAGAGAGAGAGAGAGAGAGAAAATACTGCCCTGGATCGGTGCTGGAGAGGATCGGGGTGAGTAACTGGAGTCGGTGTAGATCTGGAAGTGGGAGACGAACACACAGACACACACGGGGAAAACACGAGGGACGAAGAAACGTGAGCGTAGCTGAGATAGCTTCTCGGCATAGAGAGAGTCCTTCTATCGTGAAACGAGACCAGACTGTGAATGGAGTGTGTGCGTGTCTTTTATGTGGTGCGGTGATTGGGAAGGTGATTACGTGCAGGTGTGTGTGTTTAGAATTCTGGTGAGAGAGTGCGCTGTGATGAATTCTCGTTGGAGCCTGGCGTGTCTGTGACACTATGACTGTGTTTGAACATTATTGTTCAGATTCTTCAGAATGACAGACCGTTTGATGAAGAACATTTATTATAAACCATTCGAACCTGGCTCGTATGGTGGATTTGAAAGTTTGCAAAGAGCCATAGTTGAGAAAGTGGGTAAAAGAGTTAATGATGTCGAGATAAAAAACTGGTTAGCCGAGCAGGATGCATACACTCTCCATAAACCGGGGTCTAAAAGTTTAAACGAAACATGGTTTTTGTGAAACATATCGATGAACAATGGGAAGCTGATTTAGTTGATATGTCCAACATGTCAGAGAGTAACAACAATGCAAAATTTTTGATAACATGTATTGATATTTTAAATACGCTTGGGTGCGTGTGTTACGAAACAAGACCGGTGCTGAAGTAACTAAAGCTTTTGAATCCATTCTAAAGGAAGATACAGTCCCAAAAAAACTTCAAACTGACCAAGGAGATTTTTTAAAAAAATTTAATGAAAAAAAACAACGTTGTTCACTTTGCCACGGGTCAAAAAGCAGCGGTGTGTGAAAGGTTCAACAGAACGTTAAAGACCAAGATGTGGAGATATTTTACAGCTTTTAACACGAGAAAATACACAGATGTCGTGCAGGAGCTGGTTCACGGTATCAACCACAATTACCACTCCAGCATCAAAATGAAGCCAGCAGAGGTTAACAAGGCCAATTCCTTCGGGGTATTTAAAACTTTTTATGGACTAAGCTCACTGAAAATTAAGAAAGTAAAATTCAAATATAAAATCGGGAACTTTGTTAGAATTTCCCGCTCAAAAGGACATTTTAAAAAAGGATACGAGCAAAATTTTACGGATGAATATTTTACAATTTCTGATCAGATCCCGAGAGATCCCCCGGTATATAAATTACAAGACTACAACGGAGGAAAAATTAAGGGAACATTTTATGAGCCTGAGTTACAAAAGATTATTATTGGCAGAGATAAGACGTTTAAAATAGAAAAAATCTTGTCAAAAAAGATTCAAAAAGGGAAAAAAATCTGCCTGGTGAGATGGGTGTGGTGGCCCGATAAGTTTAATTCCTGGGTTCCGGCCGAAGCCATAGTTAACATCACCCGTTAGATTTTTTATTTTTTATTTATTTTTTTGGTTTTTATTTATTTATTTATTTTTTAAAAAACTCATCTCAAACATAACTTCAAACCATAATCATTAAACCATGGAGGAGTGTGGATTCTATGTGACACTCCTGAGCAACGCATCATTAGATATTTACCCTAAAAATCAGCCCAGATACTATACTACTAAAATTAGCCAAACCAATTGATTTGAAAGGAGCATGGGAGATTTTAATCATAGAGGTTCAATACACCCATAGCTGGCACTCTGTAATCCAACAAGAATGTCAATTTCACGTGGTTCTGCTGGCGGGTTCAAAGAAAATAAAATACTATGTCTGTCACATTACTAAAGCGTATTATGAAAGTATTGAAAAACTGGTTAGTGAAATCAACCAAACAATGAAAAACCATAATATTGACATGGAGTTATCCTATAACCTCATGAAAAATAAAATACGTATGGTATGTAAAAAAAACTTACACTTTCAGCGCTACTGGAAACTTAGCTTAACTTAGTTAACGTTTGATGATCCGGAGGTGCCTTACCCGGCTGATATCCGTGCTGGGTTTTACACGATGTATGTGTATTCAGATGTCATTGAGTATGAACGAGTTGGTGACAGCTACGCCCCATTGTTGTGATGTGTACATATTTCGGGTCAAAACAATAACGTGGTCAAATTATCTTATGACAAGCCGCATTACGTACCTCTGACCAAGAATCAGATAACTGATAATCAAAGTTAAATCAGACCAGAACAGACGGATACCTTTTATTTATGGGAAATTTATAGCTAAACTTCACTTCAGACCCTCTAAGCATTCGTTCCGGTTGTAAAATGATGGACAGGTGGTACGCTGATCCACAGACCTATGTGAATTATTACGTCAATCAGGCCGGAAATGGTCTTCCAGGGTTTCAAGGTGCCCCTGTCATGTATGGTGCGGGACTCGGAGGTCTGTTCAAGTGTCTGTTTAGAATGGCTGTTCCATTTCTCAAGAGGGGACTAGCTATAGCAAATCCTCATTCAAAAACTGCAGCCAAAGGTATTGTAAGTGACGTAGTGAACACGGTTATAAGCAAAGCTAACACACAGAATCAGGATGGAGCAGGTCTTGCATTGATTTCGTGTAAAAAGTCTAAAACACTTCCTGGACAACAACATCAGATTCCGAATAAAAGACGTAGGACAACTAAGATCAAAATCAGTGTGAAAAAGTCCAAGAAGAGAGGCAACAGACGTCCTCCCGTCTCGTTCAAAAGAAAGCAGCTGAACATTTTCTAGCATTATGGCTTTCTTACATGGACTATCCGAAGAGTGCACAAAGTCTGAATTGGATATTTTCACATTACCTTATACCCAAACGAGTATTGAAAAGTACACTTACGTCGAAATTTCAGAGCTTTCTGCTCTGATGGACAATGGCCCCCTGGAATTCTTCGTGGCTGGAAATGGCGAAGATTACCTAGACTTGAACAACACGTTTTTACACCTCGCCTGTAAAATCGTCAATGCGGATGGAACCAACATAGCTAACGACGCTAAGGTGGGGGTTGTTAATTACCCTATAGCGTCACTTTTTTCACAAGTGGACGTAATGCTTGGCGATAGACTTATATCTCAATCAAGCAACACTTATGGATACCGAGCTATCTTTGAATGTCTTCTCAACTATTGTAAAGAGACCCTGGAATCACAATTTTGCACCGGTTTATTCTACAAGGACACAGCACGCCATATGGATGCCACTGATCCTGATGGTCGAAATGACAGACTTAAATGGAGGGCTCAGTTCAGTGCTGAAAGTAACACCTTTGACCTAATTGGACACATTCACTTGGATATTTTTTTTCAAGATAAGCTGCTACTGAACGGTATAGATTTAAGAATTAAAATGGTACGTAGTAAAGATGAATTTTACTTGATGAAAGATGAAAGAACTTGATGAGTTTCACTCTATAAATTCTCAACGCATCCCTTTTCGTTAAGAAAGTTTCTGTATCCCCACCGGTAAAGCTTGGGCATGCTAAGCGCTTCTTACAGCAAGCGCAAAGTATCTGATCGAAAGAGTTTGCATGAAGACTTTCAGCCTAGTGGCTGGGAGTCGCCATTGTTCTCAAAAAAACTTATTTCTAGGACCTTTACCTAAAACTATTATATTTGGATTGGTAGACAACGACGTGTATAGTGTATGACCATTGCCTGTTTGCTCTGTTTCTGTCTTTTGGATTACCCATTGTGCTGTTGCTTGGATCTGACTGCCTTATTGTGTTTCTACCTCTGCCTGCCCCACGTTGATGTCTTTTGCTTGCCGTTTTGGATTTGTTTGCTGTGGATATAATAAAGAACTGCACATGGATTCTTACGCCGCCTCCGCGACTTTACATAATACTTCGCCACCGATGAATCCAGCAGAGGTTTCCAATCTACAGGCCGCGTTCGCTTATCAAAGCGACGTTCTCAAAGACTACCGAGACCAACTGACCAAAGCACAAGCGGCCACCGACCATCTCACTCAGTATTTACGGTCACTATCACCGCCTATGCCCAGGGAGGTAAGCTTTGCATTACCTGATAACTTTAATGGTTCAGCAGAGCAATGTAAAGGTTTTCTCCGTCAAGTAGAGATCTTTTTCATGCATCAAGGAAATGATTTTGAGTCTGAGGAGAAGTGTGCATTTCTCATGTCACTGCTAACTGGTAGAGCGATTGAGTGGGCCGCGGCAGTTTGGGAAGCTGATCGCTTGTTTCAAACATCCTATACTTATTTTGTGAAACAACTCAGAGATGTGTTTGAATATCCAGCAGGGGGCAAAGATATTTCCACTCGTCTAATGCAGTTATCTCAAGGCCGCAGATTAGCAGCTAATTACGCCATCGAGTTCAGAACGCTCGCTGCACAGAGTGGTTGGAACGATGTTGCCCTCAAGGCCATGTTCCAACGCAGTCTGAATATAGAGCTACAGGCAGAGCTTGCATGTAAGGGTGAGGATCACTCTTTCTCTGAATATGTAACACTAGCCATCAAGATTGACAATCTCATGCGTAGTAACCATGCCTGAATCAAGTCAACGTATATGAGGAACATACCTACCCAATCCAATGATCATGCTAATCCAGAACCCATGCAGCTAGGAGTTCCGAGGCTATCTACCGAAGAGAGATCACGACGGTTAACTCATGACCTGTGCTTCTACTGTGGAGAAGGAGGCCACCGCTATTCAGTATGCCCACTCAAAGCCCGGAGGAGCATCAATGATAACAGCTGGGTGAGCGTTGACAATCTTTTACTTCGAAACACCAAATCGCTCACTATCACAGTCAGGATTGCTACTGAAAATGACTCTTTTGAATTCACAGCGCTGATTGACTCCGGTTCTGCATTGAATCTAATTCACCAAGACCTCAACGACATTCAACATCCCCATCCAACCCTGCAATCCTCCACTTAAGGTTAACGCTGTTAACAACAAGCCTATTGGAGACGGCATCATCCAACAAACTCTGCCCATGCAACTCCAAGTGGGACTATTTCATCAGGAAACCGTCACATTCTATGTAATTGACTCTCCACGCAATGAAATCATCCTAGGGTACCCCTGGCTATCTGTTCACGACCCAGTCATCTCTTGGCATCATGGTGAGATCACACATTGGTCACAATTCTGTTTCTCCCACTGCCTGAACAACACAATTATCAAGCCATGTCTAACCACCAGCGTAGAGAGTCCCGAGTGTAAACCAGTCACCATCCCATCATGCTACCACGACCTACAGGAGGTCTTCAGTAAGACCAAAGCTACCCAGCTACCACCTCATCGTCCCTGGAATTGTACTATAGACCTCCTGCCCAATGCCATGCCTTCCAAGAGTAAGGTATATCCTCTTTCACGTCCTGAGACCCAAGCCATGGAGGACTACATCGAGGAAGCCCTCAGTTCTGGTTTCATTCGTCCATCCACTTCCCCAGCAGCTGCAGGCTTCTTCTTCGTGGAAAAGAAGGATGGAGGACTTCGTCCATGTATTGATTACAGAGGGTTGAATAATGTCACAGTGAAGTCTCGATACCCATTAGTACCGGCAGCACTTGAGCAGCTCAGGGAAGCCAAGATCTACACTAAGTTAGATCTTAGGAGTGCCTACAACCTCATTAGAATCAAAGAAGGTGATGAGTGGAAAACTGCCTTTCTGACCACGAGGGGGCATTACGAATACCGGGTTATGCCGTATGGACTAGCCAATGCACCTGCCGTCTTCCAGTCGTTCATTAACGAGATCTTCAGGGACATCATGAACAAGTATGTAGTTGCTTACATCGATGACATTTTAATTTACTCCAAGTCAGAAGAGGAGCACCAGGGTCATGTCCGAACTGTACTCACCAGACTACTAGAGAATCAACTGTATGTGAAAGCTGAAAAATGTGAGTTCCATGTCCAGCGAACGTCATTCCTGGGATACAATGTTAGCTATCAGGGTGTGGAGATGGATAACTCCAAGATCACAGCAGTTACTGAATGGCCACGACCCACCACAGTTAAAGAACTTCAGCGTTTCCTGGGATTTGCAAATTTCTACCGCCGCTTCATCCGCAACTACAGCATCACAGCAGTGCCACTGACATCTTTGCTGAAAGGTAAACCTTCAAGATTAAAATGGACTGAAAATGCTACTCAAGCATTCACCAACCTTAAGAACAGCTTCACGACTGCACCCATCCTTAAACATCCAGATCCCAACCTACCGTTCGTTGTAGAAGTTGATGCTTCTAATAGTGGAATAGGTGCAGTGCTCTCTCAGCGCCACGGACAACCAGGCAAGCTCTTCCCCTGTGCTTACTTCTCCAGAAAACTAACGGATGCCGAACGCAACTATGATGTGGGCAACAAGGAACTTTTAGCCATGAAAGCAGCAATCGAAGAATGAAGACACCGGCTGGAGGGCTCCACTTACCCCTTCCAGGTAATCATGGATCACAAGAATCTTGAATACATCAAGAGTGCCAAGAGACTAAACCCTCGCCAAGCACGCTGGTCATTATTCTTTACTAGATTTCAGTTCACTGTAACTTACCATCCTGGCAGCAAGAACAGCAAGGCAGATGCACTCTCCAGAAGACATGATCCCCCACAAGCAGAATCCAAACCCGACCCTATCCTACCACCATCCATTATCATCTCACGAGTTACATGGGATTTGATGGACGAGATCCAGAGAGAACAGCAGAGTGAACCAACACCACCAGGTTGTCCTCCTACAAAGCACTATGTTTCCTCAAATCTTCGAATCCGAGTCTTGCAATGGGTCCACACATCACTTTGCTCAGGTCACCCAGGTATTTCAAGAGCACTTTGTCTCACACAGAACTCATTCTGGTGGCCGTCCATGGTGAAGGATGTAGCAACCTACGTCAAGTCTTGTTCAGTTTGTGCCCAGTCCAAAACACCCAAGGAACTACCGTCTGGTTTGTTACAACCATTGCCCATACCCCAAAGACCTTGGTCAAATCTCTCTATAGACTTTGTCACTGACCTGCCCCCATCAAACGGATTTACTACGATTCTGGTAATCATTGATCGCTTCTCTAAAGCCTGCCGATTAATCCCTCTGAAGGATCTCCCCACGGCCATGGAAACTGCGCAATCCCTGTTCCATCAGTGTCTTCAGGGTCTATGGCATACCTGAAGACATCGTTTCTGACAGGGGAACACAGTTCACGTCACAGGTGTGGAAATCTTTCTGTAAGCAGCTGGACATCAACGTTAGTTTGACCTCAGGCTACCATCCTCAATCTAACGGGCAAGTGGAGAGGCTGAACCAAGAAATTGGCAGGTATCTCAGGTCATATTGTGGTCGTGAACAGCATCGTTGGTCTGAGTTTCTACCATGGGCAGAGTATGCACAGAATTCGTTAAGGCATTCATCTACTGGTCTCATGCTGTTTCAATGCGTGCTAGGATACCAACCCCCCATGTTCCCGTGGTCTGGTGAACCCTCTCTGGTACCTGCAGTCGATGACTGGATTCGGCGTAGTGAGAGGGACAGTACTCATGTGCGTCTGCAAAGGGCTGTCAGGAGTCAGGAGATCCAGGCCAATAGACGACGTTGCCCACATCCTCCCTACCAACCTGGACAGAGGGTCTGGCTCTCCACACGGGACCTCAAGTTACGGCTACCCAGCAGGAAGCTGAGTCCAAGGTATGTAGGCCCATTTTAAAATCTTGAAACAGATTAATGAGGTCACTTACCAGTTGGAGCTTCCTGCTAATTATCGTGTCTCTCACACTTTCCATGTTTCCCTCCTCAACCCGGTCCACCCGGATGCTGACCCCAACGTCGAGAACCAGGAGCCACCCCCACCGCTGGACATTGACGGTACCCCCCGGCATATGCGGTAAGGGAGTTGTTGGACTCCAGACGGAGGGGGGGTCAGCTCCAATATTTGGTGGACTGGGAGGGATACAGACCTGAGGAGAGATCATGGGTAGCTGCTCACGACATCCTGGACCCGTCAATGATCGAGGACTTTCATCGAGCCAGACCCGATCGTCCAGCACCGCGACCACGGGGATGTCCTCGTAGAGCGCCAGGAGTCGCTCCTGGGGGGGGGATTCTGTAACGCCACGCCAGCAGAGGGAGCCCTCTCCCGAGTACTGACTGTTTGCCGCTCCCTCTGCTTCATTGGTTACTTCCTGTTTGGTGGACATTTAAGCAGGGCTAGGCTCTCAGACCATCGCGAAGTATTGCCAGTTTACCTGCCTTACCGAGCGTTTTGACTATCTAGTGTATGACCATTGCCTGTTTGCTCTGTTTCTGTCTTTTGGATTACCCATTGTGCTGTTGCTTGGATCTGACTGCCTTATTGTGTTTCTACCTCTGCCTGCCCCACGTTGATGTCTTTTGCTTGCCGTTTTGGATTTGTTTGCTGTGGATATAATAAACAACTGCACATGGATTCTAACGCCGCCTCCGCGACTTTACAAACGGGTGAAACTCTGTCAGGGGTCCGAGAACTATCTCTGCTTTTAGGGGGTGGCGAAGGGGAAACAACTTGAGAAGGATCTTTAGATTTTTTTATGACTGCCATTTTGTGCCAAACACCCCTGTTAGGTATGGTTGAAAAAGGTATATTTAGGTTAGCTACAGTATGCAATAATTCTGTCCATCCTAATGGCCTCCAGTCGTCTGAAACATTATGAGGGGCCGTGAGATTTCTAAGAAGGTCCACCATGTGAGATCCTTTGACAGTGTTTACGTTAAAAATAAATTCTCCATCATTTCACGAAGCAACATCACCAGATTTTAAGATTTTCTCCATAATGTACAAAGCATTTCTTTTACTCCTTGAGGCTACGCTAGCAAGTACCTCTTGTACGACTTCATCTTTGATAGGCTGCGTAACTTCAGTCGCTGCTGCTTCAATTTTACTATCCATTATTTTAGGAAGGGACAGAGTCAGATGAGTTGTTTCCTACTCTCCTAGTTTAACCAAGTTTAAAAACTTTTGCAGGGCCACCGTGTAGAGTTTTGCCTTCTCATATTCATTCAAATCTGTTCGTGACAAAATCATACGTATTCCATCGTCTAAGCTGTTTTCAACAGTCTTTCTTAAGCTTTCTTTATCCGTAGAAATGTTTCTAAACTTATCAAGTTGGTGCTGGGGGACCAAGTACATTTTCTCAGCCGTCTCCATGTTAACTGTTACGAGAAGCAAATAAACTACTTATAAAAGGCACAGCTATGCTCAGCAGCGGGAGAAGAAATCCACCGGTTTGATTAATAACTTTCCTTTTGGTTTCAACAGACGCTCTACAACAGATGTCAACAGACGTCAAAGTCGCGAAAAATGATGCCGGGGTGACCGATTGGGTATGTTTTTGTCTTGTTTACATAGGCATAAAGAGAGGTGAAATCATAATAATCTATTCTCTCATCGGGTTGTGCTTCATAATGCAAATGAAGTGCATTAGTTCGACCGCCATAATGGGCGTCTCGAGGGTTTAAACACTCGGGAAAGTCAAACTCTTTTAGAAAGTTTATAACATCGCTTTTCTTCATTTCACTCCACTCATGCTCCCAAATTGTTGTGACTCGCAATTTATGGGTCTCTTGCAAATACTTAATTTATTCCAACGTTTTTGACGGACATCACCGAAGCTAACGTCAGAGCTAAGGGGGTGGGGGAACGATGAGGGAAAACATTTTTCACAACCATGATAAAAACAACAGAGAAACTCAAATGCCTTTCACATCTGATTCACTTCACAATATCCATCAACAAAATATAAGCCAAACCCTGCTTCACCTTCGTTCAGAGCGTGTTGTATGGGGAGGTTTTGCGTGGCAGAAATGTATTCAAGCCACTGAATGGATGGTGTTGAGACAGATTTTTGACTGTTTATGTAATTGTCAAGCGGCGGAATAGCTAGAACGTCACGGGGGAGAAACATGGTTCTAAAGATTTTCATACAGACAGATGCGATGGTTATATATTTAAAAGGGTCATTCTACTTACTAGAATTTAATTTCTGAAAGCTATACACCCTTGTCTCAAAATGTCAACGTCGTTCATGCAGTATTCAAACATCTCTTTGTTGAAATTAAAAACTTTGCCAGTCACCGTTGCGTACCACTTGAAAAAATCTTCCCTGTCTTTAGGCATCATGCTATCCACACCGTAAAACTTAGGCTCGGGATATGGACCTATGTAGTTTTGGTGTTCTAAGGTGTTCCAGAAATTAGGAAAATATCCCTTCTTTTTTTCTGAGAACCCCATGGCTTTAGGAAGGCTTTTAAGCTTCATGGGTAAGAAAGACAGACTATCAATGTAGTTCTGTCGAAAAGCAGAATCTGTGAAACACAGAATTTTTCCACCTGGCGCGATGATATCGGGTGTGATTCCTTCTTTCACCAAGTGATTTAACAAAAGGTAGGAATCGAACCCTCTAGCATTATGAGCGAAAAAAGTGTAGCCTTTGAAATGGTTGCGACGGAAAGTCTTAAAAAACGCAGCTTCACACCCCTCCCCTTTGAACACCCAGGCCCTGCCGCAATAATTCATACAACATAAGAAATTAGCAGTATGAGTTCCTGTTTCCTGTCTAGTCTCGAAATCATAAAAGATGTATTTCATATTAGCCGGTTCTTTCTTTAGCGGTTGTATAAAGCAGTTATGCTCTGGATCTGAATCCAGTTTTTCACCACAGAGTTTACACGACCTCTCACTACAGACATGTTCTTTACGATTAAAGGGGTCCTGATACTTTATGATATTGCAGATACTACAGTAGAAGCCTGTTTCACACAATGAATATTCACCTTTGTCCGTTTAGATTTTTGCTTTATGTATGTCAAAACAATATTTAGACTTACATAACCTCGAACAATCAGGGCATTTAGTTATATCTTGACGTTGCTTGTAACAATCAGCGTTACGACAAATGTTACAGCTAAAATCACAATGGTGAATTCGTGCATCCTCATACCCTGAGTGACAGAAACGACAGACATAACTATCACCCAAAAGGCCTGTGATGCTTTTAACCCTGAAATAGTGGTTGTCATGCAAAAACATGTAAATGGTTTTTTCATGGGGAGTGTTGTTGGTTTGAAAGAAAGAGTAGCCGGCTTTGTTGTCAGAACAGTGCATGATTACTATTTTACACTTCAAATGTGTCTCAAATTTAGAAACATCAGCAAATGTGACAGCTGTGTTTTCGGATAACCCTACACCGTGTTGAATTTGTTTAGCGATTTTTTCTATTTGATAAACATTTTTTGGGGGGTTCAAAAGTTGTGTAACGCTTAGTGCAAAGCACATGTTGTCTTTATTATGAAATATATACAAGTGCTGCACCTTCTTCTGTACAACTTCTGAACTGAATAATGAGCCTACTTTTCTTCCCCTAGCTGAACCACCCCGTGGTGGTCGGACTATTTGGATCACCATTTCAAGTGTATTATCCGTAAAAATTTCACGTCTACTTTGAACAGAATTTTCGAGCATGGTCAGAAAAGACTGCAAATCGACGGACCCATTGACTAATTGAATGCGTGATGACAAATTGAGTGTATCGCCTCTAATTTTAATGGTTACCAGATCCTTAGGTGAAATCATTCCATTAGCCACATCTAACAAACTGTTTAAAATCTCTAAAACATTATTATAAAATTCCGCAAAACTGTCTACATTAGCAATCGATGAAAAATTTACTCTTATCCTAATTTCGGTGTTATTAAATCTATCACGATTAATTATTCTAATATCAGGATCTAGCCCGCTACCGGCTTGCACATTTTCAACGTTAGGATGTGGTCTGTTTTCGACACTAGGAGGAGTTGTGAGGTTTTCAGCATTAGCTAATGGCTCGTTTTCAAAGCTAGGAGGTGTGAGATCATCATCATTACCTATTTGTTTGTTTTCAAAGCTAAGTGGGGGCGTGTTTTTAACACTAGGAGGTGTTACGTTATCCGTTTGAACATTTAACTATTCAGATTCAGGGTTATGTGAATCATTGGCAGCGGAAAAGTTTACAAAACTTTGATTTAACACGATAAGACTTTGATTAAGATCATGAAACAAATCATGCGGAGATACCGGTCTATGTTGTTGATGTTCATTTTCTGAAGTAGAGGTGACATTGACGTTTTGTTCGGTTGATAAGACCAAACTTTCATTCAGCTGGTTCACGGCATCTAATAATGCGGGGTTTAATTGTGTATAATTTCCCTGTATGTTTAGACTATTTTGCATTGCTAACAGACTCCGATTTAGTTCACCTAATATGTCACATGTAGTCTGTGTTGTGTTTGTTACATTTTGAACGGAATTCTGACCAGGATGTTCAATACGAGAATTATCCTGATCCATACTTCTTAGATTTTCATTCAGCTGGTTCATGGCATCTAATAATGCGGGGTTTAATTGTGTAGAATTTCCCTGTATGTTTAGACTATTTTGCATTGCTAACAGACTCCGATTTAGTTCACCTAATATGTCACATGTAGTCTGTGTTGTGTTTGTTACATTTTGAATGGAATTATGACCGGGATGTTCAATACGAGTATTATCCTTATCCTTATCCTTATTAGGGCTCTGACTATCAAGCTGTTGTGACGGTTCTAAACTCTCGTTTAGTTGGTTGATAGCATCGATTAAATACGGGTTCAGAGTTGTGTATGAGTCGTGTTTTTATCAATACATACCAGACGTGACCCTTGAATCCTTCATGAAATTTTAACTTCCAACATCCTCATCGGATTAAGGGGCGGGACATTGTGACATAGGTGATTCTGATTGGTTGAAAAGGGGCGAGACCTTGTGACATGGACGATTCTGATTGGTTGACAGACCTGTCAAAACCTGTTTGATGAAAGCCACACAATAATTCTTTCTATTGTGTACTTTGCCGACTGAAATCTGTAAAAAATAAAGATTTGAAACTCCATTGCATATTTTAATGAAGAGCTGGAGGCGGACATTGTAGGATTCATATGCAGAGATTTAGGCCCTGTCCACACGACGCGGGTATTTTCAAAACCGCAGCTTTTTTTATGCAGTTTGTCGGTTCGTCCACATGCAAACACAACACCAGTTCACTAAAACTGAACATTTTTGAAAACTCCGGCCAGGGTGAAGATTTTAACAAACCCCGGTTGCAGTGTTATCGTGTAGAAGGCGAAAACGGAGATTTTTGGCTTGTGACGTTGGTGTACGCGCCGTCGTTTCCTTTCTTTGACGTCAGTGCGCTGCTATCTCCTTTTTTTATTTTATTAAATGCTATTATTATAATAAAAACAATTTGACATTGAAGCATTCAGTATTTGAACAATTCAAACAAATTACACAGAACAGGTTTACAAAACAAGTACACTATAGCAGGGTGCATTTGTGGAAAAACTATTGGGGGGATGTTTTTTAAGCATATGCGTTAGTGACCGCTATCTCCTCTGTTTACATGAAACAAGTGTGTGTTAGCCTAGCAGAACCGGTAATAACATTTTTCTCAGGCTTCTGATTGGCCAACATGGCTTTAAGGTTGAGATAATATCGCCACCTGTTGGTGTGGCATGCCCTTGACAGCACTTCAGACCGCGTTTTTCCGTTTTCATGTGGACGGAGATTTTTTTGAAACCGTGCTTGTGTGGACGAGATTTGTTTTTAAACGAAGGAGGAAAAACTCTGTTTTTAAAAATACCCGTGCACGTGAGGACTAGGCCTTAATGAAAGACGGCAGACAAATCGTAAATCCAATAACCAAGCAAAGTTAATCAAAAAGCAGATAATCCAATCAGCAAAGCAAACAAATCCAAATGGCACAGATCAAAATCCACAAGACAGGCAAAAAGGGTCAGAACCAGGAAATCCAAATAGCAAGGCAAACAAATCCAAATGGCAAAAGCGAAACTCGAAAGTAGGCAATACAAAACTAGGTCATACACTGATACAATACAGACAGAGAAACACGGCTTGGTATGTCTGCTAAGGCGGAGCAATACTTCGCGTAGTGTGCTGTGTGTGCAGTGCTTATATGTCTGTATGGGAACCCTAAAGCGCATTTCAGAACTCGGGTGATTGCTTCCACTGGTGTTCTGGATCCCAACGAGATGTGACAGAGCCCCCCTCTCTATGAGCAATTGTCGGCCAATCGTCGGCCGCAGGGACAACCGAGGGTTCCTCAGACCATGGAAACAATGCTGGCTGATAGCCAAGGACACACTGGAATTGGGTGATGCCGGTGGAGGAGTGGAGAAGTGAATTCCGAGCGTATTCGGCCCAGGGGAGGAATTTGTGCCACCGATGTTGCTCTCGGCTACAGTTAGACCCAATTTATCTCACGAGCTCATGATTGAACCTTTCTGCCTGGCCATTGGACTGGGGATGATAAGGTGCAGAATGCCCGCCATACTCTCGAGTTAAACTGGACACCACGATCAGACACGATATCCTCGGGGAGTCCATAGTTCCTGAACACGTGTTGAAATAAGGCATTGGCCGCTTCCATCGCTGTGGGTGACCCTTTAAGGGGAATTAGTTTACATGCTTTGGAGAATCAGTCAATGATAACCATAACAGTGTTAAACCCATTGTAGTCAGGCAGGTCTGTGAGAAAGTCTGTGGAGATATGGGACCAGGGGCACTGGGGAATGGTCAGTGGTTCCAATAATCTGTGGGATAATTTTTTAGGCTTATATGAATTTGTGTGATTGTAAAAGGATGAGGTGACATCATGAGTAGTTTTGAACACCATTTCTGTTATTGGTTTAATGAAGTAAGGCTCACAAGAAGGACACATTGTTTGTGTGTGTCTGTTAAGCTTGAATAGTCTTTGTGTAGCTAATGAATTAGCAGTAGCATTCTTGGTGTGGCAAGTCTTGTCGAAAACAGATAGAGCAGCGGCCATTGTAACTTCTCTAAAGTTGAAGTTAAAGTCAAGGTCAGGTAGTCTGCTCAGAGCAGATCTGTGAAACACTACTTTTTAACTTTTTCTTAGTTAAAGTCTGCTCATTAGGCTGATTTAGTCAGGTCAGAGTGGAGTTGGAGTCAGACAGTGGTAAAGTATTAATAGGCTAGAGTCCAACAGATTTGTTTTAGTGTGTTCTACAAAGATATTTTTTCCCGACCATGGTTCTAGAGGAAGGAAAAAAAAGCTGAGTCAGCAAGGCCTGAACGTATGTCCTTGCTAGATAGAGTGTTAACAACTCTTAGATATGACAACCAATGCATGGGACGTGGCCCAACAACCAAATGTAAATTTATAAATAAGAATAAAGATTCATATATACATATATATGGGCTAAAGCTAAAATTAAGATGTAAACAGAGCAAATAAATGTAACCTCTTAGACAATAAAACCAAGTAGGTGAATAAACAAGGATAAATGAATGAGAATTGGGGAAAAGTCTTAGGAACTACATATCATCTCACATGATTCAGCACTTAATCGCAGAGAAATCAGCCTGAAAGAATTTAGGTTTAAGATTTGGTAACACTTTATTTTGATAGTCCATCTGTTGACACTCTACTAGTTATCAGTACTCATTTAGTAGCATGTCAACAGTGCATCAGTTGACACTCAACAACATTGTTTCAACAGACAAGTAACATACATTCAACTAACTGCCTGTAGATTATAAGGCGCATTTTAACTTCTAATCTATAGATTTTACAAAAAGTGCATGCTGACTGTCAGTATTTATTTCGCAACAGGTTGTTAACTAGTAGTCAGCTGACTTTCTGTAGATTGTGTTACCATCCTCTAAGTTGTCTACCAACTACTCAAAATCAATCTGTCAGCTGAAAGTCTACAGTCATGTCAACATATGGTCAAGAGCATATTATATTATCCTTACTTAAGGGTCTCAAATGCATCAAATTAATAATTATTTATTTTTATCTGTTGACAGTCAACTAAACATTGGTTGTGCATCTGTTGCTTGTCAACTAGTCTAAAGTTTATGTTCATGAGATCATTAGTAGACATTCTTAACTAAGAATTTGTAGATATATTTTAGGACTATCCAATTAAAGTGAAAAATAGTTGATAACAGTTGAAAGTCTATAAGCTATCAACAGAAAACCTACAGCCATCCATTAATTATATGCAAGATATTTACAGTTTAAAATGAGAAGTTAATACCAGACTATGAACTACAATAGAACCAACACTACAGACAGGATATTAGAGAAAGTTGTTTTATTAACAATGTATTTATACAAACCCATCGTTCACTAGGGCATCAGATCTGAACAGTCTAATTATGTTGTATCAAACTTTACTTGAATTAACATTACATAAAACAAAAACAAAACAACAAAATAAAATAAACATGCTGCACTGGCAGCACTACAAATAATCAAACAAGTCTCTACCATGTCATCGTAGGGGCAAAGCAACTTCTACTCAACAATCTACTCAAACTTAGCTAACATCCTGTTTCCTACATTCAGTCTTTCTTTGCAGAAAAGGGGATGAGCTGTTTGTTATTTTTCATTTCAATGATTTTTTCTGCCAGTTCACCAGCTATTTTTTTTTGACAAAGTTGTGCTAGTTTAAAAAGTGTGTATTTACCCTTGAACTGGTTTAGGACACTTTTGTCTGCTATGTAAATCTCTGCAATTGCTGCCGTGTCTTTCACAGCATTTCTTGAAATGTGAGCTTTCTTGAAGGCTGCGGTCATCCTGAAGCCTTTTTGCAGAAGTTTGAGGACACGCAGATATCTTTTCACCACATCTGAAATTGAGACAACTGAAAAGAAAACAATTTGAATAAATCACCGATGAGTTCTATGTTGTGTCTTGTGTGGTGTCTTAGTTGCAGAGTGAGCCACAGTGTTTCCCAAAAATGTTCTCTTCAAAAGGAAAGTTACAACTTAGATTAAGGTGTGTGTCTCTGTATTTTATAGTGTGAGGGCAGTCTGCTAATTAAGGCAAAACTATTTGCTTATTATTGGTTTAAAAAATGAGGTAAAAACTAGCCAGCATATTCTTTATATTTAATGATTAATTACAGGTTCACCTCATCCAGCCATAATAAGTAAGTACATACATAGTGTGTCTTTATTTACTTCATTCAAAACATATGTGGGATAGTGTGCACAATGCCTCAAATCCAGTTAATAAGCCACTAACCCAGATAGCACACGTAAGTCTGTAAGATGTCTGTTAATGATCTCTTGATCAGGAAAGCATCTGCTGTTTACATGTATGTGTGCTATCAGGTAAGATACAAATGATAACCTAAACACCTACACTATTACCTAAATAAGTACAGCATGTCTTAAGAGGCTACCATACCTCGCTCTCCTTTTCCGCCTGACCTCTTCATCTTTTTGTTTTCCTTCTTTCTTTTTTAACTTCTCTTCTTGCCATTTTTCTTTTTATACTTCTTTTTCTTCTTTTCCTCAACCGAAGAGTCAGAGGTAGAGCTGGAACTGGAGTCATCAGAGCTTGAATCAGTGCTAGTATCAGTGCTGGAGTCCAGCATCATGGCCTGTGGCTCCTCATCTCCAGTGGCCATTATCTCCATGTTCCCATCTGTCAAATGATAAAACAAACACAAATAATGTTTAGAGCTTACCTTCACTAGAACTGGGAATTGAAAATCAAGTCAAATTCCAGAATCGGATACTTAAGGTCAGGAATCAGGTAGTTGAAAATTCAAGTTCAATTCCACAATCTATTCCTGGGTGTGCAGCTCTAGTTTGCACACAAACAGCTCTTAAATGAGTCCAGTTTTTATGTAGCTGGCTGATATTCAATAATACCCAACACTAAACACCATCAGCTCTGCACTTATACCCACTGCATAACATTATAGAATGTTTATTATTATTGATTATTAATGTGGTGGAGATTACATTGTGTCTAAAGAGACATTGCAGAATTACAAATAATGTGTACAAAGTCTCTTAGGTTTGATATATACAAAAAGAAAAAATAAAGTAGTGTTCTATTTTCAAGCTGCATTGTGTAGAACTTTACTATAACTATTATAATATTGAAGGTAACCCTTTTTTGTTTCAATTAAATATTATGGACAAAAATCAGCGCCATCCCAGCTAGAAATGTGATTGTTATAAGAATGTTTTGAGAACATTATGCTATGTTCTGGCAATGTTTTCAGTGGCTAGTTTTATTTTTGTTCCCAGAATATTCTCCTAAAAAGGTAGGATAACATTATTTAAAAACATTGTAAAAATGTTTAGTAATAACATTGTTAGAACATTATCATGTCACCGTGATCGAGGTCAGTTCTTACTTCAGTTAGGCAGTTTGACTCTTGACTGTTTTAGGGCTGCTCTTGCTGTTTGATATGGCAAGAAAGACAAGAGAAAATGTGTTTAGCTGTTGTCAGCTGATTGGTGATAAGAATATAATTGTCATCATGCAGTGGATTTATTAACTGATCTACTGCCTGAACTTTATATGAAAAAATGTTAACTTTGAGCTGGATCTTTTCTAAAAAAAAAAAATGAATAAATCAGATCAAAACAATAAATCTGAAAATACAATGTATACTAAACACTTCAAACCTCCTGCAAGATTTATTCACACACAGACATCAAGAATCAGCGTATGAATCTCAACAATGGTGCCATTTTGTCCATTCATGCCGCAATGCATTCTGGGTGCTTCATACGAAACTCATCCATGGCTCCCAGAATGCATTGCGGCATTATATATAAAATATGTGGTCAATAGCGCAGCATATTCTATTGCAAAAGCATGTCCTGTAATATATCACCATGTTTTGATATTTTGCTTGTTATAATAAACATATAAATATATTTTGACCATAATTTTAAGTATGTCAATTTCTTTTTCAAAGATTTTGGCTTCTCACAGATGATTATGATGGTGACTTTAATGTGGCACTGTGTTGCAATGAGCATCAATTCTAGTTACTGTACTATACTGTACTTTTTAGTTAGCTATGGTTGAATTTCAGCAGTAATGTCAAGAGTGTCAATGTCAAGTTGAATGTCAAGCCCCTCCTTGAACTGCCACCTTATTGTGGTGGAGGGGTTTGAGTACCCGAATGAACTTAGGAGCCATGTTTTCAGGGGCCTAGTGCTCCTGGTAGGGTCTCCCAAGGCAAACGGGTTCTAGGTGATGGGTCAGACTAAGAGCGGTTCAAGACTCTTATGGAAGTAATATCAAGGACCGTTACGTCGCCCAGACTGGCGTCACCAGGGCCCCACCCTGGAGCCAGGCCTGGGGTTGGGGCACGCAGGCGAGCGCCTGGTGGCCGAGTCTTTGCCTGCGGGACTCGGCCGGGCACAGCCCGAAGAAACGACGTAGGCCCACCTTCCCGTAGGCCCACCACCCACAGGAAGGAGCATAAGGGTCCGGTGCAATGTGTTTTGGGTAGCGGTCATGGGCGGGGGCCCCGGCGACCCAAACCCTGGACAAAGAATCTGGCTTTTGGGACATGGAATGTCACCTCACTGGGGGGGAAGGAGCCCGAACTGGTGAGGGAGGTTGAGCGGTACCGGCTAGAGATAGTCGGGCTTGCCTCCACACACAGCCTGGGCTCTGGAACCCAACTCCTTGAGAGAGGTTGGACTCTCTTCTTCTCTGGAGTGTCCCATGGTGAGAGGCATCGGGCTGGTGTGGGCTTGCTTATAGCCCCCCAGCTCAGCCGCCATGTGCTGGAGTTTTCCCCGGTAAACGAGAGGGTTGTTTCCCTGCGCCTTCGGGCCGGGGATAGGTGTCTCACTGTTGTTTCGGCTTATGGGCCGAATGGCAGTGTGGAGTACCCAACCTTCTTGGAGACCCTGCGAGGGGTGCTGGAAGGTGCTCCAACTGGGGACTCCATAGTTTTGCTGGGGGACTTCAACGCCCATGTGGGCAACGACAGTGATACCTGGAGGGGCGTGATGGGGAGGAACGGCCCCCCTGATCTGAACTCGAGTGGTGTCCTGTTGCTGGACTTCTGTGCTAGTCACAGCCTGTCCATAACAAACACCATGTTCAAGCATAAGGGTGTCCATCAGTACACGTAGTACCAGGACACCCTAGGCCGGAGATCAATGATCGACCTTGTGATCGTGTCATCTGACCTTCGGCCACATGTCTTGGACACTCGGGTAAAGAGAGGGGCGGAGCTGTCAACTGATCACCACCTGGTGGTGAGTTGGATCCGCTTGCGGAGGAGGATGCCGGACAGACTTGGCAGGCCCAAACGAAAGGTGAGGGTCTGTTGGGAATGTCTTGCTGATCCTTCTGTTAGGGGGTCTTCAACTCCCACCTCCGGGAGAGTTTCAACCAGATCCCGAGGGAGGTTGGGGACATTGAGTCTGAGTGGACCATGTTCTCCACCTCCATTGTTGACGCAGCCATCCGGAGCTGTGGCCGTAAGGTCTGTGGTGCCGGTCGCGGCGGCAATCCCCGAACACAGTGGTGGGCACTGGAAGTAAGGGATGCCGTCAAGCTGAAGAAGGAGTCCTATCGAGCCTGGTTGGCTCGGAGGACTCCGGAGGCAGCTGAGGCATACCGGCAGGCCAAGCGAACTACAGCCGTGGTGGTCTCGGAAGCAAAAACTCGGGTCTGGGAGGAGTTCGGTGAGGCCATGGAGAAGGACTATCGGATGGCCTCGGGGAAATTCTGGCAGACCGTTCGGCACCTCAGAAGGGGTAAGCAGCTCTCTGCCAACACTGTTTATGGTGGAGGTGGAGAGTTGCTGGTCTCGACTGGGGATATTGTCGGACGGTGGAAGGAATACTTCGAGGATCTCCTCAACCCTACTGACATGCCTTCTGTAGAGGAACCAGAGGCCGAGGACTCAGAGGTAGATTCATTCATCACCCAAGCTGAGGTCACTGAGGTAGTTCAGCAGCTCCTTGGTGGCAAGGCACCGGGGGTGGATGAGATTTGCCCTGAGTACCTTAAGTCTCTGGATGTTGTGGGGCTGTCTTGGCTGACACATCTCTGCAACATAGCGTGGTGGTCAGGGACAGTGCCTCTGGACTGGGCGACCGGGGTGGTGGTCCCTCTTTTTAAGAAGGGGGACCGGAGGGTGTGTTCCAACTATAGGGGGATCACACTCCTCAGCCTCCCAGGGAAAGTCTATTCCAGAGTACTGGAGAGGAGAGTCCGACTGTTAGTCGAACCTCGGATACAGGAGGAGCAATGCGGTTTTCGACCTAGTCGTGGAACACTGGACCAGCTCTATACCCTCCACAGGGTGCTCGAGGGTTCGTGGGAGTTTGCCCAACCAGTCCACATGTGTTTTGTGGACTTGGAGAAGGCTTTCGACCATGTCCCTTGTGGCATTCTGTGGGAGGTGCTCTGGGAGTACGGGGTCCGTGGCCCTCTGTTAAGGGCTGTTCGGTCTCTATATAACCGGAGTGTAGCGGTTTTACTCTCGTTGTGTTTCCACCCAATAAGGACAGTTCTGATGAATGAGGTCCAGAACTTTTATTCACAACTCTCGTTAACAGAGTGAGAGAGAGCACTTCTAACCCCGTCAGCGGCAATTGTAGCTCTGCTACTACTGTGCCAATAACGGATACAACAAATAAAGCAACCAGGAAAAATACAGTTAAATAAATAAGAACCCACAGAATAAAGTAAGCCAATCAAATACATATCACTATTATATGACATAAGACATTATATTATACACACATACATACACACATGCACACATATGCATATACACTACATGAAGAATACAATTTATTTATGGCCTACTCATCTCAGTGAGTAATTACATAAGAATATAGGCCACCCAAAATTGTACACAAATAAACACACAATTACGAACGCGTAAAACATGCATATCAAAATTAATACATCAAATAAAAATGCAGATAAATGTATCAAAAAGCAATATCCAATCTAACCTTATTCTTACAGATAGACCTCACTTTACTTTTATAACAAACTCATATAAAGTCAATTTTAAACACGTTCAACCTTATCTTTCAACATAGAACACAGTAAACATACAACATACCTGCAGAAATACACAGAGCACAATGAGGTTTTTTTTTTTGGACACACACCTCTCTCCTTCACTCTGCTCAGACAGAACGGAGAAAACTTGTAAGCTTATGGAAGTCAAAGTAAACGCTCGAAATGTAATCATCTACATTCATACCATGACATCACAACTTCACGTTGCATTTAGACATTATTTATCTCATGAAATAATGCATTGAACTCACTTAACGCACTTTAAAACATTCTTACCACAACTCTCATTAACAGAGTGAGAGAGAGCACTTCTAACCCCGTCGGCGGCAATTGTAGCTCTGCTACTACTGCGCCGCACGAGGTATCATGTGCATCACCAATATGCGCTCCCCGTAATACAAATTTCTGCATACAAGGTTCCTCTTACAAAAAATTATGTACATTATACCTTATAACTCAAAATATACAATAAATGAAAAATAAAAGGATTAAGTTTTGATTGAAGTTCACTCGACAACTTATAATTATTAAACCAGCTACAGGAGCAGGAGCTTGGTTCGCATTGCCAGCTGTAAGTCAGATCTGTTCCCGGTGCATGTTGGGCTCCGACAGGGCTGTCCTTTGTCACCGGTTCTGTTCATTGTTTTTATGGACAGAATTTCTAGGCGCAGCCAGGGGCTGGAGGGAGTCCGGTTTGGGGACCATAGGATTTTATCGCTGATTTTTGCAGATGATGTTGTCCTGTTGGCCTCTTCAGGCCTGGACTTACAGCATGCACTGGGGCGTTTTGCAGCTGAGTGTGAAGCGGCTGGGATGAGGGTCAGCACCTCCAAATCCGAGGCCATGGTTCTCGACCGGAAAAAGGTGGCTTGCACCCTTCAGGTTGGCGGGGAGGTCCTTCCTCAAGTGGAGGAGTTTAAGTATCTCGGGGTCTTGTTGACGAGTGAGGGAAGGATGGATCGTGAGATTGACAGAGGGATCGGTGCAGCGGCAGCAGTAATGCGGTCTATGTACCGGTCTGTTGTGGTGAAGAAGGAGCTGAGCCGGAAAGCGAAGCTCTCGATTTACCAGTCAATCTACGTTCCTACTCTCACCTATGGTCATGAGCTCTGGGTCATGACCAAAAGGGTAAGATCCCGGATACAAGCGGCCGAAATGAGCTTCCTCCGTAGGGTGGCAGGGCGCTCCCTTAGAGATAGGGTGAGGAGCTCTGTCACCCGGGAGGAGCTCGGAGTAGAGCCGCTGCTCCTCCACATCGAAAGGGGGCAATTGAGGTGGCTCGGGCATCTGTTTCGGATGCCTCCGGGACGTCTCCCTGGAGAGGTGTTCCGGGCATGCCCCACCGGAAAGAGGCCCCGGGGAAGACCCAGGCCACGCTGGAGAGACTATGTCTTTCGGCTGGCCTGGGAATGCCTCGGGGTCCCTCCGGAAGAGCTGGAGGAAGTGGCTAGGGAGAGGGAGGTCTGGGCATCCCTACTTAGACTGCTGCCCCCGCGACCCGGCTCCGGATAAGCGGAAGACAATGAATGAATGAATGAATGTCAAGAGACAAAAAACTAATGTCCAAAATAAAATATACAAATTATGCTTTGTTTATTATTAATATGCTTTGCTATTATGATTTCTTTATGTGAAAATATATATTCTTATTTAATGGTCATCATTTTTGTTAATGTTGATCCTTTGTAGATTCTCACAGGGTTTACATCTACGGCAAGTAGACATGCTTCAAGATGACATTGCAAAGAGCACAGCAACACTTTCTATGATGTCAAAGAAACACAGAAGAATTTGTGTAAAAAGCCTGGAAAAGCACAGAAAGAAAAAGAGGCAAAAAGTTGGTGGAGTTAATGTCATAGTTCACATTGATGAGAGCAAGTTCTGCCATAAACGCAAGGTAATGTAATCTAAATGCAATGCACTTGATGAAATGTGTTACATATTGTAGAACCAGAAAAAGCTGATATCAATATGTACATCATAGTTTTAGGATAGATATAAGTAGTGAGGGTAGACATCACTTTCCCCAAAGCTATCAATCAGTTAATACAAATTTGGTTTACTTTTTCTTATTTTCTTATATTGTAAGCATATTAATTGTATTATATGGAATTTTAAAAAAGTTTAGGATAGAAAAAGTATTATCATGTAATTACTCCTAACTAGTAATATAGGCTACTTTTACATGGTCAAGAGATTATTTTGATTATTTTCTAACACTGTTCATACTTTTTTTTGTAGTATGCAAGAGGACGCTTTGATAACACCTGGAAGAGAAAGCGAACATGGGTTTTTGGTATACTTGAAATCAAAGCTGCAAGCAGACATCCAATTCTTCGCCTTGTGAAAAAAAGAAACAAGGAAACCCTTGTTCCAATCATCAAAAAACATGTAAAAAGAGAAAGTCTTGTAGTGAGTGATGAGTGGAGAGCATACACCAGCCTTTCTCAGGAGGGCTACAAGCATGTGAGAGTCAACCACAGCCAGAATTATGTAGACCCTCAAACAGGACTACACACTCAAAACATTGAGAGAGCGTGGCAGACATATAAGAGGGAAATTTGGCGTATGCGGTGGAATAGGTCTGAGAAGGCCTTAAAAAAAACAGCTCTTCTTCATTGAGTGGACTTACTGGTTAGCCAGAAGACATAAACATGGTGTACTTGGAAGACTTCTCAAGGACATAAGGATTGTAAGTAACCAAAGATCAGTTTAAGACCCCCTTACTATCATGAAAGGCAGAATTAATTATTTCTTATTTTCAGATTTTTCAGATTTTTTGTTATTTTATTATTATTATTATTTATTTTATTTTGCTTTGGTGTTGTTGGCCTAGGACAATAAATTTGAATTGAAGTTTTTTTTTTTTTTCTTTCTTACAGTTCATCCAATAACACTAGTAAAGACTTTAATTAATTGTAGTGGTGGCAGTACAGTGCAGCATGTTAGTTTGTTTGTTTTTTCAATTCATTTTTGCCACACATAATCACAGTTCAGATCTGATTACCTTATGATATGCCTTTCCTTCTTTTTGTATGTGAAATCAAACCTATGAGATTTTGTACACATTATTTTTAGTTCTGCAATGTCTCTTTAGACACAATGTAATCTTTACCACATTAACACTTAATAATTAACAAAAATAAACATTCTATAAATTTATGCAGCGGATAAAAGTGCAGAGCTGAGGGTGAAGTTACGCTCTAAACATTATTTGTGTTTGTTTTATCATTTGACAGATGGGAACATGAAGATAATGGCCACTGGAGATGAGGAGCCACAGGCCATGATGCTGGACTCCAGCACTGATACTAGCACTGATGTCAGAAAAATATTAAAAAATAACAAACAGCTCATCCCCTTTTCTGCAAAGAAAGACTGAATGTAGGAAACAGGATGTTAGCTAAGTTTGAGTAGATTGTTGAGTAGAAGTTGCTTTGCCCCTACGATGACATGGTAGAGACTTGCTTGATTATTTGTAGTGCTGCCAGTGCAGCATGTTTATTTTATTTTGTTGTTTTGTTTTTGTTTTATGTAATGTTAATTCAAGTAAAGTTTGATACAACATAATTAGACTGTTCAGATCTGATGCCCTAGTGAACGATGGGTTTGTATAAATATATTGTTAATAAAACAACTTTCTCTAATATCCTGTCTGTAGTGTTGCTTCTATTGTAGTTCATAGTCTGGTATTAACTTCTCATTTTAAACTGTAAATATCTTGCATATAATTAATGGATGGCTGTAGGTTTTCTGTTGATAGCTTATAGACTTTCAACTGTTATCAACTATTTTTCACTTTAATTGGATAGTCCTAAAATATATCTACAAATTCTTAGTTAAGAATGTCTACTAATAATCTCATGAACATAAACTTTAGACTAGTTGACAAGCAACAGATGCACAACCAATGTTTAGTTGACTGTCAACAGATAAAAATAAATAATTATTAATTTGATGCATTTGAGACCCTTAAGTAAGGATGATATAATATGCTCTTGACCATATGTTGACATGACTGTAGACTTTCAGCTGACAGATTGATTTTGAGTAGTTGGTAAACAACTTAGAGGATGGTAACACAATCTACAGAAAGTCAGCTGACTACTAGTTAACAACCTGTTGTGAAATAAATACTGACAGTCAGCATGCACTTTTTGTAAAATCTATAGATTAGAAGTTAAAATGCGCCTTATAATCTACAGGCAGTTAGTTGAATGTATGTTACTTGTCTGTTGAAACAATGTTGTTGAGTGTCAACTGATGCACTGTTGACCTGCTACTAAATGAGTACTGATAACTAGTAGAGTGTCAACAGATGGACTATCAAAATAAAGTGTTACCTAAGATTTTGACTGAAAATGAAAATGAAAATGAAAATGAAAATGAAAATGAAAATGAAAATGAAAATGAAAATGAAAATGAAGGAACGGTGGCTTAGTGGTTAGCACGTTTGCCTCACACCTCCAGGGTTGGGGGTTCGATTCCCGCCTCCGCCGTGTGTGTGGAGTTTGCATGTTCTCCCCGTGCCTCGGGGGTTTCCTCCGGGTACTCCGGTTTCCTCCCCCGGTCCAAAGACATGCATGGTAGGTTGATTGGCATCTCTAAATTGTCCATAGTGTGTGATTGCGTGAGTGAATGAAAGTGTGTGTGTGCCCTGCGATGGGTTGGCACTCCGTCCAGGGTGTATCCTGCCTTGATGCCCTATGACGCCTGAGATAGGCACAGGTTCCCCGTGACCCGAGTGTAGTTTGGATAAGCGGTAGACAATGAATGAATGAAAAGCTAAGATTGGGGCACAAACACGAAAGGATTACTGATGAATAAAAACTAACACGAAATCAGATGTATAGGGGAAGCAATCAGGGAAACATGAGGAACAGGTGTGCAAAATGCAAGGAAACTGGACAGAGGATCGGGCTGAACAAACAAAAGCACAATGAGAACGGTGGTAAATGTATTGAAAAAGGGTGTGGAAAATGTGTGAAACAAATGAAAAAGTGTTAAGACATATTTTCAAGAAAAGACAAATGCTGTGCTAAGAAGGTGATGATGAAGATCAAGTGGATGCCAGTTTCATTAAGCATGTTTTTATCGAATAAGAAAAACTGTAACATTAGGAAATCTGACTCACGTTCATCTGATTCAGGTTCATCTGATTCCATTCTGCATGGAAGTAAGAAGGTAAGTTTTATGTAAATAAATTAAATACAGAGAAATCCTCAGACAATCACATGACAGACAAAGTTAGGTGACACAAAACGTGGTGAAGTGCAACAAATTCAAATGAGGCTCGATTCATCTCTTTCTGTCTATCATTATTGTCTTTACTGGTGAAAAAAGTGTCTTCTTTAGAAAAGGAGTTCTGTAACACACAGGAATCAGTCAGAGAGAGTTTAGGATTTTAATATAATGAGGGTCTGAATCTGAAGGAGGGTTAGAGTGAGAAGAAACAGTTAAAAAGAGGAGTGTTTATAACCTCTCTGTCCTTGTGCTCCTCCCCCCTCCCTCTGTCTATCGTTCTCTCATACACACACTGAAGCAGGAAGTTCATTTCAACAGAAACGAAACTCAGAGCGCGGCTCAATCTCTCTCTCTTCCTCAGTGTGTGAGTTCAGGAAAATGGCCGAGGCTAGTATTTCAGTAGATCAGGATCAGTTCATCTGTCCAGTGTGTCTGGATCTCCTGAAGGATCCGGTGACTATCCACTGTGGTCACAGTTTCTGTAAGGTGTGTATTAATGACTGCTGGGATCAGGAGGATAAGAGTGGAGTTTATAGCTGTCCTCAGTGCAGAGACACTTTCACCCCAAAGGGCCTGTTCTACGCAGAAACAACATGCTGGCTGAAGTGGTGGAGAAACTGAAGAAGACTGAAGTCCAAGCTGCTTCTCCTGCTCACTGTTACGCTGGACCTGGAGACGTGGAGTGTGATTTCTGCACCGGGAAAAAACACAAAGCCGTCAAGTCCTGCCTGGTGTGTGTGGCTTCTCTTTGTGAAACTCATCTGAAACCTCATCTTGAAATTCCTGCTTTGAAAAAACACAAGTTAGTCGAAGCCTCTGGAAATCTACAAGAGAAGATCTGCTCTGAACATGATAAAGCGCTGGAGATCTACTGTCGTACTGACCAAAGCTTCATCTGCTATCTGTGTACGATGGATAAACACACAGGACACAATACTGTGGCAGCTAAAGCAGAGAGAACTGAGAAAGAGGTGAGAAATACATGTCTAATCTATTCAGAGTCATTTCATGTAGTTTATATTTCCAATCTAAAGTAGCTGAAGGTTTTCACTCCAAGCAGGAGCCACACCTTATTCCACACTTTTAATGGTTTAGTTTCCTGACAGAGCAGGCTGTGAGCTATAACTCAGTACTGAATACTCATGCTCAATAGTGAATAGAATAACTTTAATAATAGTGGGTTGTGATTTTCACCACTGTAACTAAAATAAAATCACAGGACACCTGGTTATTGCTTCACAGGCTCCTGGAGGTCTCTGGACCTGACATAGAGAATCATAGCATTAGCAAGCTTTAGGTCACATGACAGCTACCAGATGGGGGGGGTAAAGGTGAACATGTGATTCCTCTAACACACATGAAGCCTCTGCGTCTTTCTGAGCTGCTGCTCAGGCGACTTCACAGAGCAGCTGAACACACTCGGAGGATGTGGATCTACTGAGTTCTGCACTTCTGCAAAAACCTCTGTCGAATTTAAAACACCCAAAATCCAGACTTACACTCTTTAATAAGGTTATCAAAAGAACTGAAGTGTATAACCCTTTATCTACAGTTAATGTATACTGAGAAACTCATAATCCACCAACAGTGAGATGTATTTGATTTGTCCTCAGAGTGAGTTAAAGGAGGAGCAGATGAAATTCCAGCAGAGAATCCAGGAGAAGCAGAAGAAGGTGCAGGAGCTGAAACAGACTGTGAACACTATAAAGGTGAGCAGTGAGCAGAGACAGAGCTGCTCCTAGAAACACACACAACATGGACAACCAGTCATTTACAGTCCCAGTAAGAGAGGGAATGATAGATGTGTGTGTGTGTGTGTGTGTGTGTGTGTTAACAGCTCAGTGCACAGACAGCAGTGGAGGACAGTGAGAGGTTCTTTACTGAGCTGATCAGCTCCATGGAGAAAAAGCGCTCTGAGGTGACGGAGCTGATCAGAGCTCAGGAGAAGACTGAACTGAGTCGAGCTGAACGACTCCTGGAGCAACTGGAGCAGGAGATTGCTGATCTTCAGAGGAGACTCACTGAGATGGAGCAGCTTTCACACACACACGATCACATCCACTTCCTCCAGGTAACA
>JAUCMX010000030.1:7169096-7206596 GCA_033459395.1 Hemibagrus guttatus | reverse complement strand
CTCTGATTGAAAGCTCTGCAGTTTGGCTGAAAATCTGTTAGCAATCCTCTACTGTATATAGTGAAGCACAAGTCTGGAGACGTGATATTTTGGCTCGTATCCTCCCGCCGTACACAGAATCTTCACGTTTCTGTAACAGCTGATGAATTATGCTAATTTTGTAAAATTGTAGTGAATTGTTTATTAGAATCTAGTTACAGAGTATAATATAGGGGCTGTTGGATCTCCTGTTTCAGAGAGATTTCATCATCCAGACCGGTGACCCTACAGGAACCGGCCGAGGAGGAGAGTCTGTGTTCTGGTCAGTAATAAACACCTCGTAACGACGATGATGTTTTAATCTGTTCGCCTTTTCAGGATTGTACATGATAAATGTAAATGTAGCATCAGTCTTGGAATATCTGCTAATATGAAGTTGTTACTATAGAAACCGTAGCACACAAGAAGAAGAGCATTAAAATATATTAATTTATGTCGTGTCAGTAAGCTGTACGGGGATCAGGCACGCTTCTTCGATGCAGAGAAGGCTCCCCGGATCAAGCACAAGAAGAAGGGGACCGTCTCCATGGTGAACAACGGCAACGAGCAGCACGGATCTCAGGTGCTTCTTTTTTTTTCTTTTCTTCTAGGTATGAAGTTAATACATGCATGTCTTCTTTGTTATTTACATATAAGATGTGTGTGTGTGTGTGTGTTGCCTCCTCCCTAGTTCCTCATCACTACCGGAGAGAACCTGGACTACCTGGACGGTGTTCACACCGCGTTCGGGGAGGTCACGGAAGGAATGGACGTCTTGGCCAAAATCAACGAGGCATTTGTGGACAAAGACTTTATTCCTTTCCAGGACATCAGGTGACAAAAAAACAAACCATGTGTTACTTCAACGTTCTTCTTAGACACATTTTAGAGCATTGCTGTGATCTATCACGTTAAATCTGTGTATTGTGTTTGCAGAATAAATCACACGGTTATTCTGGACGACCCGTTTGACGACCTTCCGGGCTTGCCAGTACCGGGTCGATCTCCAGAGCCCACGAAACAACAGCTGGACGTGAGTGTCTTAACCGCTTCAGTAGATGCCAGCAGTATGGTGCTTTTGTTCAGCCAGATGTAAACCAGCTGCTGAGGAATGTGTGTCTCATTAATTGAATCACTGACAGGTTTCTTAACTAATTGACTCACTCACTGACTGACTCACTCACTGGCTGACTCATTAACTAAATCACTGACAGATTTCTTAAGTAACTCACTCACTCACTGATTCACTCCCTGACTGACTCACAAGCTGTCTCATTAATTGAATCACTGACAGGTTTCTTAACTAATTGACTCACTCACTAACTGACTCACTGACTGACTGATTCACAAGCTGACTCATTAACTGAATCACTGACAAGTTTCTTAGCTCACTCACTCACTCACTAACTGGCTCATTAACCAAATCAATGACTGATTCACTTCCCGACTATCTTACCCACAATCTGACTTACTCACTCACTGACTGACTCATTAACCAAATCACTAACAGATTCCTTAACTGACTGAACAACTCACTCACTCACAGATTCACTGACTGTACGATTGACTGAGAGATTTACCAAATCCCTGACTGTCCGTCCCACTTAGTGACCGACTCACTGAAGTAGTTAATGTCTAACACACTCTGACTGTCTGACTCCCTGCATGATTGATCGATATAAACTCTTCCTCCTGAGATTACGGTGCTAAAATGTGAGCATGCTTAAAATTTTCACCCTCATGTCTATCAGCTTCAGCGATTAAAACACACTGAGTTGGTGAGAGTCAGGGGACCTTGGGGAATCATTCACAGTATGGGGCAAATTCATATTAAAGTGTGTGTGTGTGTGTGTGTGTGTGTGTGTGTGTGTGTGTGTGTGTGTGTGTGTGTCGCAGAGCGGTCGTATCGGAGCTGATGAAGCGATAAACGATGCTGACGGGAAGGACACAGAAGAGCTGGATGAACTGATAAAAGAGAAGGAAGCAAAGACACAAGCTATCTTGCTGGAGATGGTGAGTCTCTCTCTCTCTCTCTCTCTCTCTCTCTCTCTCTCTCTCTCTCTCTTTCTCTGTCACTCACTCCTTGTGTACATGTTTGTTCTATCAGGTGGGCGACCTGCCCGATGCAGACATTAAACCCCCAGAGAACGTGCTGTTTGTGTGTAAGCTGAACCCGGTCACCACTGACGAGGATCTGGAAATCATCTTCTCTCGCTTCGGCCCGATCCAATGGTGCGAGATTTTACCTCTATCATCACTGTGGCACTTTTTGGAGGGAAAAATCATTAATCATCATTAATTAGTTATTTCTCTAATCATTTGAACTGAAAAAGGGCATGAGCGATAAGATGGAGCCCGAGATGTAAGATTTATTTTCTGTACTTTTATTTTTCATGCACAGCTGTGAGATCATCAGGGACTGGAAGACGGGCGAGTCTCTGTGCTACGCTTTCATCGAGTTTGAGAAGGTTTGTATTGTACGGTAGGAAACGTAACATACTCAGTCGTTTGTTGGTGCTGTTTGGGGGTTTTTTTTTTTTTCAGCACAATTGAAGTAGAAAAACCTCAAAAAAAAAAAAGTTATAGTCCTGTTTGTTGGTTCTAATTTTGTTTTAAAAAGAAATCGTGGTTCCAAACCTAAAAATTAGTGGAAGCATTTCCCTATGATGTCATCACGGTGACCTTTCCATTCGTCTCTAAAGGGAACAGAAGCCTCTCAGGATTCAGCCGGACCTTAACACCACCGTTTAACGTTTCCCATTTCCCATAGCACAGTCATGTCTCAGTATTCAGCATGTTTAATATCTCAGGAGGATAACAGAGACAGAGACAAGCCTACAGGTGAGCCTCTGTGCAGATGTAGTTGCAGCTCAAGGCCTCCAGGGGGCAGCATGGACCCCCCCTTTCCCCCCCATAAGAAACCGAAGAGGTGTTGCATGTCCTACTGACAGTTTGAGCGAGTCGTAGTTTTGAATTCATCGTAGAATGACTCGAGTCGCTGCAGTTCATCCTACAATGTACACGTTCCAGGTGGACGACTGTGAGAAAGCGTACTTCAAGATGGACAACGTGCTGATTGACGACCGGCGCATCCATGTGGACTTCAGCCAGTCTGTGTCCAAGATCAAATGGAAGGGTAAAGGTAGGTGTGTGTGTGAGTGTGTGTGCCTCAGTTTTAGATGACTTAGCCTGTCTAAGTTCATTCTCGGTATTTAATCTTTAACTACATCTCTGAAATGTTGTGTAACAAGTGACTTTATCACCTGAATATTTTGTGAAGCATTTTGTGTGTTTTTGTCTGTCGTAGGTGGGAAGTACACTAAAGATGATTTCAGGGCCTATGAGAAAGACCTGGACAACAGATCTAAACTGGGTCTAAAAGACAAACTCAAACCCAAGCAAGAGTATCCTTTTGCCTTCTGTTTATTTTTTTATTTATTCAGTTAAAACCGATTTTATTTTTATTCGCAATCTGTACGAACTGAAAACAAAACACAGTCACAAGATGCACCGCATTTTTTTGCGAGAGTTCGTTTTGTTTAACGCTTTCCCGAAAGTTCTCGCTACGACCTTCTGCTGGACGAAGAAGAGGAAGACGTGGGGCGGAGGGATGACAGGAAACAGAAGGAGAAGAGGAGGCAGTCGGACGACGAAGACGACAGAAGAGCGAAGAAATCGAAGGCATGTAAAAAATAAATAAATAAATAAAATATATTCTGTTCTCTTTACCAGACCTGAAAATGTCCACTATTTATACAAGAAATAATGTAACCAAAATGAGAGGAAAAACTGTCTGTATTTGTCCCAGGACCTGCAAGTACGTTTTAGAGTAATAAACATACATGTGGAACATTTCCTGGGACCAGGACGGTCTTTATGAGTTTAACCAAGTCTTTAGAAATAAATCCTGTTTTATTTTTCTTCCTGTGTTTTTATTTCGCTCTAGGACGCCGAGCAGAGCTGGAAAGGGCGGAAGCAGCGATCACGGTCTCGCTCCAGAGACAGAGAGAAGGACAGATACAGGGAGAGGGATAGAGAGAGAGACAGAGAGAGAGACAGAGACAGGGACAGTCACCATGATAAACACGGTAAGCACAAGCAGAAAAGCCACAAACGGGATCGCAGCCGCAGTCCAAGGAGGTCCAAGGACAAGGAGCGCAGCCGGCAGTATCGCTGATTTATAAGGGGGGAAAAAAAGGACACTCATCACTATGGGGTGACGCCATACGCCATCGCAGGGTGACGCAGCTACAGAGCAAAGAAAACAATACCAATTAAATCCGGAAACCAAATTATTAATGCGACTATTAATGAGTTCAAGACTTGCACAACGTGAGCCAAAATGGCAGCCGGGCTTAATGTCATAATGTGGGTGAAAACTTCAGAAATATAAATAAAAGGATTTAGGATTTCATTTGCATAGGAATTGCTTGGTTCATCTCCAAATAAAAATAAAACTCCAGCAGAGATTTACACCACTCCAAACTTGTCTTCGTCTCGTGTGTTCAAAATCCGTCAGATGCGGTCAAACCCCCGGTCCTGATGCTGATTACTCGGATCTAATTTAATGCACGTTTATTCCCAGATACAATAACCTGTGGCGTGAGAGCGCCACTGGTAGAATGAGTGTTATAATTAATTTTTGGATTTTATTTGAAAGCTTAATTAAATTTTTTTTAAAGTTCTCTGCATACACGTTTCTTTTTATATACACCGATCAGGCATAACATTATGACCACTGAGAGGTGATGTAAATAAGACTGATGATCATCATGGCACCTGTTAGTGGGTGGGATATATTAGGCAGCAAGTGAACATTTTGTCCTCAAAGTTGATGTGTTAGAAGCAGGAAAAATGGACAAGTGTAAGGATTTGAGGGAGTTTGACGAAGGGACAAATTGTGATGGCTAGACCACTGGATCAGAACATCTCCAAAACTGCAGCTCTTGTGGGGTGTTCCCGGTCTGCAGTGGTCAGTATCTATCAAAAGTGGTCCAAGGAAGGAACAGTGCTGAACCAGAGCCAGGGTCATGGGCGGCCAAGGCTCATTGACGCACGTGGGGAGTGAAGGCTGGCCCGTGTGATCCGATCCAACAGATGAGCTACCGTTGCTCAAATTGTTGAATTGGTCCTGTAAGTATCCCATGTAACCCCCACCTCACAACTTATAGGACTTAAAGGATCTGCTGCTAACATCTTGGTGCCAGATACCACAGCACACCTTCAGGGATCTAGTGGAGTCCATGCCTCAATGGATCAGGGCTGTTTTGGCAGCAAAACATGGACCAACCCCATATTAGGCAGGTGGTCATAATGTTATGGCTGATTTGTGTATGTGAGTATTACAGTTCTCAGCAATTTAATAACTGTCATAACAGTAATAATAATAATAATAATAATAAAGCACCTTTGGCTACACTAATTATGATTTTATTTTAAATTCACTGCCTGAAGATGCCTCATCCATCCACTCAAAAAAGACACAAGTGGCTGACATTTATTTATTGGTATTTAACGCATCAAGCTCAGTACAGATATTTAGCACATCTTGATCAACCGAGGAAATAGCAAGAGAATCAGAATAGCAAGGTTTCCCTTTCCCCCCTCAACATCCAGAGCAGTCACGCAGCAGCCTTCCTCCTCCCACGGCAGGACGAAGGCTGATGAAACAACCTGAACCAATTCATCCACCACCACCTCAGAACCTATTCTGGGGGGGGAGTGGGAGTAACCAAGGGGGAAAGGTGGGTGGGGAAAAAAAGGGAATTGGTCCACACATTGTATAGAATAAAAAGTACAAAAATATGCACAAAAAAAAAAAAGAGGGAATGCCCCAAACTGCACTGGTTGGGAGTTTATAAAAATATTTCATCCAGAGTTTGTCTCTCTCTCGCTCTACACTCTAAAAACACTTCCTGTTAAGAAATGGTCCATATGAAAGATATTAGTGTAAAACATTTCCCTTATTCAGACAGGATACTGAGTGTTTGTCACTTAGCCCTTAAAAAAAAAAGCAAGATTTTATTTAAACGTGACTAAAAACGGCAGTGAGGGATTAAACCCCAAAGAATCGCCAATTCAGAATACGTTTAAGAGTACGACTCCGAAGCCGAGAGCAGGCCTGATTTCAGCACGCCAAAATAGCTTTATTTATTTATTTTTGAAGTAAACTGCAGCTCTTGTTTTGGGAAAACGCCTCAGTTCCCTGTTTGGCAGCGGTACGAGACTTTCGCGCTCTCTGGCTGGAGAGGCTTTGTGAAGTTTGCTGATGTAACAAACAGGGAAGTCACTCCATCGCTCCGGAGAGATCACACTAGCGTGCGTCAGGGTGGTTTGTAGAAGTGAGCTGCTTGTAGTATGGGATTTTTCCCTGGAGAAATTGACCAGATTTTTGGAAACGAATAGACAATAAATATTCGAGACGTAATTTAGCCCCTGTCTGAGCACATCATGGGAAATGTGAGAGAGAAAGAGTCAAAGGAGGGAGAAAAAGAAAATGGGGGGAAAAAAAAAAATGTAGTGGTGGACACAAAAGATCGTGGTGCTTGTATACCATTCAGTGTGTAAAGGGGAGGAGGCACTGGGGTCACGATTTAAACCCTAAATAAAAGAAAACTTAGTGGTACAGAGGAGAGTTAATTAAAAAAAATAAAAAAAAAGGCAGTTGATGCAACTGTTAAGTGTGGAATGATCCGGAAGAACCCTGACATGCTCAGATCCATACAGGTCTATTGTGTGCACTTACCAGAGTTGTGTATTGTGTATGGGGGGGGTATTTGTTGGGGGGGAGTGCTTCGCTGGGGAACGGGCACCATGCTGGTCAACCCTGAGGTCTGGAGGGGTCCTGAACAATGAGGGGTGAAAAACAACAAGAGAGCAGGCATTCACGGTGTTCATGCACATGTGGAACGGCTCCTCCTTGCACACGGCTACATTCACTGACCTTTCCCCCCTGTTCATAGGAGTGGAATATTAATAACAATAATAATAAAAAGCCATGAGTGACGAAAGGTGCCAAACTTTTTTTTAGTGCTTAAAACGCTTTGGTGCTCTCGGTGCTTATTATAAAGTGCAATATTTATTGTGTATGTTATTTTCTCAAAAGGACAGGTTTGATTGCGCAATTCATTCGTGGAAAAAAAAAGGCATCGTGAGTTTTATAGATATTAGATTATATATTTATAAATTTAAAAAAAGTTTTCCCCTCAGTGCTACGTTTCAAAATCAGGCTGGTTTAATGGGCAGGGTGTGAGGGTTGCTTTGTTTTTCGAGGATTGTGATGCTGCACTTTTAGTGAGACGGATCTGAGCATGCCAGGGTCCCTGCTTAGTGGGCGCGGAAACCCTGTCTGTGGAGGATGAGGGGGGACACCTGCAGGAAGGGGAGGCTCCTCAACTCTACATGCACTTCAAGATCACAGCAAGAGTGAGCTAGAATATCTACACGGACACGAGAGCTTTCATGCAACATATCTACGGATCGGGTACGACGACGTTTACGGGAAAAACTCGCAGTACAGCTACAATAACGAAACTCCAGGCAGCAGCGGCAAAGCTTCGCGGCTCTGCCCGCTTTCTTTCGGCGCTTCCTCATCTCTTAGCTCTGCTGGCTCTGCTGCGGCTTCTTAGTGTAACTGGTAAAGACGAAGTTGTAGTCGTTGAAGTGGGCTAGCTGGCGATCCAGGCGCCTGTAGCCGTCGAGTTTCTGCGCAGACGAGAACACGCTGCGACACTTTGAGCTCTGTTAGAGAGAGAGAGTCGGAAAGAAGGAGAGTCCGTTAGCAAATATGAGCAGACATCATGGTATACAAATACAATCAAGTGTTACGTAATATTTATTTCTACGTTATTCTGCTCATATATTAGTGTAATTACGGTAACAATTCTATTCCAGCAATTACAGGAATCTTCTAGACAGTAAGCTCGTTAGCTATGTTTGTATAAATCGACATCTTGATTCGAGCCCCATCGTTAAACGTGGCATTTCGATCGTCATGTACGCTCACCTGATTAACAAAAAGCGTAGTCACAAATTTTCCTGGCTTGAAGACGTCCACGACTTTCCGGATGAGATCGTCGTAGGACGTCTGGGAGAGGTTGGTTTCGAAACTAACGTACGAGAACTCTGGCTCAGGGGTGATGTGAATCGTCCAGTAAGTTCCCTGTTCATCGGTAAAGAGGATTTTTTCCCCGTTAATAAATCCGTAGCATTATAATGCTGCCTCTGATCCAACGTCGTTTTAAAATTGTAACACAACATCCAATCGGATCATTAAGGCTAATATCCACTCCGTGACAGTCTAAAGATTTTACACTGATTAACGTTATTGTATTTAAATACGTACATCCGTTTTCATTCCATTCATGGAGTATCCACAAGGGTTGAACATTGTGGCGTCGATCACAGAACCTGGAATCAGGTCACGAATTCCACTCATCTGTGGAGCAAAACAGCACTGGTTACCTTAACCACTCACTGCTAAATTTACTATACGAGATTCATCACACTGAGGAAGCTCATAAAGGACATGATACGGACCGAAACTAGGCTTATACGTGCGCTCACACTCAGATACACAGATTTACACGTGTCTAGAAATAGGTTTAAATGGTTCATTTTTATTATTAATCATGTAATGGATCCTGCTAGGTCTGTCGGATATTTTCTCATGTTGTAATTGTAATTTTCCTTTATTAAATGTATTTATTAGGCTTGCTTATTGCAGAAAGATTGATTTCCTTTCCCTGCTCACCCCCAAACTGTCCATCTCTAGAACCAAGCATTATTAACATATTAATAAAAATATAGTGACCAAGCAACAATCCCTAGATCTGAGGGATTGGTTGGGACACGTACACGAGTGACATCATTAGCGGAAACACCGTCTTTCATGTAGAACTGGTCCATCACAGCTGGATCGAGATCGCTCATCAGAACCTCCAGCGTCTGGTCCGCCTGCTTGTTCTCCCAGTACTCCGGCAGCTCCAGAGTAAACAAGTACCTGAAGAGAAATCGGCACAGGAATGATTACAAACTCCGTACGGTGCGCGTGAACGCAAAATAGTTACAAAAAAAAAAAACGTACCAGCAGTCAGAGTTCAGACGTCCCATACAGTACGCTGCTCCGTCTGGAGAGACAAACACAACCATGTTGTTAACGCTCTACAAAAAACTCACTAAAAAAATCCAGCTGAAAAGTGCTAACTAAGATGGTGGCGAAGCCTACTTGGGAAGATCTGGCTGAGAAATCCCACTTCCTCCTCAAAGTTGCGGTGGGGGAACTCCTGATGGGCGGGCTTCATAAAGTTCTTACGAGAGTAAAAGAAGTTCTGCGTGACACAGGAAAAAGAAACGGCATGATATTAAACACTAAGGAAAAAGTTTCATGTACTTATTGGATAGATAGACACGTCTGGAGTCGTTATTTTTAGCGCATTCGTGTATGTGCGTGACGACGACCTCACCTCGATGGCGTCAAAGCCGCAGTACTCGCGTGCCAGCTGCAGCAGGGGCACCAGCGCTTGCAGTAAGAGGGTGGTTCCACATGTTTTCAAAATGAAACGTCTCTTGGAGACAAACATGCTACTCTCGCTGCAGGAGGAACACACACAGCGCTTTTAATTTCATAAAATAATAAAAAGTATCAAAAGGAAATGGGGAGACAGACAACAGGTGTGTGTTTTTATTATCAAATTCTTCCTGGCATTTTTTCCCCTCCTCTCATTTATTATTAATCCTCCTTTAATTATTCAGGGAGCTTAACTTTGTTTCCTCTCAGGGAGGATTTGAGAGTCACAGGAGCATATGAATGTCAGTAAGGGGGAGGGTCATGAGAGAGAGCGAGAGCGAGCGCGAGAGAGAGAGAGCGAGAGCGAGCGCGAGAGAGAGAGAGCGAGAGCGAGCGCGAGAGAGAGAGAGCGAGAGCGAGCGCGAGAGAGAGAGAGCGAGAGCGAGCGCGAGAGAGAGAGAGCGAGAGCGAGCGCGAGAGAGAGAGAGCGAGAGCGAGCGCGAGAGAGAGAGAGCGAGAGCGAGCGCGAGAGAGAGAGCGAGAGCGAGCGCGAGAGAGAGAGAGCGAGAGCGAGCGCGAGAGAGAGAGCGAGAGCGAGCGCGAGAGAGAGAGAGCGAGAGCGAGCGCGAGAGAGAGAGAGCGAGAGCGAGCACGAGAGAGAGAGAGCGAGAGCGAGCACGAGAGAGAGAGAGCGAGAGCGAGCACGAGAGAGAGAGAGCGAGAGCGAGCACGAGAGAGAGAGAGCGAGAGCGAGCACGAGAGAGAGCGAGAGAGAGCGAGCACGAGAGAGAGCGAGAGCGAGCACGAGAGAGAGAGCGAGAGCGAGCACGAGAGAGAGAGCGAGCGAGCACGAGAGAGAGAGCGAGCGAGCACGAGAGAGAGAGCGAGCGAGCACGAGAGAGAGAGCGAGCGAGCACGAGAGAGAGAGCGAGCGAGCACGAGAGAGAGAGCGAGCGAGCACGAGAGCGAGCGAGCGAGCGAGCACGAGAGAGCGAGCGAGCACGAGAGAGAGAGCGAGCGAGCACGAGAGAGCGAGCGAGCGAGCACGAGAGAGCGAGCGAGCGAGCACGAGAGAGCGAGCGAGCGAGCACGAGAGAGAGAGAGCGAGCGAGCGAGCACGAGAGAGAGAGAGAGAGCGAGCGAGCACGAGAGAGAGAGAGAGAGCGAGCGAGCACGAGAGAGAGAGAGAGAGCGAGCGAGCATGAGAGAGAGCGAGCATGAGAGAGAGCGAGCATGAGAGAGAGCGAGCATGAGAGAGAGCGAGCATGAGAGAGAGCGAGCATGAGAGAGAGCGAGCATGAGAGAGAGCGAGCATGAGAGAGAGCGAGCATGAGCGAGAGAGCGAACGAGAGAGAGCGAACGAGAGAGAGCGAACGAGAGAGAGCGAACGAGAGAGAGCGAACGAGAGAGAGCGAACGAGAGAGAGCGAACGAGAGAGAGCGAACGAGAGAGAGAGAGAACGAGAGAGAGAGAGAACGAGAGAGAGAGAGAACGAGAGAGAGAGAGAACGAGAGAGAGAGAGAACGAGAGAGAGAGAGAACGAGAGAGCGCATGGGGGAGAGATATAGATAGAGAATGAGAGAGAACATATGAGAGAGAGAGAGAGAGAGAGAGAGAGAGAGAGAGAGAGAGAGAGAGAGAGAGAGACATACCCAAGTCAATAAGGAAAAAGAGACAGACCGACATACCTGAGTCAATAAGGAGAGCGAGCGAGAGAGACCTACCTGAGTATATAAGCTTCCTGCTTGTCAGTCTTTGTCACACTTATGATCAAACAATGCACATTCTCCAGAAGTTTGTCCCACTCAAACCTGAAATACACAAAACACTGCATCTTAACACTTCAGATCATTACCCACAAACCTCTCACAGCTCCTCCCACAGAGTCTGGAGTACAGGTTTCTCTCAACACGCTCGCTCTGATACCTTACCGTTTCTATAGCAACACAGGCATATATATATATATATATTAGGGCTGCACGTTTATGACAAATCATAATTGTCGATTATTCCCTTGAAATTGTGATAACTGCGATTATTAATTTATTAAAAAGGGGAAGACATGCCCCTCATCCAGTGTGTTTAATACAGTTTACAGCGCAGGGTTATAAAAAAACTCATAATCAGCATAATTCTTTTGCAATGAAATGCGTAATGTCTCGAGTGAACCTGCCGGATACGGAGAAGCACAAAACAACGACGTCGTGATGGGAGTCTGCGCAGCAGTTCTCGCATGGCTTGTTGCTTTTTTCCCCCCACGCTAAAACACTCGTCGTATTGCACTCTATGGCTGAATTTTAAATGACTGAATAAATCCATGATGGTGCGGAAACAGTGGTTCAACATAACTTACACACCAACACGCCGCTCGACATCGTCGCTAGTGAATCCAAAATAATTCCACAGCACAGACGAAGCATTTCTTTTTGTTTCTAATTCCTGATTCTTCTCAGCGACACTTTACCAACGCTCGGAATCTGACGTTTCTTTAGCAGTACGCATGTTCGCCAAATTAACACGAAGACATGCGCAAGTGGATAATCAGGTCGTCGGATAAGGACATGCCTATTAAATTATTAGGCCGGTTATTCGCCCCTCACAATGCAACATGCAATAAACGCCCCTTAAGCACGCAGAATAATGCAAGTGTACTTTTTGTAAATCGCGGCCGTGATTAGAAAGTCAATTAATTGTGCAGTCCTAGAGAGACGGGAGGAGGCATGGAGCAACAGGAGCAGCTTGTTAAATGAATTTAAAAGGCGTTTATAGGCGTGGATGTGTTGAAAGTTCATGAAAAAACATTCCAGTAAAATCCACATTCCCTCGCAGGGCAGGTTTATTTTACGGCTGTAATCAAGCTACTTAAATATTTGGCTGAGATCTACAACTAACGCTGTACAGTGAGGTGTGTATGAGATCAGTCTGTGTGCTGCGTAGTGAATATTTAATTAATAACTCTCTACTAAATACAACTACACACACACACACACACGACAGGAGAACATCTCAACCTTAACTGTCAGGATTCTTAGAAGTGACTTGCACCGTGAGGGGTATTTTAGGACTCTGCAACTCAACCCCCACCTCACCTGCTCCTGTACAACTACCCCGGGGCTATTTTAAGACGGATGATGGCAATGGGTTTAGCAGATGGGCGTGGGTGTGTGAAATAGCTTAAAGCTTTGAAGGACAATGCAAATCCACTGAATGCGTGTTAGTGTAAATGTGTCAGCAGAAGCCTTCATTTCAGCTAGATAAATTGTGTAACAAGATCAACAAGCCACGCCCCCCCCCCACACAGTTTTCACATCGAAAGCTGGTCGATAGATTGTACGCAATTATCATGGATAAAGGAATGTGCGATGGCTCACAAACAGGGCCGTTCACAGGAACAAGGACAAGGAACAAGGACCGAAAAAGCCGCTTCCTTTTCTTGTGTATGTGTCTAGACATGCCCAAATATTATTATTACTATTAATAATAATAATAATAATAATAATAATAATAATAAGGGGGGGCAGAGTACAGAGTTGAGAGAGAGAGAGAGAGTAGGGGGAGAGAAGGTAGGGGGAGAGGGAGATAGGGTAGGGGGAGAGAGAGAGAGAGAGAGAGATAGGGTAGGGGGAGAGAGAGAGAGATAGGGTAGGGGGAGAGAGAGAGAGAGAGAGAGAGAGTAGGGGGGGGAGAGAGAGAGAGAGAGAGAGAGATAGGGTAGGGGGAGAGAGAGAGAAAGAGAGAGAGATAGGGTAGGAGAGAGAAGAGAAGAGATAGGGTAGGGGGAGAGAGAGAGAGAGAGGGCAGGGGTGGGAGAGAAAGAGAGAGAGAGGGCAGGGGGGGGAGAGAAAGAGAGAGAGAGGGCAGGGGTGGGAGAGAAAGAGAGAGAGAGGGCAGGGGTGGGAGAGAAAGAGAGAGAGAGGGCAGGGGTGGGAGAGAAAGAGAGAGAGGGCAGGGGTGGGAGAGAAAGAGAAAGAGGGCAGGGGTGGGAGAGAAAGAGAAAGAGAGGGCAGGGGAGAGAGAGAGAGAAAGAGAGGGCAGGGGAGAGAGAGAGAGAAAGAGAGGGCAGGGGAGAGAGAGAGAGAAAGAGAGGGCAGGGGAGAGAGAGAGAGAAGAGAGGGCAGGGGAGAGAGAGAGAGAAAGAGAGGGCAGGGGAGAGAGAGAGAGAGAAAGAGGGCAGGGGTGGGAGAGAAAGAGAGAGAGAGGGCAGGGGTGGGAGAGAAAGAGAGAGAGGGCAGGGGTGGGAGAGAAAGAGAGAGAGGGCAGGGGTGGGAGAGAAAGAGAAAGAGGGCAGGGGTGGGAGAGAAAGAGAAAGAGGGCAGGGGTGGGAGAGAAAGAGAAAGAGAGGGCAGGGGTGGGAGAGAAAGAGAAAGAGAGGGCAGGGGAGAGAGAGAGAGAAAGAGAGGGCAGGGGAGAGAGAGAGAGAAAGAGAGGCAGGGGAGAGAGAGAGAGAAAGAGAGGGCGGGGGGAGAGAGAGAGAGAAAGAGAGGGCAGGGGAGAGAGGGAGAGAGAAAGAGGGGGGCAGGGGAGAGAGGGAGAGAAAAAGAGAGGGCAGGGGAGAGAGAGAGAGAAAAAGAGAGGGCAGGGGAGAGAGAGAGAGAAAAAGAGAGGGCAGGGGAGAGAGAGAGAGAAAAAGAGAGGGAAAGGGGAGAGAGAGAGAGAAAGAGAGAGGGCAGGGGAGAGAGAGAGAGAAAGAGAGAGGGCAGGGAGAGAGAGAGAAAGAGAGAGAGAGGCAGGGGAGAGAGAGAGAAAGAGAGAGGGGCAGGGGAGAGAGAGAAAAAGAGAGAGAGAGGGCAGGGGGAGAGAGAGAGAAAGAGAGAGAGAGGGCAGGGGAGAGAGAGAGAGAAAGAGAGAGAGGGGGCAGGGGGAGAGAGAGAGAAAGAGAGAGAGAGGGCAGGGGAGAGAGAGAGAAAGAGAGAGAGAGGGCAGGGGAGAGAGAGAGAAAGAGAGAGAGAGAGGGCAGGGGAGAGAGAGAGAAAGAGAGACAGAGGGCAGGGGAGAGAGAGAGAAAGAGAGAGAGAGGGTAGGGGGAGAGAGAGAGAAAGAGAGGGTAGGGGAGAGAAAGAGAGGGGGAATATAGTGATAGTAATTATTATTAATGCTCAGACCATGAATTACATCAGCATGGTTATAAACCATTTATAAACTCCTGAAGATTTGCACTTTGCTGGAATTTCCCCTTGGGACGCTCAAACTTTCATGAGAGGAATGCAACTCTGAGAATGAAGCAGAAAACTCGCGGACGATCTCAAAGCCTCAGACCATAACGAAAGGTTTATTGTTAACGAGAATCTTAATGGCTACCAGTACACAACTACAGGACTTCTGACCACAGAGCATCATAATGCACTAATTCTGATACATTCAATGTATCGTAGTATTAGTATTATTATTATTAAACCTTTACAAACTGATTGAGCAGCAGGGACACGTGCATCATGACACGACGTCGCGTGTAAATATTAAAATCTTTAGCTTAATTACACCCACACGGATCTGAACAATAAAACCGTTAAGGTAAGCAAGCTGTTAAGGTATTTAAAGTGTTCGAACACGGCGTCTCGTCTCACTGTCCGGGGAGGTGACGGGGTTCCTCTCACACACACACGGTGTAGATTTGTGAATCAGATGCCCTTGTGGACTTATTTGGCCATTGGCTGAGCTCCAGCACCCGTGATCGGCTTCCCAGTACCTCGGCGATGGTTTAATCCTTCCTAACCGTAAGCTAACACCGCTCGTCATTCACGTTGACCTCTGAAACCGTAGCCACGGTTATCGGGTTCCAGTGCCAAGAAACATCCTCGGCCTTTCTGGGATTTTAACACGAAAGGGGGAAAAACAAAAAAAAAAAACAAAAAAAAAAAAAAAAACACATTGTGGGGCAACAAACAAACATAATACACAATCTGTAGAGTTCAGATGGTGTGTGAGGCCCTACTGAGTTCCACACTACGGCAGCTCAGCACCTGAATCAAACCTCCGCAGGTTTTACACAGGAACCTCGTCTCACTCACTAGAGGGCAGAACATGAGATGAAGTGGCAGTCAATGCCGGGAGCTCCACTTTCAGATCACAGCGGTTAAATTAAGCATGTGGAAGGATCTGGGCTGAGGACATGCTTCCTCCAGGTGAGGACATGAATGAACACGAAAGACTCGACCGGTCACACACTGCTGAGCCATCAGGAGCTTCAGACACCTGAAGAGGTCTATTCCAGAGGTCTATACCTCTTATTACCCCCCCCCCCAGTGTTTTATTCCTCTTATACCCCCCAGTGTTTTATTCCTCTATCCCCCCCCCAGTGTTTTATTCCTCTTATTACCCCCCCAGTGCTTTATTCCTCTTATTACCCCCCCAGTGTTTTATTCCTCTTATTACCCCCCCAGTGTTTTATTCCTCTTATTACCCCCCCAGTGTTTTATTCCTCTTATTACCCCCCCAGTGTTTTATTCTCTTATCCCCCCCCCAGTGTTTTATTCCTCTTATTACCCCCCCAGTGTTTTATTCCTCTTATACCCCCCCCAGTGTTTTATTCCTCTTATACCCCCCCCAGTGTTTTATTCCTCTTATACCCCCCCCAGTGTTTTATTCCTCTTATACCCCCCCAGTGTTTTATTCCTCTTATACCCCCCCAGTGTTTTATTCCTCTTATACCCCCCCCCAGTGTTTTATTCCTCTTATACCCCCCCCAGTGTTTTATTCCTCTTATACCCCCCCCCCCCAGTGTTTTATTCCTCTTATACCCCCCCCAGTGTTTTATTCCTCTTATACCCCCCCCCCAGTGTTTTATTCCTCTTATACCCCCCCCCAGTGTTTTATTCCTCTTATACCCCCCCAGTGTTTTATTCCTCTTATACCCCCCCAGTGTTTTATTCCTCTTATACCCCCCCAGTGTTTTATTCCTCTTATACCCCCCCAGTGTTTTATTCCTCTTATACCCCCCCAGTGTTTTATTCCTCTTATACCCCCCCCAGTGTTTTATTCCTCTTATCCCCCCCCCAGTGTTTTATTCCTCTTATACCCCCCCAGTGTTTTATTCCTCTTATACCCCCCCCCAGTGTTTTATTCCTCTTATACCCCCCCCCAGTGTTTTATTCCTCTTATACCCCCCCAGTGTTTTATTCCTCTTATACCCCCCCCAGTGTTTTATTCCTCTTATACCCCCCCCAGTGTTTTATTCCTCTTATACCCCCCCCAGTGTTTTATTCCTCTTATACCCCCCCCAGTGTTTTATTCCTCTTATACCCCCCCCAGTGTTTTATTCCTCTTATCCCCCCCCCAGTGTTTTATTCCTCTTATACCCCCCCCAGTGTTTTATTCCTCTTATACCCCCCCCAGTGTTTTATTCCTCTTATACCCCCCCCAGTGTTTTATTCCTCTTATACCCCCCCCAGTGTTTTATTCCTCTTATACCCCCCCCCCAGTGTTTTATTCCTCTTATACCCCCCCCCCAGTGTTTTATTCCTCTTATACCCCCCCCAGTGTTTTATTCCTCTTATATCACATGAGCACAGTGGTGCAAATGTGTCACTTTCAGCACAGTCCGAGTGTCAGTCCCGAAAAGTGACAGACTAGCATACAGGTACATGATGCAAGACAATGCCTTAGCTTCGAGCGTCACACGGCTGAACTACACACATTGCTCTTGCTCTGCTCAGACGTTCATTTCTGAGGATGTGCACATCCAGAACATACAGAACCTGCCTTAAGGGACCTGTCACTGTATCTGTGCTAGTGCTGGCTGTGGGTTCGGTAGCAGGTGACAGAAAACAAACAAACAAAGCCAGAAACAGCCTACACGATCATATAACGTAACCTTTACCACAATACATCAGTGTGGAAGCTGGAGCGCTTGCTTCAATACTGAAACTCCGAGGTAAAAAAAACAAATAAATAAATAAATAAATAAAAATACTACTCGATGAAACTAATCCCGTCTAAATAGGGATTGTTGATGACGTCATGAAAACATTTCCCTAAAAAAACACCACACACACGCTCGGGATCTCGTTACCAAATTACGCATTCACGCTTTCATTTCTTTCCCTCTCTCTCCCTCTTTCTCTCTCTCCAAATATGACGTTTGAAACGTTTTAGAAATGACGTCACGAACATGCACCGCGTGTATACTCATTAGCCTCCATTTTAACGAGTGCCTCTGCTTTGCCGTGGGTTAAGCAACCTCTCTCTCTCTCTCTCTCTCTCTCTCACACACACACTCTGCATTGCAGTGTGCCGTAAATCGTGCGTGTGTGACAGCTCGGGCTTCATAAGAACCGAACCAGGCCCGGGGGGGGGGGGGGGGTTGTTGGTCACGTGTTCGGGGTCTTTACAAGACAGCAAGGGAAAAAAAAAAATAATAAAAATAGACTAATCAAGACTGACTTAATATAATTTACACATATGCAAATTAGCTGCGTGAACATTAAACACAGGATATTTGGCATTATTCCGGAGGGATGGGAGTTAAAGGTTCCGGTTTAAAACGTACGACGCGCTTCATGCTAACATCGCGGGCTAGCAAGCGCCACATTATTAACGTCACTTACACACCACCAGTGTTGTATTCAATTAAAAAATAAATTAAAAAATAACAATAATCGGTATAGAAGGGATTTTATTAAAACCCTGTTTAAAAGTGTTGTGAAGGAGAAAAGGTTTAAGATACACACACACACACAGAGAGAGAGAGAGAGAGAGAGAGAGAGAGAGAGAGAGAGAGAGAGAGAGAGAGAGAGATTAACGTTTAGATGTCACCTGAAAACGATCAAATATCGGGTTTTGTTAGACTTTATCGCGAAAAACCGTGCAATCAGGCATCAATAACAGCCCAAGTTAGAGATTTGAAGTGGATTTAATCAACGCTTCGGGTTGCTACGCCATAAATGAATGACTCAGAGGGGGAGGGTGTGCGAGCTACTGAACAAACATGGCAACCATGTCACCCTTCAGCTATTTTATCGCTTCAGAAATACATTTTACACCACACATCTTAACTCGAATGATAAAAGGTGCTTTATTTTAAACCACTAAAATAGAGCAAGTGCACAAAAGAGAGGGGGAAAAGCCCCCCAACCAAAGGAAAAAAAAAAAACCCTTACAGTCCCAAACAGCGCTCTGCTCTCTATACTTGCGCACTACATAGTGTCCATGGTAACGTCCTCCTGCGCCCTATCTAGCGCCCTTCTTATCCACTACAGACAAATTTGAGATTCATACGAACATTTTTTTTTTTTTACTAACCTCGGGATGCTTCGTAGGTCCCGGGTACCTTTGCTGTCGTCCTGCCGGGAGAACCAAACCTCCAGCAGCTTCTCGGTCCCCTCGAAGAAATGGGCACTGTTTTCTTCCATCATGACACAACAAACAGACAGAAATCAAAACGTTTATTTTGACTTCAGCACCAAATCAAGTCCTTTGCCTTCTCAAGCTAAAGATGTTAAAAGCTCAGTCCTTGAGTCTTGGGTCCTGGTGTTGTTTCTTGTAGATGGATGGTTTCTTTTTAACGTCTTTTTACCGACTTTTCCCCTTTTACAGAGAATAACCGTGAGCGAGTGCTAGCTAATATCGCCGGCCATACTGTGTAAAGCACCGTTTCCGCGGTGCGCTGCCGTTTTATTCTGTGCATGCGTTCGTCACGCTTCTGCTCGACCAATCATAACAGAGCACCCGCCCTTCCCTGCTTCCTATTGGCCGCTGACCGAGGCCGCGCATTCTAACCAGGACGTGAGCCAATCATAATCGAGGTCCCGCCTGATTTTAACTTCGGATTGGCTTTCTCAGCTGTCAATCGTTGATAAGAAGCGTTGCGTAATCCGTATCGAGGCTGAGCGGTTTTGTTTTGCGTATCCTCGTGCGGGAATATTATAAATCTATCTGTTTTAATCTATCTATTTTACATTATTAAAATATATTACGCATGGGTTTACTTTATTTATTTTTTGTTTGTATTTACATATCTTAATAATAATAATAATAATAATAATAATAATAAACCGATAACAATATTTCTCCACACAACCTGATTTATCAAAGAGATTAAAATTACAATCTCGTCATAGTGTTAAAAATAATCAACGTGTGATACGCATTGTTTTTGTTCATTTGTTTTTGTTTTTGTTTTTTTTCAGAGCGAACACGATGATGCGCAAACGCGTTGTCCGCGACGCGCTGTGCGGATTTGTAGTTCCTGTAACCCTGCGCTGCCGCGTACGCAGACGCGCTGGCCGAGCGTAAAAAACTACGGTTACCCACAATGCTTTGCGAGTCGATGAAAACACGTCAACGAGCCAGTGAACGTTGAGCGGAGCGGACCAAAAATCCCAAACAAGGAAATGGTGGGGGGAAAAAATAACAACGATCCGATTATTTAATTAATGCGTTTCATAATTAATATTTTATTGGAGCGTCAATTAAGGGAGTATTTATGGGTTAAACAAAAATGGATTACGACTTCAAAACGAAGCTGGCCGCCGAAAGGGAGAGAGTGGAAGATCTGTTCGAATATGAAGGTTGCAAAGTGGGTCGCGGCACCTACGGGCATGTTTATAAAGCCAAGCGCAAAGATGGGTAAGAAAAGAGAGAGAGAGAGAGAGAGAGAGAGAGAGAGCGGGAGAAAAGAAAAATAAATAAAGCCCAAACTGCGCGTGCTGCAATCGATTAACTGCGCGCGCGTGTGTGTGTGTGTGTGTGTGTGTGTATGTATATGTGTGTGTGTTTGTGTTTGCTTGCGTGTGTGTTTGAGCTCAGACTGTCACTGTTTTTGTTTTCACACACACTCACACACACACACACGGTCCTCCCCTCTTCCAAACATAACCGACGGCTCGTTTGTTGACACGAAGCACAGACAACTTTACTCTCAAGACGTTATTATTATTGTTGTTGTTGTTGTTGTTGTTGTTATTATTATTATTAACTCTTTTTTGTTGTTGTTGTTGTTGTTTTGTTTTTTCAAATCACAAGAAATACAAAGTTCGATGACGAAAAACATTCCGTTGCTCGATCGTTTTTCCTTTCAGCGTGGAACGTGCTTCTCAAATAACCGTTTTTTTTAACGGTCGACTTGATTTGAACGTTTCTGTCATCGCTGACTGAGACACACACACACACACACACACACACAGGTTCATAGCTTAGTCAGTGATGCTAGACTGCCTCCAGTTTGCATCATGACGTCATTCAGACTCCACTTATCTGTTTGTGATTATGTAGTTCTTGAGGTAAATGCGGTAATGATGGTGCACGAGGCACAAACTGAGTTGTAAACCTAACGCTTTTACTCTGGTTGCAAGATTTTGAGACGTTTTGACATTCCACGATATGATACGATTCCACGCCGATCCCGATACGATATGATACGATTCCACACCGATCCCGATACGATATGATACGATTCCACACCGATCCCGATACGATATGATACGATTCCACACCGATCCCAACATATGATACGATTCCACACCGATCCCAACATATGATACAATTTCACACCGATCCCAACATATGATACGATTCCACATCGATCCTGATACGATATGATACGATTCCACACCGATCTCGATACGATAAGATACGATTCTACACCGATCCTGATACGATATGATACGATTCTACACCGATCCTGATACGATATGATAAGATTCCACACCAATCCCGATACGATATATGATACGATTCCACACCGATCCCAACATATGATACAATTTCACACCGATCCCAACATATGATACGATTCCACACCGATCCCAACATATGATACGATTCCACATCGATCCTGATACGATATGATACGATTCCACACCGATCTCGATACGATAAGATACGATTCTACACCGATCCTGATACGATATGATAAGATTCCACACCAATCCCGATACGATATGATAAGATTCCACACCAATCCCGATACGATATATGATACGATTCCATACCGATCCCGATACGATAAGATACAATTCCACACTGATCCCAACATATGATACGATTCCACACTGATCCCAACATATGATACGATTCCACACCGATCCTGATACGATATGATACGATTCCACACCGATCTCGGTACGATATGATAAGATTCCACACCGATCCCTATACGATAAGATACGATTCTACACCGATCCCGATACGATATGATACGATTCCACACTGATCCCAACATATGATACGATTCCACACCGATCCTGATACGATTCCACACCGATCTCGATACGATATGATACGATTCCACACCGACCCCAAGTTTTAGTTAATGAAGAGAAGGTTCTCCGACCAAATGACTTGACGCACCTGATGTTGTAATTACGACTTCCCATCTTGTAAATAGGAGTTTCCCAGGAGGACCAGAACATACTACTGTATTATTATGGTTCTAGTTATAATTTTTTGCCATGAGATTTTACTGTTTTTAGTGCTGAAAGTGATGAAAGCTTTGTTATATTTGAAAAAATATTTGAATCCAGTTTTTCCAAACAAACAAATTTTCAAATTAAAAATCAGAAATCCCAAAAAAATCAGTGACAGCTCCATCAATTCGCTGGTTGCCTAAAATCACATAAATCTACTGTTCTGTACATCAGGTGCACCTCCTGGCCTGTATTTCACTGCTGCACAGGAAAACAGGCATTTTGTTTTGTTTGGAGGAAAATAAGCAGTGATGGATGAGGGGGAAAATGCCATCATCGTGTTTAGTCCTCACACGTTTTTCCTGTTTTTGTCTGCTCGCTACCACCGTCGTGGTTATAGTCATTGTGTCCATGTCCATCGTGGCATTATGAGAGTTTTTTCAGAGGATGTTTGGGAACAGCTTTTCTCCAGAGAGTCTAACGTACACCGAGAACCATGCTGAGGCGTAAAGCTAAACTTACAGCTACAGTATACTAAGTATATTGAGTCTGATTAGGGCGAAATATTCTTTAAGGCTTGTTTTCTAAACATAACAACTACAACTGAGAAAGAAATCCAACTAAAGCCCTCGATCCCAGATATCGAGTACTGATATACTGTAGGCCTGCAGTCAAATCAGGGGCATGTGATGTGAGAGAGTGTGTGGAGGGAGATTTCTGTGGTAATGATGGTGGGAATGATGTCGAATGTAAAGTAGGAAACGATATGCAGATGAGATTCTTTTGACACATGCAAATTATCCTCGACAGACACCGAGAGATCAGATCTCAGAGAGACGTTCGGATGAGTGAAACTCAAGTACAGTTTAATGATCAAATGATACAGTCCAATCAAATTACTAACACTTTGTCCAATCAAATGAATAACATATTGTAACTTTAAATTATTAACATATTGTCTAATGAAATAAAATAACACTTTGTCTAATCATAAACACATTGTCCAATCAAATGACTAACATACTGTCTAATCAAGTTACTAAAATATTGTCCAATTAAATATAATAACATATTGTCTAATCAAATTAGTAACATACTGTCTAATCAAGTTACTAAAATATTGTCCAATTAAATATAGTAACATATTGTCCAATATATATGTATATATACATATATATATATATATATATATATACATATATATATATATATATATATACATAAGGGTGTTCCAAAAGTTTTGGGACACCTCTCCAAATCACTGAATTCAGGTGTTGTGTTTCAGGGGTTGGGCTCGGCCCCTTAGTTCCAGTGAAAAGAACTCTTAATACTTCAGCATACCGAGACATTTTGGACAATTTCATGCTCCCAACTTTGTGGGAACAGTTTGGGGATGCCCCCTTCCTGTTCCAACATGACTGCACACCAGTGCACAAAGCAAGCTCCATAAAGACATGGATGAGTGAGTTTGGTGTGGAGGAACTTGACTGGCCTGCACAGAGTCCTGCCCTCAACCCCATAGAACACCTTTGGGATGAATTAGAGCGGAGACTGCGAGCCAGGTCTTCTCGTCTAACATCAGTGCCTGACCTCACAAATGCACTTCTAGAGGAACGGTCAAAAATTCCCATAAACACACTCCTAAACCTTGTGGAAAGCCTTCCCAGAAGAGTTGAAGCTGTTATAGCTGCAAAGGGCGGGACAACTCCATATTACATTCATGTGCATGTAAAGGCAGACGTCCCAAAACCTTTGGCAATATAGTGTGATATATATATATATATATATATAATAGAGCTTGTTCTAATAGGTTGTTTCTATGGTAGCACCTTGTTCACTGGGACTCTCCACACAAACCAATTTTAAAAAAGCATGTTTATTAAACATTTGTGGAAGGAGTCTCCAGTGTCGGTGTCGCTTTGTAACGCTCAACATGACAAGCTGAGGTCTAATTAGCATCAAGAGACAGAAGAATAAAGAAAGTCTGCTGAGGGAACAACTGTTTATAGCTTCTGGACATTTAGTGTAACTATAAATGGATAAAAAAAAGCGTCATCATTTTTAATAAATAAAAATAATTGATGAGTTACTGTGGTGCAGGAGGAAGAATATAGATTGGGATGCTGTTATAGGCAATGTACTGTATGTGTGTTTGCTGTTATATTAAAACGGTGTGTGTTTGCTGTGTGTGCAGGAAGGACGAGAAGGAATACGCTCTCAAACAGATCGAAGGAACCGGCATCTCCATGTCCGCTTGCAGAGAGATCGCGGTGAGTCCAGCACCTCAACCTCACCCTCACAAACACCACAAAACATATAAACCTTCTTCTCAGAGCCGCTGGAAAATCCTCCAGTCATAAGAAACATATTTTATAATCTGGGCTGATCTAATACCTTTAAGAAATGCTTCATATTCATTTATGTATATGAAAACAGGTCTGTTTTGGTTTTTCAAAAAGTAAGTGACAAACACAGATCTCTCTGGAGCATGCAGATAAACCCGATTCCGATGACGTCCATCATTACTTAGTTACCAGAGCCATGTAAACAGCCGCCGTTCCTTATAGCTTGCTTCAGAAGCTCATCAACACCTAGTGCTTCCTCATTAGAGCTGGGTGATGAAAACGACGCATCCGGGCCGCTCCGGGACTTCTGTCCAACAACAAAACATGACTGACCTTCTCCCGACTCGTCTAAATGGCTTTAAACCTTCCAGACAACCATGATTTACTTTGTTGAGCCATAACAGATCTACTGCACACAGCTGCTTATCAAATCAGAGCGAACAGAGCGTTTCGGTGATCGTGCGATGTTTTGATAATATCACGATTTCATTGGCTCGAGGTTTGAATTCTGTGTTTTTCTTTATTCCTGTCAAACGTGTTATAAAAGCAAACACTGGCACTAGATACTGTAGGTGTAGGCAAATGTGAGGAAGGTTGACAAGAAAAAGTAGACTTAGTTTCTTCTCTGTATCATCATCTGGTTAGCAGAGGTGTGTGAACACGGATATTGTTCTCGCTGCCGCCGAGTCGGTTCCCATTAGCGACGACGCACCGGAGGCCCTCGGGCTAACTATAGGCCGTTCCTTATGGATTACTTCGGATTGACAACAACACCTCCACCTCGCTCTTCCTCATTAGAGCTGTCTGATGAGAGCAACGCACCTGGGCCTCGCCGCGTCAACTCCCGTTTCCTTGCCACGAATGACCTTGGCTTTGACTCGTCAAAACATTTGTGAAGTTTGTGGAGCCAAAACAGATGCTTGTGCACGCAGTCAGTTGTGTTCATCAGAGTACGAACTGATAACTGTTTGTGAGTCTGATATATAAGGAATAAAAGACTATAGTGTGGTTATGGGAAAATAATCAACAACAGAGTTTTGTTTTCTCTTCCTTTAAGTTTATAAGACAAAATAAAAGTTGAAGTCTACTACCCACTTTGATTACTAATTTTAAGTCATAAAATATGTGAGTGTGTGTAAGGGAGCAGTGTGAGCTTTCTAGAAAAGTCATGGTTTAGAGCGAGTCTTTGGACACACAGTGCACGCTTCATATGAAAATCAACTTATTCAAATCACTTTTATTTCTGCGTATCTGCTCTGTAATGCCTCTGTAATGCTGCTGTCTGTTTGTGTGACTAAGATACTGGAAGGAAAAACACACAAAAACACACAAATTATTACATCAATGATTACTGTGATCTAATAAAAATCTATTAAGATCAGATCTGTGTAAAATATGGCAGGCAGTTAGGATCTATACAGGACTGAGAGGCCTGTCAGCCACAGTGAACTAGGCATGGCCTATCCTGTGTGTTTGTCAGCCACAGTGAAGGAGGCATGGTCTATCCTGTGTGTCTGTCAGCCCCAGTGAACTAGGCATGGCCTATCCCATGTGTCCTGTCAGGCCAAGTGAACGAGGCATGGTCTATCCTATGTGTCTGTCAGCCCCAGTGAACTAGGCATGGCCTATCCCATGTGTCCCGTCAGCCCAAGTGAACTAGGCATGGCCTATCCCATGTGTCCCGTCAGGCCAAGTGAACGAGGCGTTGCCTATCCTATGTGTCTGTCAGCCCCAGTGAACTAGGCATGGTCTATCCTATGTGTCTGTCAGGCCAAGTGACGGAGGCGTTGCCTATCCTTCATGTGGGTCAGGCAAATAAAGGAGGCGTGGCCTATCCTACATGTGTGTCAAGCCCAAGAAAAGGAGGTGTGACCTATCCTTTATGTCTGTCAGGCCCAGCAAAGGAGGCGTGGCCTATCCTGTATGTCTGTCCCAAAAGGGGCCCCCAGGTTTAAAGGAGGTGTGGCCTATCCAATATGTCTGTCAGGTCCAGTAAAGGAGGTGTGGCCTATCCAATATGTCTGTCAGGCCCTGTAAAGGAGGTGTGGCCTACCCTATATGTCTGTCAGGCCCAGTAAAGGAGGTGTGGCCTATCCAATATGTCTGTCAGGCCCAGTAAAGGAGGCGTGACCTATCCTACATGTGTGTCAGGCCCTGTAAAGGAGGCGTGACCTATCCTACATTTGTGTCAGGCCCTGTAAAGGAGGCGTGACCTATCCTACATGTGTGTCAGGCCCTGTAAAGGAGGCGTGACCTATCCTACATGTGTGTCAGGCAAACGAAGGACGCATGGCCTATCCCATGTATGTTAATCAAAAATGCTGGAGCCATAAGTGTGCAAATTTTCACAAACACTACTCAAAATATCAAATATTTAATTTGTTGAACACTTTTTTGGTCACTGCACAATATTGTCTAGAACATGGTCTATTTATTTAGTACTTTATTTTGTTACAAAACAAATGTTTAGTTGTAAAATATTTTAAAAAGCATTGTTTGAATGTGCAAGCTGAAAACAACCACAGTTATTACTGCAGTTTATAAAGCTTTAAATTAAACATGCACAAACATTTAGAAGTGTTTCTTCTTCCTCCTAAATCTACAAGGCTGATGTAACATGTAGGGAAATTACAAGATGCTTGTGACACTGGTGTTACATCATGTTTATAGGTCATGAAGGAATTCATTACAGTATGTTACTGTAGCTTTATGAGCCGTAATTACAGTTAACTAGCTGAAAACACCCCAAATAAGTCTGCTGTGTGTATCATTAGCAAAGAATTTGTACCGGTTATCATAAATTACAAAGTGGAGGCTTAGAAGTGTTGCTACTGAGTGTAGTTTTTAAGTGTTTAATAAAAATAAAAGCTACTAATGTGAGAAAAATATGAGCTTTTTACTTATAAACAGCCACAGAGGGTAAGAATGAAAGGCTGTGAAGTAAAGACCAGCTACTGACTAGAACAATAGGCCCTTTTACTCCTGTTCAACCTGCTGCACGTGTGTGTGTGTGTGTGTGTGTGTGTGTTGCCATGTGGTGCAGCTTTAGCATGTTTGACTGGCTCAAAAACAAATCATTCACCAACCTCATCTCTTCTGTTGGAAATATGATTTCAGCTTTCGAACTAAAAAAAACCCTTTAAAAAATTATTTATTTTTTATCAATTAATAATAAAAAATATTTTAAAACAAAATACATTCATCATCATAATTACTCTATTACTGCTTTTTAAATTGTGCTGCCAGTCTGATCAGCCGGTTGTAGTGGTTATTACATCACGGATCAGCCGGTTGTAGTGGTTATTACATCACGGATCAGCCGGTTGTAGTGGTTATTACATCACGGATCAGCCGGTTGTAGTAGTTATTACATCACGGATCAGCCGGTTGTAGTGGTTATTACATCACGGATCAGCCGGTTGTAGTGGTTATTACATCACGGATCAGCCGGTTGTAGTGGTTATTACATCACGGATCAGCCGGTTGTAGTGGTTATTACATCACGGATCAGCCGGTTGTAGTAGTTATTACATCACGGATCAGCCGGTTGTAGTGGTTATTACATCACGGATCAGCCGGTTGTAGTGGTTATTACATCACGGATCAGCCGGTTGTAGTGGTTATTACATCACGGATCAGCCGGTTGTAGTGGTTATTACATCACGGATCAGCCGGTTGTAGTGGTTATTACATCACGGATCAGCCGGTTGTAGTGGTTATTACATCACGGATCAGCCGGTTGTAGTGGTTATTACATCACGGATCAGCCGGTTGTAGTGGTTATTACATCACGGATCAGCCGGTTGTAGTAGTTATTACATCACGGATCAGCCGGTGGTAGTAGTTATTACATCACGGATCAGCCGGTTGTAGTGGTTATTACATCACGGATCAGCCGGTTGTAGTGGTTATTACATCACGGATCAGCCGGTTGTAGTGGTTATTACATCACGGATCAGCCGGTTGTAGTAGTTATTACATCACGGATCAGCCGGTGGTAGTAGTTATTACATCACGGTTCAGCCGGTTGTAGTAGTTATTACATCACGGATCAGCCGGTGGTAGTAGTTATTACATCACGGATCAGCCGGTTGTAGTAGTTATTACATCACGGATCAGCCGGTTGTAGTAGTTATTACATCACGGATCAGCCAGTTGTAGTAGTTATTACATCACGGATCAGCCGGTTGTAGTAGTTATTACATCACGGATCAGCCGGTTGTAGTAGTTACTACATCACGGATCAGCCGGTTGTAGTAGTTATTACATCACGGATCAGCCGGTTGTAGTAGTTATTACATCACGGATCAGCCGGTTGTAGTAGTTATTACATCACGGATCAGCCGGTTGTAGTAGTTATTACATCACGGATCAGCCGGTTGTAGTAGTTATTACATCGCGGATCAGCCGGTTGTAGTAGTTATTACATCACGGATCAGCCGGTTGTAGTAGTTATTACATCACGGATCAGCCGGTTGTAGTAGTTATTGCATCACGGATCAGCCGGTTGTAGTAGTTATTGCATCACGGATCAGCCGGTTGTAGTAGTTATTGCATCACGGATCAGCCGGTTGTAGTAGTTATTACATCACGGATCAGCCGGTTGTAGTAGTTATTGCATCACGGATCAGCCGGTTGTAGTAGTTATTGCATCACGGATCAGCCGGTTGTAGTAGTTATTGCATCACGGATCAGCCGGTTGTAGTAGTTATTGCATCACGGATCACCCGGGTTTGGGTAGTAGTTATTGCATCACGGATCAGCCGGTTGTAGTAGTTATTGCATCACGGATCAGCCGGTTGTAGTAGTTATTGCATCACGGATCAGCCGGTTGTAGTAGTTATTACATCACGGATCAGCCGGTTGTAGTAGTTATTGCATCACGGATCAGCCGGTTGTAGTAGTTATTACATCACGGATCAGCCGGTTGTAGTAGTTATTACATCACGGATCAGCCGGTTGTAGTAGTTATTACATCACGGATCAGCCGGTTGTAGTAGTTATTACATCACGGATCAGCCGGTTGTAGTAGTTATTATATAACATATCGACATATTTGGGTAGTTTTTTGAAGTTGTTTTCAGGTATTGAATCGAAGAAATGGCAGAAATAGTGTTCTAAGATCATAAAGAACATTTATCTTTAAGATCCCTCCCCCAACATTAGCATATATTAGCATGTAAAGCAGTACAATTCAAGGCGGTGGTGTACGATGATGACAGCGAGGATAACTGTTTGATTATTGTGCTGTATTTGATTCTGATTCTCAAGTGAAGCATCTGTAATCTCACACAAACGTCCTTCAGCTCACTCAGACAGATCAGCTGTGACCTTCAGCAATCAGATAATTACTGATGACCATATGGCCTTATTACTGGATAATCAAGCAGTCTTCCTGTTTCTCTCTCACTCTCCAATTCTCTGGCTCTTCCGTTTTTTTTCTTTCTTTCTTTCTTTCTTTCTTTCTTTCTTTCTTTCTTTCTTTCTTTCTTTCTTTCTTTCTTTTTTTCTTTCTTTCTTTTGTCTCGTATTCAGACACGCTGCTCATGTCCTCGTGTTTAAAGTGCATTAAGGGCAGCTGGTTCAAGCTTGACCTTTAGCCCCAGCACTCACTGCAAGTTTAGTTAAATCTGTCAAAACCCCTTCAGCTCGCTGCCAGAATCCTGATCTGTAATTCTCTTTAGTTACTGTACTCTCACTGTACTGACCTGCTCACACACTCGCCTTATTCAACACTTTAAGGTAAAAAAGGTTTCTTTTTATTTTTCTTTGCGTATTTATTTTTAATTTATACCCTGTAGATGCTGTACAATAGTGAATAGTGAAAAGTGAAAATGTAAAAAAAGAGAGGAAAAACAGCTGTGTGTGTGTATACACATCAGACCAGGTTGTGTATGGTTTGGAGAAACAGGATACACGTGCTCCAGAAAAAAATCCATCAGCATTGTGTGATTGCTCATTGGTGAAGCTGGCACACAGCACGTACACCCTGTGTCGCACTCTCTCTCTCTCTCTCACACACACACACACACACACACACACACACACACACACACACACATATTCATCTACTGCAGCAGGCCCGCAGTGGATGAAACTGGACTGAGCCAGTGGGCGAGAGTGTATGGAGTTCACTCTCTCAGTGTGTGTAAGATGAGCTCAGTAGCAAAGCTTGCTGTAGTGCATTTATGGCCTCATCCCTTCATCAAGGTCACTGAGGGTTTTAAATTCCCAAAAATTTTGCCCTTCAAAACTTTTTGGAAAAAAAAAACAAAAAAAACCCTAATAACAGTAATGATGAAAACCTAATAACAATACTTATGTAGCACTAATGACATAAACCCTAATAACAGTAATGATATAAACCCTAATAACACTAATGATAAAAACCTAATAACAATACTTATGTAGCACTAATGACATAACACTAAAAAGTTGCTTTCGGCTGCTCCCTGTTCGGGGTCGCCACAGCAGGGCCAACTTGGCACAGGTTTTACGCCGGATGCCCTTCCTGCCGCAACCCTCCCATTTTTCCGGGCTTGGGACCGGCACTGCATCCAGTGGCTGGGGACCGAACCCCAGCCTTCTGCATGATAGGCGAGAAGCCTACCACTGAGCCACCAATGCCTCTAATCACATAACACTAATAACAGTAATGATATAAACCCTAATAACACTAATGATAAGAACCTAATAACAATACTTATGTAGCACTAATGACATAAACCCTAATAACAGTAATGATATATACCCTAATAACACTAATAATAAAAACCTAATAACAATACTGATGTAGCACTAATGACATAAACCCTAATAACAGTAATGATGTAAACCCTAATAACACTAATATAAAAACCTAATAACACTAATGATGTAGCACTAATGACAAAAACCCTAATAACAGTAATGTTTAATAAACCCCTAATAACACTAATGTTTAAAAACCCCTAATAACACTAATGATGTAGCACTAATGACATACCACTAATAACACTAATGATGTAGCACTAATGACATACCACTAATAACACTAATGATGTAGCACTAATGACATACCACTAATAACACTAATGATGTAGCACTAATGACATACCACTAATAACACTAATGATGTAGCACTAATGACATACCACGAATAACACTAATGATGTAGCACTAATGACATACCACGAATAACACTAATGATGTAGCACTAATGACATACCACTAATAACACTAATGACAAACTTAATAAGACTAATGTTGTAGCACTAATGACATAAACCTAATAACACTAATGATGTAGCACTAATGACATAACACTAATGACAAACTTAATAACAATAATGATGTAACACTGACAACACTAATGTCATAACACTAATGATATAGAAGCAGCTGCCTTTATTATTGTCACATTACAGTACTCTGATATAAACCTAATATCACTTATAATATAAACATAATAACACTAATGACATAAACCTAATAACTCTAATGATATAAACCTGATAACACTAATGACATAAACCTAATAACTCTAATGATATAAACCTAATAACAAAAGCAAAACATCACTGATGCCTTCACAGAGTGTTTATATCATCAACTGCATGTGCTCTTCATTATGTGATCTTTCTTTCTTTCTTTCTTTCTTTCTTTCTTTCTTTCTTTCTTTCTTTTTTTCCCCCAGTTTCATTTATCACTCATGTGCTGTATATACTCTATATCAATAAATATTTTGTTTCATAATCAAAAATTATCATATGTATTGGAATTTTCTGGTACGTCCTTCATCGCTTTATCACGCGTTTGTCACGTTGTTGTCGGTGGTGTTTTTTTCCATACCTAATCTCCTCAGGTGGCGAGTGGAACAGATTCGTCACTCGTGGATTAATTCTATAAGAACGCAATTGTACCTGGTTTAAAATCTGGCTGTTATCTTTATTCTTTAAGTGTTTCAGGATTTGTTTAATCCTGAAACAGGTTTAAAACTTCTGCAATAAGCACATGATTAATCACGTATAAGCAGGCTGTTTAACAGTCAGGTGACGACCAGTGTGGAGAATTTTTTATTCCACTCCTTTTTGCTGTTGAAATAAAAGCTACAGCATACATTCCATATAGTTGTGTGTACTTTTTTTTTTAAAATTGATGATCGGTAAAATAACACTAATGATCAAAACCTAATAGCACTAATGACGTAGCACTCATAGCATAAACCCTAATAACAGTAATGACATAAACCTAATAACAGTAATGATGTAGTACCAATGACATAAACCTAATAACAGTAATAATGTAGTACTAATGACAAATCCTAATAACACTAATGACGTGGCACTAATGACATAAACCTTAATAGCACTAATAATGTAGTACTAATGACATCAACCCTAATAACAGTAATGATGTAGCACTAATGACAAACTCTAATAACACAAATAATTTTTTTTTTTTTTTTTTTCTTTCTTTCTTTCTTTCCTTTTTTTCTTTCTTTCTTTCTTTCTTTCTTTTTTCTTTCTTTCTTTCTTTCTTTCTTTCTTTCTTTCTTCTTTCTTTCTTCATTCATGAGCTGCTAGCTTTACTAGTGTTATCATCTTCAGAAAATAAATCTGATTCTTGTTGTCCAAGATGGCCGCCTCTAACACTTTACATGGTTCAGCTACAGGGTTTATTCATACGGTGTCCATCAGCTAATGTGTGTGTGTTGTGTGTGTGTTAGATATTAGCCTTCCAGATCTGGCACAAAGCTAAAGAATTAAACTCTCAGATCTTGACAACATCAAATGCATTTATGATAAGTAGAGAGTTGTGTGTATTGATTTGTTTTGCTACACCATCCCTACATGCTATAAGCTGTATAACTGGATTAGAAAGTCCTCATGAGCCACTTTCCGTCAGCTGAGGAGCAGCGGAAACAAATCTACTTGTTGGTGTATTATTTTTTTTCCATAATTTTCTCAGAAGGTTTCTTCTTTATCATACAGCAGATAATCTCACCACCTCACAGGTCTGGTTCATATCAACACTAATAGGATCTGTGTGTGAGTGTTCTTAGGGTCAGACGGTTTAATCATGCTGAGTGTCAGAACAGAGAGAGGAGTGTGTGTGTGTGTGTAGACGTGTGAAAGTTTGATGAGGTTTTATCTCTAACCCACGCCGTTTGGTTGTGTTTGTAAAGCAGAGACCAGAAACCCTGTGTTTCCATAGCGAGAGGCGAATGTGTGTGTGCGTGATTGAAGCTTCTCAATTAGAACATGCAGACCCATAATCTTCGGCTTAATGTGTGCGTGTGTGTGTGTGCGAGCGTGCATGTGTGTGTGAAAGAGCAAGCTCAACAATGCTTTTTCGACCATGGAGACGTCCGGTTTAGTCCAGTCTTGTCCGCAGTGTTCCAGTCCAGTCTCATTCTTCATTCATTCTTGTAAAGATTTTTTTTTTTCCCTTTTCTGGATTAAAAAAGTTACACAATGCTCTAATTGTTCAGAACAAAAATCAAGCCTCGCTTTCGCCAGATGCCCATGAATCAGAAATGTCAGTTAGGAATGCCCTTATTGTTTGCATAGTGTGTGTGTGTGTGTGTGTGTGTGTGTGTGTGTGTGTTTAATTGTTGTCATTTTTTTTCATCAAATATAGTATTACAGAAATAGACCAAATTCTCACCTTAATGCTTAAACATCTGACATGTGAGGGACACAAGATCATGAGATAAGACACCAAATTCCATTGTTGTTAGTTTTGTTTTCTCCTATATTTCTTTTTTAACTGTGGTCCCTGGCTGATGAAATTAGCAGTAAGGTAATAAGGTTACCTTACTGGTAGTAAGGTTCTGAAAGTAGCAGTGATCTGGGGAACATCTACATCCAACAATCCTTACTTGTTATAACAGTTCAATAAACACTGACCTTACCTGTTCTGACTTCTGTTATAACAGCTCAAATAACACTAACCTCACCTGTTATAACAGGTCAATTAAACTTTACCTTTCCTATTATAACAGCTCAATAAACCTTTACTTTGGCTGTTATAACAGCTCAATTAACCCTTACATTACCTGTTATTACAGCTCAATAACCACTAGGGCTGAAACGATTCCTCGAGTAACTCGAATGCAAGAAGCTTGGTTTAGTCCATTTACTGTAACTACACACAGAGCACTGTGTTTCCCCACGGACCATTATTACTGACGCACAACCCGCTAAACTCGGGGAGAAAAGATTCAGGCTAAAGAAAACGGCAGAAAGTTTTCAAAGTTTGGGATCATTTCAAACTAAAACAGAAAGAAAGCTCCGTGCAGTGTGATTACTGTAAGATTGAACTGGTTTACCACAACAGTACAAGTTGTTTAGGTTGTACAATGTTTACAATGTTTTTTTTTAAGTAATGAAGTTTTTTATTGTTATATTTGTATTTGCATTTAGAATGTAATATGACAATTAAATGCACTAAATGGGTTCAGATTTTATTTTCATTTTTCTAAATAGGAAACAACATAGTTGTTCATTTTAAGAGACCTGTCTTATTTTCTCTTACATATTTAGTATTCCTCTTTAATAATGAAAAAGTACTGCTTATTCGATTACTCGATTAATCGATGGAATAATCGGTAGAATATTCGATTACTGAAATAATCGATAGCTGCAGCCCTAATAACCACTAATCCTACCTGTTATAACAGCTCAATAAACCTTTACTTTGGCTGTTATAACAGCTCAATTAACCTTTACCTTACCTGTTATAACAGCTCAATAAACACTAACCTTACCTGTTATAACAGCTCAATAAACACTAATCTTACCTGTTATAACAGCTCAATAAACACTAACCTTACCTGTTATAACAGTTCAATAAACACTAATCTTACCTGTTATAACAGCTCAATAAACCTTTACTTTGGCTGTTATAACAGCTCAATTAACCTTTACCTTACCTGTTATAACAGCTCAATAAACACTAACCTTACCTGTTATAACAGCTCAATAAACACTAATCTTACCTGTTATAACAGCTCAATAAACCTTTACTTTGGCTTTTATAACAGCTCAATTAACCTTTACCTTACCTGTTATAACAGCTCAATAAACACTAACCTTACCTGTTATAACAGCTCAATAAACACTAACCTTACCTGTTATAACAGTTCAATAAACACTAATCTTACCTTTTATAACAGCTCAATAAACCTTTACTTTGGCCGGTATAACAGCTCAATTAACCTTTACCTTACCTGTTATAACAGCTCAATAAACACTAATTTACCTGTTATAACAGCTCAATAAACACTAATCTTACCGGTTATAACAGCACAACAAACACTAGCCTTACGTGTTATAACAGCTCAACAAATGCAAGTGTTACCTGTTGTAACAGCTCAAAAAACCCTTATGTTACCTGTTGTAACAGCTCAGTAAACATTTACCTTACCTATTATAACACCTCAATAATCCCAGACCTTACCTGTAATAGCAGGTCAATAAGCCCTTATGTTACCTGTTGTAACAGCTCAGTAAACATTTACCTTACCTATTATAACACCTCAATAATCCCAGACCTTACCTGTAATAGCAGGTCAATAAGCCCTTATGTTACCTGTTATAACAGCTCAGTAAACCTTTACCTTCCCCGTTATAACAGGTTAATAACTACAAACCTTGCCTCCTCTTTGATTGTAATGTAAATATTCTCTAACAGCTTCTGCAAATCTGACAAATCACTTCATGTTTTAATTCTTTAATCCCTCTGCAATGTCAGTAATCACCCAGAATACTAAAAGTGATGTTTTAGCACATTAAGAGAGGTAACAAGGGAACAGCTGTTTTTCTTCTTCATTCTTTCTCCTGGGGCTGTGAGAAAAAAGAGCCCAGTATGGATGACTTGAAAGTGTTTTTATTCTCTCTCTCTCTCTCTCTCTCCTCTCTCTCTCTCTCTCTCTCTCTCTCTCTCTCTCTCCCCCCTCTCTCTCTGTATGTGTGTGTGTGTGTGTGCGCGGGGTGCAGATTCTGAGCTGAGTCATACCCTTGACATAATAAATTACCTCTGGGACGGCGGCCATCTTATTTTCCATGTTTATTGTTCATCATTCTCTTGCAAATCAAGGGCTAGCATTAAAGAACCTCACAGCCAGATATTAACCAACTGTTCTGTGTGTGTGTGTGTGTTTTTGTGTGTTTTTTTGTGTGTGTGTGTGCATAGGTGTGTTTTTCGAGGTAATTAGTAAAAAATGCACAGTTGAGTGTATTAGGTGACCTGAGGTCAGTGTTTGCGCTGTAAGCCCCGGACATGCTGAATAATGTAACGCAATCAGATCGGTTCCACACTGACCTGCACAAACACCACCCTCCATCCTCTGTGTGTGTGTGTGTGTGTGTGTGTGTGTGGACAGTATAATGCTACCTACACAGGCTGCACTGCTGCGTTGTTGTGAGGAGATGAATTGCAAAATATTTGAGATAGCAATCAACCTCCTAGATAGAAAAAAATAAATAAAAGCACCAGTCGTTAATATATATTTATTTGTTTATTTATTTATTTAATTAATTTTTTAATTTTTGTTTGTGTTCATAAAAATAAATGTGACAGGTTTTAATATCACGATACCACACGACAGGTTTATTTCTACATTTTCAGAAGCCTTGCTTTATGTATGAAGTATGTTTTTCATTTTTTTTGTCCCTTTTTCTTTAAATAATATAAAAGATTGTAAATAAATAAATACATACATAAACGCATAAAATATAAGATACTATTAAATGCAAAACTTAATTTAAAAAAAAATATATATATATATAAACAATTACAAACACAGGGAGTTGTAGCTCAGGATGAAAACTAAAATATTTTATACAAATTAAAATAAAATAAATAAATAAATAGTTTTGAAATTGATAACATAACCCTGAGTAGAAATTACAAAAAAATGGAGAAAGTTTGAAGTGTTTCTGTTTTGCTCAATGAAAGTTGAAAGTTTTCTCTTTCTTTCTCTCTCTCCGTGTGTGTGTGTGTGTGTGTGTGTGTGTTCCAGTTGCTGAGGGAACTGAAGCACCCAAATGTCATCGCACTACAGAAAGTGTTTTTGTCACACAGCGATAGGAAAGTGTGGCTCCTTTTTGACTACGCAGAGCACGATCTGTGGGTACGTACACACACACACACACACACACACACACACACACACACAGCACTAAAACCATTCATGTCCAGTCAGAAGGTTATACACCTCTGCTCACAGTAGGTCTCTCTCTGTTAGATCAGTAATGAAGACAATGATGAAATACAGCAATTTTTATTTATTTAAAAAAAAAAA
>JAUCMX010000030.1:7141813-7168596 GCA_033459395.1 Hemibagrus guttatus | reverse complement strand
GGGCGTTTGGGTTTTAAAGGGGGTGGGCCTTCATGGTTTTAGTAAGTCTGTTGAAAAATGGTTGAAAAATATCTATTGTAGTTTGAAATTGGCCACTGATTGGTAAACGCCCATTTTGGTTTTGCATGTGCACTTCTCAGTTGTTTAATTGATGCTTCTTCATTAGAGAGAAAACACAGGTGCATCCTATACAGAAGTCTCATGTGTTTGACATGCATGACCTCTCTGAGTTTCAAACAATGGTGCATATATCTTATTTCTTTTTTTTTTTTTTTTGCATGCTTGTTATTTGCATTTGATTTATTGTTACTGAATCTAATAAGATATATTAATTAAAGTTATTAAAGTGTTGAAATAAACCGCTCAGGTAGCAAGGTGACATTGATACAATGTGGTGTTTTCATCCGAACCACCATTTTGACTGAGATTGAAATTTCAAAGTTTGATTTATGTTGAATCAACATTGAAATTTTGATGAAAACCAAGAGCCAAAATATGGGTGATGATGTTGGTGATTAAAAAGTGCATCATGAGTTTGTCTTTAGCCTTGATTAATAAAATTCCAACAATATTTAGTTTGATCTCTAGAAGCCCATGAGCATGAATATTAAACTTTACATAGCCTATGTTTCTGTTACTCTTTGCATTTACTCCAAGGCCTTCAGTAGGAGGAGTTAAGGCTGATGAGGTTGGATAATTAGAGAAATGAGAAGCACACCCTTAATGATGGTGACATTCTGTCATCCTGTCATCCTCTGTGACTCCCCGGTGTCATCTGCTGAGTCCTTCTGTTTCCTAGGCACCACCATCACCAAGGAGCTCAAGTGGGCGCAGAACATCAGCTACCTCACCAAGAAGGCTCAGCAGAGGATGTATTTCCTGCGGCAGCTTAAGAAGTTTCTCCTACCTGTAAAGATGCTGGTTAACTTCTACACTGCCATCATTGAATCTGTCCTCACATCCTCCATCACAGTCTGGTTTGCTGCAGCTACAGCCAGGGACAAGGCCAAACTGCAGCGTGTCATCCACTCAGCTGAGAAGGTGATTGGCTGCAGTCTCCCATCTCTCCAAGAGCTGTACTTCTCCAGGCCCCGGGAGACGTGCAGCCAAGATCGCAGCTGACCCCCTCTCATCCCGGTAATGAACTCTTTCGGTCCCTCCCCTCTGGAAAGAGGCTTCGGTCCATCAAGACCAGGACCTCACGCCACAAAAAAAAGTTTTTTTCCCCACTGCAGTCAGCCTGCTGAACAGTGCCCCACTTGCCCCCAGATGACCCCCCCCCGAACCCTTTCAGACAACCATGACACTTTCACATTATAAATTGCACTACATCTTTTGCAAAATCATCTTCTGTACACAATATTTATTTCATTATCGATTGTACATACAGGATATACTTATTTGGTCAGTCACTCTCACTCAACTTCAAACTTCTGTGTACATATTTATTATCATTCTCATTTGTGTACATATGTTATCTGTATATATGTTTGGACAGTCTCCTTCAATTTCACTTACACTTACATTGTAAATCGCAACTTTATTTAATTTATTATAGTTTATTTTATTATTTTAAAATTTTATCTGTTTATATGTTTTGCACCTGACACCAAGACAAATTCCTAGTACTGTAAAGTACTCTTCGCGAACCCTTTGCTGTACCTGGCAATAAAAACTTTTCTGATTCTGATTCTGATTCTGATTCTTGATCATACATTGAGTTGCAGTCCACAGCATAACCGCTTGACATAAGATTTGGTTTTATCTTCTATCTCCTGCTTGCAGCTGTTACGGGACAGAAGGCACGGAGACAGAGATAAACAGTTTGGGTGTTTTATTATTACCAGGTAGCAGAAGGCAACTGGTTAGATGTGAAGGGAGCGAATGGAGAGAGATACTGCCCTGCGAGGAATGCTGTGGATGATCCGGGAGAGATGACGGGAACGGGAGCGGATCTGGAGCAGGGAGACGCGCGCGCACACACACACACACTGGGAAACAACGGGAAGCGGAGAAACACTGAAGACAGACGAGCATCAGGTAGCGGGGATATGTGAATGAGTCCTTATGTCTGAAACGAGATTGGACGGTGAGTGGTGTGTGTGTGAGTCCTTTTATGGCTGAGGTGATTGGGAAGGAGATCGCGTGCAGGTGTGTGTGATTAGTACTCGGGAGAGTGAGTGCGCTGTGATTGGTTGTCGTTGGAGCCTGGCGTGTCTGTGACAGTACCCCCCTCCTCACGGCCCGCTCCTGAGGGCCGCGGGCCCCGACGTCGTGGCGGTCTACCCCTCCCACGCGGAGCAGGTCTGTGGGGGTGCGTTGCGTGGAAGGTCGTCAGAAGGTCAGGGTCGAGGACGTCATCCCGCGGAACCCACGAGCGTTCCTCCGGGCCATAGCCCTCCCAGTCCACCAGGTACTCGAGTCGACCGCCACGGCGCCGGGAGTCCAGGATCTCCTTTACCCCGTAGGCGGTCCCGTCGGGCTGCGTCCTCGCCAGGCTCTGTGGAGGGAAGAACAGAGGGATGGTGAGGCTTGAGGAGGGAAACATGAAATGTGGGGTGAATACGGTACCCTCGTGGTAGCTGGAACTTATATGTGACCGGGTTGACCTGCTTCAGGATGCTGAATGGCCCAATGAACCTGGAGCTCAGCTTGCGGCTGGGGAGATGCAGCCGGATGTCCTTGGTTGACAGCCAGACCTTCTGCCCTGGTTGATAGGCAGGGGCGTCGGATCGGCGACGGTCGGCTGTCAGTCTCTGCCGGCGCAGGGCGCGCTGCAGTTGATGGTGTGCTGAGCCCCAGACCCTCTCGCTCTCGCGGAACCAGTGGTCGACTGCCGGTACGTCCGACGGCTCCCCTGACCAGGGGAAGAGAGGTGGCTGGTAGCCGAGCACACACTGGAAGGGAGTCAGACCGGTGGAAGGTTGACGGAGGGAATTTTGTGCATACTCGGCCCAGCCCAGGTACTGGCTCCACGAGTCCTGGTGGCCGTGACAGAAGGTACGGAGGTAGCGGCTGATCTCCTGGATCTTCCGTTCCATCTGCCCGTTTGTCTGAGGGTGGTACACCGATGATAAGTTGACGGCCACACCCAGGCGCGTGAAGAACGCCCTCCAAACTCTGGACACGAATTGAGGGCCCCGGTCAGAGACGATGTCCTCTGGGATGCCGAAGTAATGGAAGACCTGGTTGAATAACAGTTCTGCCGCTTCCATGGCCGTGGGTGGCCCCTTCAGCGGCAGTAGGCGGCACGCCTTGGAGAATCGGTCGACGATAACGAATATGCAGGTGTGGGTACGGGAGTTTGGAAGGTCGGTGATGAAGTCGACACCTAGGTGTGACCAGGGGCGGTTGGGAACAAGCAGAGGAAGGAGCTTTCCTGAGAGTAGCTGACGTGGGGTTTTCGCCATGGCGCACTCTTCACACCCCTGCACGTACCTTCTGACATTGGCTGCCATGCTGGGCCACCAGAAGCGATCTCTCAGCAGCGAGAGAGTTTCATTGATCCCTGGGTGACCAGTGCCAAGTGAGGTGTGGGCCGTGTGGATGAGGGAAGTGCGTCGTGCTTGGGTGATGTACTGGGATCCTGGTGGGCAGCCCGGCGGAGTGTTGGTGGAGGCATTGGCAGGCGGAAGGGTTTCCTGGGACCAGGTTATGGGGCTGACGATCAGGTCTGCTGGGAGGATGGGCTCGGGCGTTTCTGGGCTCTCTTCAGGGGCGAACATATGAGAGAGGGCGTCCGCCTTGGTGTTCTTGGACCCGGGCCGGTATGAGATGGAGAACTCAAACCGGGTGAAGAAGAGGGCCCAGCGAGCTTGTCGGGGGTTGAGCCGTTTAGCGGCTCGGAGATACTCCAGGTTCTTATGGTCCGTAAGAACCAGAAACGGGTGCCTGGCTCCCTCCAGCCAGTGCCTCCACTCTTCGAGGGCTAATTTGATGGCCAGTAGCTCCCGGTTACCAATGTCGTAATTCCTCTCCGCCGGGTTGAGCTTGTGGGAAAAGAAGGCGCATGGATGGAGGCGGCTAGGATTCCCCTGCTGCTGGGACAGGACTGCTCCAACTCCTGTTGTGGACGCGTCCACTTCCACGACGAAGGGTTTGTCAGGGTCTGGGTGGATCAGGAGGGGAGCGGTGGTGAAAGCCCTCTTGAGGGTGTTAAATGCCTCTTCCACGGCCGGGGACCAGAGGAGAGATTTGGGTTTATTGCGGAGCAGGTTGGTAAGAGGATCGGCGATGCTGCTATAGTTACTGATGAACCGCCTGTAGAAATTCGCGAATCCGAGGAAGCGCTGAAGTTCCTTCACTGTAGCGGGTGCCGGCCAGTCCCGGACGGCGGTGATCTTTCCTTCGTCCATCTGGATACCACTACTGCTGATGTTATACCCGAGGAACTGAACTGAGGGCTGATGAAAGGAACATTTTTCTGCTTTCAGGAAGAGCTGAAATTCTCCCAGGCGTCCTAGGACCTCCGCTACGTGCTGGCGATGTTCGGCCAAGCTCCGGGAGTAAATCAGGATGTCGTCTATGTAGACTAGTACGCACCGGTGGAGAAACTCCCGGAGAACCTCATGGATAAAATCCTGGAACACGGAGGGGGCGTTGGCGAGGCCGTAGGGCATGACCAGGTACTCGTAGTGGCCAGTGGGTGTGATGAAGGCGGTCTTCCATTTGTCCCCCTCGCGTATCCGTATGAGGTTATACGCACTGCGGAGGTCCAGTTTCGTGAAGATGGTGGCACCTCGGAGATGTTTCAGGGCCGCTGGGACGAGGGGCAGAGGATATCGGAACTTCACGGTTATCTGGTTGAGGGCACGATAATCGATGCAGGATCGGAGGCCTCCGTCCTTTTTGGCCACAAAGAAGAAGCTCGAAGCAGCAGGGGAAGTGGACGGGCGGATGTAACCTTGCGCCAGGGCCTCCTTGATGTATTCCTCCATGGCCTTCTCCTCCGGAACGGACAGGGGGTAAATCCTTCCCCTGGGCACTGGTTCACCCGGAAGCAGGTCAATAGCACAGTCCCATGGCCGGTGTGGAGGCAGCTTGGAGGCTCTCTTGAAGCAGAAGACGTCACTGAAGGGGGCGTAGCAGGTGGGAATCCATAGGGGCTGGTTGACGAGAGGACTCTCGATGGAGGTGGCCTGGACCGGGAGAGAGATTGGAGTCGGGGAGTGTGGAGCAGGTAGGTGAGGAAAACAGCCCGGAAAGCAGGTGTCGCCCCACTTCAGGACTTCGCCGGTGCTCCAAGAGAGGATGGGGTTGTGCTGCGCTAGCCACGGGCGCCCGAGGATGATGTCAGCCGTAGACTCCTCCAGAACCAGGAAGGTGGTCTCTTCCACATGCAGTAGGCCGACCTGGAGAAGCACCGGGCCGGCGCTGTGGTGGACCCGCCGGCGACTTACGGGTTTTCCGGTGATGCATCGTATCTGGTACTGGGACGCCGTGGCCTTAGTCCGGAGTCCGAGCTGGCAGCAGAGGGTGCCAGAGATGAAATTGGCCGCCGACCCAGAGTCGAGGAGGGCGACCACTGTAACAGAAGTGCGAGCGGTAGTGAGTGTCCCATGGGTAGAGAGTGGTTTCATATGAGGAAGAAATGAGGGAAGCGGAGAAACACTGAAGACAGACGAGCATCAGGTAGCGGGGATATGTGAATGAGTCCTTATGTCTGAAACGAGATCGGACGGTGAGTGGTGTGTGTGTGAGTCCTTTTATGGCTGAGGTGATTGGGAAGGAGATCGCGTGCAGGTGTGTGTGATTAGTACTCGGGAGAGTGAGTGCGCTGTGATTGGTTGTCGTTGGAGCCTGGCGTGTCTGTGACAGCAGCTTTATTAGGTAAACATTCATAATCCTCAAAGAGTATCAAATTTGCTGTATGTAACTGTTCATGGTAAAACTCAAAATCAAAGACATTTTCATGTGATCTTTAAAGAGATTAATTGGTTTGCATTAGTTAAATCTGCAGCTTTAATGAAATTGCTTTAACTGAAAATAATTAAGCTGTTCTTTTAAGCTAAACACAGAACACTTGTCACTTGCTACAATATGTAGTTTCTTGGTAAATTAGTTGCCATATAATTTACAAAATGTCAACATACTGAAGTCCTGCATATTATAGTGCTTCCATTTACAAGTGTTTATTGCACAAAATGTCAAAGATATTGAAGCACTAATAGATTTTAGATATAAAAAAAATCAATGATACTAAAATCCTGTTCTAAATAACTGTTTTCATAAATTGTAATAAGTAAATGTTATGTTTAATGTGACTGTATGAATCAACAGGTATGTATGAGAATTTAATTGACTTGCTTTTAAGCAATATCGTGCTTGCTCAGAGAACCCAAAAGAAAAGAGGCACAGTCTGACATACAATAAGCCAGATTTTAAAAACTTGAACTGTTGCACCACTTGTAGCAATAATGACTTCACGGCGGTCAAAGAGGCGTAAATTGAAATCAATGATTAAGTCCGCAGAGTCAGAAATACAACAATTTAATGAAACCAGTGCACAAAATTCTGTGTCACAAGAAAACCATGTTGAAGCAGGAAAAAATTATGCCGAGTACCCTAAAGTTGTTCTAGAGTCAGCTGGTTCAGATTGTAATGATTCAGTCACAGATGAGTTCCCTGGTGCGGTGTCTGATGAGGTTCTGTTGCATCCAACCAATATGCATGATGTTAATAATGATGCATCAGATTTTGACTCTGATACTGAATCAGAAGCTCCAACGAGTGAGTTTCTTTTAAGGAGTTTGCGATATTGGGCCTCTACCTTCTCAGCCTCACTTGCTGCACTCAGTGCCCTTTTAAGTATTCTGCGAATGTTTCATCCAGAATTGCCCACAGATGCCAGGACAGTTCTTAAGACCCAAACCCATGTATCTACGATAAAGATGGAAGGCGGGGAGCATTATCATTTTGGCTTGGCAAAGGGGATAGTGTCACGTTTGAAAAGCTTAATCCTGCCTGAACAATTGCAAACAGTTAAATTACAGTTCAATTTAGATGGGCTTCCACTTTTCAAAAGCTGTACACTTCAGTTCTGGCCAATTCTTGCCATTGTCAATTGTGACTATACCAAACATCTCTTCCTCGTTGGCCTTTACTGTGGTATGAAAAAGCCCAAGTGCATATTTGAGTTCTTAAAGCCATTTATTGACGATTTAGCTGATGTTCTTCTGCATGTTATTGTTTACAATGGTCGAAACGTATTGGTACAAGTATGCTCTTTTGTGTGTGATGCCCCTGCCAGAGCCTTTGTTAAAAATACAAAATCTCACAATGGCTACTCGGGCTGTGACAAATGTGTTCAAGTGGGTGAGTGGCAAAATAAAATGACATACCCAGAAACTGATGCAAAGTTGAGGACTGATTCTGATTTTAATGATATGATTGATGAAGACCACCACTTGAACCAAAAACTTCCTCCTTTAGCTGGCTTGGTAAAAATGGTTACCATGTTTCCATTAGATCATATGCACTTATGTTGTCTAGGCGTCACTAGGAAACTTCTGAACTTCTGGATCAGAGGTAAAGCACATATCACTAGGTTGTCCACTCAAACTGTAGCTGAAATTTCTGAAAAGTTAAAGCTGCTGAGTCCCTACACGCCTGTTGAGTTTAGCCGGAAACCAAAAGGGTTATCAGAAATTGACCGCTGGAAAGCGACTGAGCTGCGCTCATTTATGTTGTATACAGGCCCTGTTGTGCTTCAAAATTGCATTCAAATGCAGATGTATGAGAACATTGTTGTTTTCTGTTGCTATGCATTTGCTTTTATCCTCTGGAACCCCAGAGGTGATGATTGATTGTGCTCATGAATTGCTTGTCTCTTTTGTATGCCACTTTGGACAACTATATGGTAGACATGAAATAGTCTACAATATACACCAACTGACTAATCTGGCTGAAGAGTATCGTCTCTTTGGACCTTTGGATAATGTGTCAGCATTTCCTTTTGAGAATTATTTAGGACAAATAAAACCTCTTTTGCGCAAGCCTCACTTACCCTTACAGCAAGTTGTGAAAAGGTTATCTGAAACGCCAAATCCAGAGTCACCAAAGCCTCACAAGTGCAACTTAAGTCAACCACATTTTGATGGTCCAGTGCTCCATAGCCTAAGTCTTGGCAAACAGTTCAGAAAAGTGGTCACAGAAAAGTACACTCTGTCTATAGTGCAAGGAGATAATTGTGTGCAAATAGTTGGCCACATTGCTATTTTAAGAAATATCATTAAGATAGATGGGGTAGGGATTTTTGTCCTATTTCAAAAGTTTAATCAAGAATCATTCTTCTCCTACCCGTTTGAGTCAACCAGCATAGGTTGTTATAAAGTGTGGGAGTTGCATGACAATCTTGATGTGGCCAGACTCCAAGATATTAAGCTGAAATATTTCCTCTGTCCTGACAAAAATGTCTTCATTGCCATGCCACTCATTCATATGACATAATGAATTGTTTGTAAATTACAACATGCTTTTGCTGTTGTAAGAGAAGCTTGTACTTAACATAATTAGTTCCTGCTTTTTAATTTTTTTTTTCTATATCTCCAAGGGAAAGTTTAAATTTGCATTCTTGTATTGTAGGGGAGTTATTTTGTTAAAAAAAATGAAGCAGTGGTGCGTCGTTCAATTTCAAAATGGTGGCACAGAAATTGTGCCACACAGCTGGTTGATTGGAAAGAAGCTTCTATGGCCACCATATCCACCCAAAGACACAGCCAAGGTACGGGCTGCAGTTAAAAAATATGAGCTGCCTACTGAGGAATGGTTGTCCTATGAACCTGTTAGACACCTTGTAAGTCGAGGTAAGTGTATAAATTCAAATTGAGCATAAATTAAGTATAAGGTGGAATTAAATTGTGTACTTTACAGTTATTACACTCACAAAATTTAACTTGCAGCCACATATGAAGACGCTGAGAAGAGTTTGAAAAGATACCTACAGGAGAACTGCGACACAACTGACATTCAGTCTGATGAAGAAACTGAAGTTTGAAAAAAGAAAATCCAGGTAACACCTGAAAATTCTTTGCGTTTATTTTCAGAAGGGGGAAAAATTAATAAATGGCAAGGGGAAAGAATAATCACAAAAATAAAATAAAATTGCTAGATGTATCTGAAGTTTTCTTTTTCTATTAGACCCAATCCCGTTTACAACAGAACATCTGATACAGAAGACGAAGTTTAAAAAATGAAAGCTCTGCCCAGCTCCTAGACTTCTATTTCCAGGTATAACAGTGATGTTTATGTAACCAAGACTGAGTGGCAAAGACACAGTATATGCAATTGTTCCATTTACGTGGACGTCCCAAAATGTAATTTTGCAAATGGTATACGTGTAAAATCTGTTTCTCTGCAAGCTCCAACAAAATGCAGGCTCCTGTTCAATCAGCTTCCAGAGTCAAGACCTCTGTCCAGCCTTCTATCACAATTCTGCCTAACTATCCTTTGGAGTCCTCTGACCAGATGTGCAACAGTTCTCCATACTTGACTGAGTCAAGCGACTCATCAGCCCTGCCTGCCATGTACCATCTTCCAAGGATCAAGAGGGTATAAATTCCAGAAGTGCTTTGGCAGGTTTGCAATCAGACCAATAATTGCTTTGAGTGTAATTTCCAGCTTCCAAATTTCAAGCAGTTTACAACAATATACAGTATTGTTTATCTTAAAATATATTTTGGATGCTAATGTGCGAGTCTGTTCATTAGCACTTTTTTTTTCTTTTTGCAGATGCAAGTGATTCTGCAAGACAGTTAATGAAAGGCAAGTGCAGAGAAGTTTTTCTACTTTCCTTATACAGTATGCATGTTAAATATGTTTTTAAAACTGTAATGTTTTTATTCTCCACAAGATGTTGCTTTACAAAAGTTGATTGGAACTGTCACAGAACTTGTAAAAGAAGTCAAGGAACTCCGAGAGGAATGTCAGGAATTCTTCAGACAATCCTTGCCTTCAAAGCAACCTTTGCTACCATTGCCTGTCTCAGTCCCTCTGCACAATACTGAAGAGCTTGAGACTGCAGAGGAGATTTTACAATCCAGTGAAGCAAGGCAAATGATGGTTAGTGCTTCTATGTAGACCATTTTGTTATTAATCCATTTTTGGGACATTTGGCATGTTCTCTCTGCTTTGTGTACACATTTTGTATGGCAGGTGAGACACTTTAGCATAATTGGAGGAACCTCACTGGAAATGAGGGTCCGTCGCATGCTTTCCTGTGCACTGACCAATGTGCTGGCATCATCAATAAATTGGGCTGGGAAGATGGTTAAAGAGCAGTCAAGGCAAAAGAGGTCATTCAAGGATACTTTCTTGAATATGTGTATATTTGGTGAGTTATAACTATCAATGATTTGAATTGTCCTTCTGCCTTTTGTGTTCCCAGAAATCTACCTTACTCTATCCAATATTTCCCTCTTCCAGTGCCTCCATTAATGTATTCAATTGTATACATTTTATATCCTGTTGTTTTTCTGTTTTGTTTTCAGATGCTTTGACTTTGCAGATGGGTGTGGGGAAAAGTTTTCCAATATGAATATATTTAGGCAGTCCAGAAATGGCTCCTGTCGGAGAAATTTTAAGGTTAATTTTATGCTTACTTTTAACATAACAATACTCTGCTTAAAATAGTATATCCTTACAGTATTCAATTATAACTTGAGAGCAGGCTTTGCTTGAGGCAAAAATATGGTAATCAAACATAACTATAGAAGTATTGGCATGCTAGTGTAATAACCACACTGAGGTTGGAACGAGGGAAAAAAGATATATTAGAAGCATTGGAGATTGCGGGTTGGTCAGTTGGCCTATCCAATGGGATCATTGGGTTGGTTGACCGGCCAGTTGAGCTAATGGGAAATTGGATGAGCAAGGTGCATATCCTGTGACTATTTAATCTTAAAACACAGACTATTTAATCTTAAAATGCAGGTTATGAAATGCTTAAAGGCTTAGAGCCCAAGATTTGCACCGAGATTGAAGAAAAACAGAAATAAAAACTAGACGAAGAAGGAAATAGACGAGACAGTGTGGTCACAGGGACATTTGAACAGATAGTGAATAAGAAACATGAATAGCTGAGGTGCGAGAACATGTAACCGCAACGCGTGCTTTGCACCGAGCTAGGTGCTGACTTTGCAACGTGCAGTTACCCAAACTTGCAAACGTCTAGAACATCATGTTCAAGGTCAATACTATGTCAGAAGTCACAAGGAGGTGAAGAGAACATCGTGTTCAAAGAACCAAAATAAGACAAAGGAAAAAACAAAGGTTCTAGGAAAGAGGTCGAGACGTGCTGAAGAGATGGCCATAAAAGGTCACAGATAAGTCTGGATGCAAATTTGGTAAGGAGGGGCTTGAATGAAGGGGATGAAATGTTAAAATTGAATTAGATGTATAAATAGTAGGGAATTTTTCAAAGGTCTTCACACCAGCTGCTCTCTTCAGTAATGTACATCTGACAGGTGTGTCTTACTGAATAAAGAATTTGTTTGTTCCCATCGGCTGATTGACCGCTCGTTATTTTGGCTAAGTTTGGTAGTTTACTGAATTTCATTTTGATAAGTTTACTGAGTTAATTGATAATGGAAAGTTAAGGGGAAATTGATACAACTCAACATTCATCCTGCGATATGTCCACTCAGAGGGGGCTCTGAGTTCCGACAATCCAATATGCACCATACCGTGTGGGCAGAACTGCACATCAAACAACTACAACTGTTTCTTTGGTGCCTCCGGAAACAAATTATTCATTCATTCATTGTCTGCCGCTTATCCGAACTACACTCGGGTCACGGGGAGCCTGTGCCTATCTCAGGCGTCATAGGGCATCAAGGCAGGATACACCCTGGACGGAGTGCCAACCCATCGCAGGGCACACACACACTCTCATTCACTCACGCAATCACACACTACGGACAATTTAGAGATGCCAATCAACCTACCATGCATGTCTTTGGACTGGGGGAGGAAACCGGAGTACCCGGAGGAAACCCCCGAGGCACAGGGAGAACATGCAAACTCCACACACACATGGCGGAGGTGGGAATCGAACCCCCAACTCTGGAGGTGTGAGGCAACCGTGCTAACCACTAAGCCACCCCAGAAACCCCCAGAAACAAATTAATTTTGTCATTTTATTTATTTATTTTTTTGCTTCACTTTTGCATCTGTATGATTTTTTTTTTTTTTCTTTTTTTTCATGACATAGTATGAAGTGCTTTCAGTTGATTGAATTAAGACAGCAAAAAAATAAATAATGTGATTGAACCAGTGGAAAAGTGTTTTTTCTTTTCTTTTTTTTATTATAGTAGCTTGACCATTGATTCAATGGTATGAGCATGTTTTTTGTCTTCAATATTAATATTGTTTCAACAAATTAGGGTGCTAAAGTGATGCTGAAAAAACATCACTTTGTAATGTGTAATCAATAATCGTACCATTGAATTTTGAAAGAAATGTCAACATTGAGTGTGCAAAAATGATGTTGAAAAAAATAAAGCTTTGTAATGTTTATTTAATAATATAGTGTATGTAATATATAGATTAATGGTAAAATTTCAACAGTAACTGAGGGTACAAAAGTGATGTTGAAAAAATATCACTTTGTAATGTTGAATCAATGCTATTACCGTTGATTTATGGTTAAAATCCTCAACATTATTTCAACGGTGCCAAAGACGTGTTGAAAAAATATCACTTTGTAATGTTTAATCAATATTATTACCATTGATTTGTGGTTAAAACATCAGTATTGCTTCAACATTAACTGAGGGTGCAAGAGTGATGCTAAAGCAACATCACTTTGTAACGTTAATTCAATGTAATTGGCGTTGATGCATCAAAACTGACTCAACATTGTATCAATGTTACCATGCTGTCTGGGTTGTTATTAAGAAAACTCATTTAATCGAGCAGACAAATTATGAACACCTGTATTAATTATTATTATTATTATTATTATGGTGTATAAATAACCCATTAAATACACAAGAAAATAAGTGTACACATGACAGTACAATATTATAACATTATTGAATTAGCATGTTGGGTTGATGTGTAACATTCACATTTTTCTTTTTTTTCCCTCTTTTCTTTTAGATTTCTGTGCACTGACATTGGATCCCAACACAGGACACCGTTCCCTTATTCTGTCTGAGAAGAACAGAGTGGTGACACGTAATGAGAAATTCCAGAGAACCTCTAATCACCCAGAAAGATTTGACTCTTACGCTCAGGTGTTGAGTAAGGAGAGTCTGTGTGGACGCTGTTACTGGGAGGTGGAGTGGAAAAGTGAAGACAAAGTGTTTGTTTCAGTGTCATATAAAGAAATCAACAGGAAGGGGTGGGGCAATGATTGCATGTTTGGACACAACAATCAGTCTTGGAGTCTGATATGTTCATCGTCCACTCTGTCTTTCTTGCACAATAATTCGGAGGCTGTGCTTGACGTTCCATCATCCTCCAGAATAGGAGTGTATGTGGATCACAGTGCAGGAACTCTGTCCTTCTACAGCGTCTCTAGCGACACCATGAAGCTCCTCCACAGATTTCACACCACATTTACAAAGTCTCTATACACTGGATTTTGGATCTGTGCATCTGTGGTTTATTCTGATTAATTATAAAAACCTGTTTATATATATTGTGTCCTGTTATGTAGAATCAGCTGTTTAGTCAGTTACATGTCCAGTCTGGTTTAGTGAGCCACCAAGTTGCTTTAGAAGTCGCCAAATCTTCACTAACGTTGCTTGGCAGAATGATTTATGACTCAGACGTGGCATGTCATTTTACTTTATTTTCTCCTCTTCTACGTGTATATTATAATGCTCATTCTTTCATATAATTAAATGTCCATGCACCAATGTATCCTGACCAGTACAAGGCCGTGTTAAGTGTTAATGGTCAGACTCAGAGTCAGACACAATCACATCTGAAATAAACCGTGAGAGTCAGATGTTTGAGAATCTTTTAAGTGTCAGAGTCAAGCAAAATTACAATCAATTAATCAGAGTCAATAATAATTCGCATTTGAATGGTTTTTGTCGTGTTTTTTTTATCTCATTTGAATGATTTTTATCTCTCACTGCGTGATGCAGAGAGACACTGAGCTTTCACAGAGCTCCAGAAACACAGAGATGCTCATCAGCTGACATCATCCTCACAACAGCAAGTGCACACACTGACTTTAATTGACTGACACAGAAATGATCAGGCTTTAATAGTTTCATCAGTATTCACGGTTTGAGTTTGGACTCTCCGTGATTATTAATGAAGTGATGGCATATCAGACCAGAAATCTGCTTATTTGGCTCCATTAACTACTGTGCTATTTATAAAAATAATTAAATGAATTAACTTACGTAGACCAAGACCAAAGGACAGATTTAGAGCAAAACTTGCTGAACAAAAAATCAAGCGTACGGCAATCCTAAAAAAAACCTCATGAACTATACAAAAAAGACAAACATATACCTTGCTTCCCAGAAGACATCCTTGAAGCCAGGCTTGGTGGTGGCATCAGGTCAGGATTGGTCCAAAATGGTGATGTGGAGGTTTCTTTCAGGTTCACCACATCCACTATATTGCCAAAGGTTTTGGGACACCCCTCCAAATCACTGAATTCAGGTGTTGTTTTTCGGGGTTGGACTTGGCCCCTTAGTTCCAGTGAAAGGAAGTCTTAATGCTTCAGAGAGGAACTTGACTGGCCTGCACAGTCCTGACCTCAACCTGATAGAACACCTTTGGGATGAATTAGAGCAGAGACTGTGAGCCAGGCCTTCTCGTCCAACATCAGTGCCTGACCTTACAAATGTGCTTCTAGAGGAATGGTCAAAAATTCCCATAAACACACTCCTAAACCTTGTGGAAAGCCTTCCCAGAAGAGTTGAAGCTGTTATAGCTGCCACGGGGCGGGACAACTCCATATTACCTTTATGTACATATAAAGGCAGACGTCCCAAAACATGGCAATATAGTGTATAAAACATGTTGAGGTGAGAAGGAAGGCATGTGATGGACAAACAGGTGGACTAGACTCTTAGAAAGAAAAATAGTGGAAAATAATGGGTGTAAACTGACATGAAAGTTTAAAAAAATGTTTAAAGATGTTTAAAATATATATTACATTAATAAAGCACATTTTCAAAAAAGTTTATTTTAATCAGACTCTGTTTAAATGCTCAGTATGTATGATATATTTATAGTCATCATCAATTCTGAAACACAGAATTTTTCCACCTTGTGCGATGATGTCGGGTGTGATTCCTTCCTTCACCAAGTGATTTAACAAAAGGTAGGAATCGAACCCTCTAGCATTATGAGCGATAAAAGTGTAGCCTTTGAAATGGTTGCGACAGAAAGTCTTAAAAAACGCAGCTTCACACCCCTCCCCTTTGAACACCCAGGCCTTGCCACGATAATTCATACAACATAAGAAATTAGCAGTATGAGTTCCTGTTTCCTGTCTAGTCTCGAAATCATAAAAGATGTATTTCATATTAGCCGGTTCTTTCTTTCGCTGTTGTATAAAGCAGTTATGCTCTGGATCTGAATCCAGTTTTTCACCACAGAGTTTACACGACCTCTCACTACAGACATGTTCTTTACGATTAAAGGGGTCCTGATGCTTTACACTATTGCAGATGCTACAGTAGAAGCCTGTTTCACACAATGAATATTCACCTTTCTCCGACTGGATTTTTGCTTTATGTATGTCAAAACAATATATAGACTTACATAACCTCGAACAATCAGGGCATTTAGTTATGTCTTGATGTTGCTTGTAACAATCAGCGTTACGACAAACGCTACAGCTCTACAGATCCGTGCATCCTCATACCCTGAGTGGCAGAAACAGCAGACGTAACTATAACCCAAAAGGCCTGTGATGTCATGCAAAAACATGTAAATGGTTTTTTCATGGGGAGTGTTGCTGGTTTGAAAGAAAGAGTAGCCGGCTTTGTTGTCAGAACAGTGCACGATTACTATTTTACACTTCAAATGTGTCTCAAATTTAGAAACATCAGCAAATGTGACAGCTGTGTTTTCGGATAACCCTACATCGTGTTGGATTTGTTTAGTGATTTTTTCTATTTGAAAAACATTTTTGGGGGGTTCAAAAGTTGTGTAACGCTTAGTGCAAAGCACATGTTGTCACACTTTATTATGAAATATATGCAAGTGCTGCATCTTCTTCTGTACAACTTCTGAACTGAATAATGAGCCTACTTTTCTTCTCCTAGCTGAACCACCCCGTGGTGGTCGGACTATTTGGATCATTATTTCAAGTGTATTATCCGTAAAAATTTCATGTCTACTTTGAACAGAATTTTCAAGCATGGTCAGAAAAGATTGCAAATTGACGGACCCATTGACTAATTGAATGCGTGATGACAAATGTGACCATGGTTACCAGATCCTTAGGTGAAATCATTCCATTAGCCACATCTAACAAACTGTTTAAAATCTCTAAAACATAATTATAAAATTCCGCAAAACTGTCTACATTAGCAATCATTGAAAAATTTACTCTTCTCCTAATTTCGATGTTAATAAATCACGATTAATTATTCTAATATCAGGATCTAGCCCGCTACCGGCTTGCACATTTTCAACGTTAGGATGGGGTCTGTTTTCAACACTAGGAGGAGGTGTGAGGTTCTCAGCATTAGCTAATGGCTCGTTTTCAAAGTTAGGAGGTGTGAGGTGATCATCATTACCTATTTGATCGTTTTCAAAACTAAGTGGGGTTGTGTTTTCAATGCCTGGAGGTGTGAAATCATCATCATTACCTATTTTTTCATTTTCAAAGCTAAGTGAGGGCGTGTTTTCAACGCTAGGAGGTGTTATGTTATCCGTTTGAACATTTAACAATTCAGATTCAGGGTTATGTGAATCATTAGCAGCGGAAAAGTTTACAAAACTTTGATTTAAAATGATAAGACTTTGATTAAGATCATGAAACAAATCATGCGGAGATACCGGTCTATGTTGTTGATGTCCATTTTCTGAAGTAGAGGCGACATTGACGTTTTGTTCGGTTGATAAGACCAATCTTTCATTCAGCTGGTTCACGGCATCGAATAATGCGGTGTTTATTTGTGTAGAATTTCCCGGTATGCAAGGCTAACAGACTCCGATTTAGTTCACCGAATATGTCGCATGTAGTCTGTGTTGTGTTTGTTACATTTTGAACAGAATTATGACCGGGATGTTCAATACGAGTATTATCCTGATCCGTATTAGGGCTCTGACTATCAAGCTGTTGTGACGGTTCTAAACTCTCGTTTAGTTGGTTGATAGCATCGATTAAATATGGGTTCAGTGTTGTGTATGAGTCGTGATGTAACAGACTACTTGAAAAAGTCAGGTTTTCATCAAAGGTGAAATCCTGGGGTGATGACATATTTTCAACACGTATCCCCCCCCCCCCTTTAGCTTCCAAGGGGCATTGGTGGCTCAGTGGTAGGTTTCTTGCCTATCATGTGGAAGGCCCGCGTTCGATTCACAGCCAATGCCTCAACCATAGCCACTCGCTGCAGTGCCGGTCCAAAGTCCGGAAAAATGGGAGGGTTGCGTCAGGAAGGGCATCCGGCGTAAAACGTTTGCCAGGTTGTTGTGCGGACCAGTTGGTCCGCTGTGGCGACCCCGAACAGCGAGCAGCCTAAAGCAACTTCTTAATTTTTTTAGCTTCCAAAGCTACTCCGAGATTCAACCGCTTCTGCGCCATGTCTAATGTGAAATCTTCTTAACAATTCTATATTAACTGTAACACACCTATTCAAACATTCAAGAGTATCATAGATAGCTTGTAGAAATTTTATACTTGATGTGTTTTCAAGTACGTTATACAGACGATCGAAGTTTCCCAATATTCTGTCCCTTAGATAGAAAAATCCTATCAATGCATCGTCGTTATCCGCTGGGTTATTTTCAGCTCCTTGAAAGTCGTAACTACCTTCTTCTTCGATATCGCTCACATCTCAAATAGAACGGAAAACACTGAAAATGTACGGGAGAGCTTTTACAACCTTTGAAGAGTCGGGGAAAATTGTTCGAATTTTCAGTATTTATATTTTAGGGTATAACTTACCATCAGTTTGGTGGGGGGGGTTGGTGGTCATGACTGGAGCAGTTGGGGGGGGTCGTGCGCTGTCATCGGTAGTAGTTGTAGAAATGCGTAATGAAACCTGGTCCTCGGAGAAATTTGTTGCTCTGACGCGGTATGTCGATTGTGGAGATGCATGGTTTTTCCACTTATATCTGTAGGCCTCCGGTGAAAATAAATTCAAATGATTGCTGAACTCAAAGTTTTTACAACATTCCTGAAACTTTTCGCAGTCACTGCGATCAAGTTACAGCCTCAGTAGCACAGCTCCAGTGGATGTGTCCCCGTCCAGATAACCTGAAAAGCACAACTTCTGCTGATTCTACGTTGAAATAAAAACCGGCTGTACAGCCATTTGATGATGACCAGTATTTTATATTTTCATGGTCTAAAATGTTTGTGAATCTAGCAAAAGTACATTTCGTTTTTTCGGTGCATCAGGACAAGAGGCCATAACTGCGTCAAAGAATCTACGATATTCTTCACGTAAATAGATGAAGTTTTTATAGGGAAAAATTTTGTGTGTGTGTCTTTCATGACGGGGGGGGTATGGGGTCATGATGGGAGCGTATTTGGTTGTGACGGGAGGGGATGGGGTCATGACGGGAGGGGATGGGGGTTGCAGGGGTCATTATTAGATATCCCTTTTCATGAGATAAACTTCTGTGTTTTTATCAATACACACCAAACATGACCCTTGATCCCTTCTGGAGATAAACTTCCACAGGAAGCCACTCTTACTTTCTGTGTTTTATCAATACAAACCAAACGTGACCCTTGAATCCTTCAAGAGATAAACTTCCACAGGAAACCTCTCTTACCTTCTCTGTTTTATCAGTAGAAACATTATCCATATGGTTGTGTGTGTGTGTGTGTGTGCTTGATTAACATGTGCCGGGGGGTGGGGGGGTGTAATTTTTGTGTGGTAATTTGGGGAATTTGAAACCATTGAAACTTCAGGAACATCAAGAGATAAACTCCCGTGTTTTTATCAATACATACCAGACATGACCCTTGAATCGTTCATGAAATTTTAACTTCCAACATCCTCATCGGATTAAGGGGTGGGACATTGTGACATAGGTGATTCTGATTGGATGAAAAGGGGCGGGGCATTGTGACATGGACCATTCTGATTGGGTGACAGACCTGTCAAAACCTGTTTGATGAAAGCCACACAATAATTCTCTCTTACACATCTCCTGTACATGAGAAAAGTAAAGATATTCTAGTTAAACTGTTACTCCTGTAAAAGTAGAAGTCCTCAATTTGAGTTTCTACCTGAGTTAAAGTACAAAAGTACTTGTATCCAAATGTATTTAAGTAAAAAAAAGTACTACATTTATCCTAACACTAATGTTGTCATTTATTGTAAATAACTATTAATTTTATGTTAAAAGACCCCTCGTTGAACCGCCACCTTGTTGTGGTGGAGGGGTTTGAGTACCCGAATGAACCTAGGAGCCATGTTGTCGGGGGCCTAGTGCTCCTGGTAGGGTCTCCCAAGGCAAACGGGTTCTAGGTGATGGGTCAGACTAAGAGCGGTTCAAAACTTTTATGGAAGTTAAAGTAAGGACCGTTACTGTAAGGACTGGCGTCACTGGGGCCCCACCCTGGAGCCAAGCCCGAGGTTGGGACACGCAGGCGAGCGCCTGGTGGCCGAGTCTTTGCCTGCGGGACTCGGCCGGGCACAGCCCAGAGGAAAGATGTAGGCCCACCACCCACAGGAAGGAGCGTAAGAGTCCGGTGCAGTGTGTTTTGGGTAGCAGTCATGGGCGGGGGCCCCAATGACCCAAACCCTGGACAAAGGATCTGGCTTTCGGGACATGGAATGTCACCTCACTGGGGGGGAGGAGCCTGAGTTGGTGAGGGAGGTTGAGCGGTCCCGGCTAGAGATAGTCGGGCTTGCCTCCATGCACAGCCTGGGCTCTGGAACCCAACTCCTTGAGAGAGGTTGGACCCTCTTCTTCTCTGGAGTGCCCCATGGTGAGAGGTGTCGGCTGACAGCTCAGCCGCCGGGTGCTGGAGTTTTCCCCGGTAAACGAGAGGGTTGTTTCCCTGAGCCTTCAGACCGGGGATATGTGTCTCACTGTTGTTTCGGCTTGTGGGCCGAACGGCAGTGTGGAGTACCCAACCTTCTTGGAGACCCTGCGGGGGGTGCTGGAAGGTGCTCCGACTGGGGACTCCATAGTTTTGCTGGGGGACTTCAACACCCATGTGGGCAATGACAGTGATACCTGGAGGGGCGTGATTGGGAGGAATGGCTCCCCTGATCTGAACTAGAGTGGTGTCCTGTTGCTGGACTTCTGTGCTAATCACAGCCTGTCCATAATGAACAGCATGTTCAAGCATAAGTGTGCCCATCAGTACACGTGGTACCATGACAGCCTAGGCCGGAGATCAATGATCGACCTTGTGGTCGTGTCATCTGACCTTCAGCCGCATGTCTTGGACACTTGGGTGAAGAGAGGGGTGGAGCTGTCAACCGATCACCACCTGGTGGTGAGTTGGATCTGCTTACGGAGGAGGATGCTGGACAAACTTGGCAGGCCCAAACGTATTGTGAGGGTCTGTTGGGAACGTCTTGCTGATCCTTCTGTTAGGGGGGTCTTTAACTCCTACCTCCGGGAAAGTTTCAACCAGATCCCGAGGGAGGTTGGGGACATTGAGTCTGAGTGGACCATGTTCTCCTCATCCATTGTCGACGCAGCCATCCAGAGCTGTGGCAGTAAGATCTCTGGTGCCAGTCGCAGTGGCAATCCTCGAACACAATGGTGGACACTGGAAGTAAGGGATTCCGTCAAGCTGAAGAAGGAGTCCTATCAAGCCTGGTTGGCTCGGGGGACTCCGGAGGCAGCTGAGGCATACCGGCAGGCCAATCAAACTGCAGCTGGGGTGGTCTCGGAAGCAAAAACTCAGGTCTGGGAGGAGTTCGGTGAGGCCATGGAGATGGACTATCGGACGGCCTCGGGGAAATTCTGGCAGCCCGTTCTCCACCTCAGAAGGGGTAAGCAGCTCTCTGCCAACACTGTTTACAGGGGAGGTGGAGAGTTGCTGGCCTCGACTGGGGATATTGTCGGACGGTGGAAGGAATACTTCGAGGATCTCCTCAATCCCACTGACACGCCTTCCGTTGAGGAACCAGAGGCCGAGGACTCAGAGGTAGATTCATTCATCACCCAAGCTGAGGTCACTCAGGTAGTTCAGCAGCTCCTTGGTGGCAAGGCACCAGGGGTGGATGAGATTCGCCCTGAGTACCTTAAGTCTCTGGATGTTGTGGGGCTGTCTTGGCTGACACATCTCTGCAACATAGCGTGGAGGTCAGGGACAGTGCCTCTGGACTGGGCGACCGGGGTGGTGGTCCCTGTTTATAAGAAGCGGGACCGGAGGGTGTGTTCCAACTATAGGGGGATCACACTCCTCAGCCTCCCTGGGAAAGTCTATTCCAGAGTACCAGAGAGGAGATTTCAACCGTTAGTCGAACCTTGGATACAGGAGGAGCAATACGGTTTTCGTCCTGGTCATGGAACACTGGACCAGCTCTATACCCTCCACTGGGTGCTCGAGGGTTCGTAGAAGTTTGCCCAACCAGTCCACATGTGTTTTATGGACTTGGAGAAGGCATTCGACCATGTCCCTCGTGGCATTCTGTGGGAGGTGCTCTGGGAGTACGGGGTCCGTGGCCCTCTGTTAAGGGCTGTTCTGTCTCTATATAACCGGAGCAGGAGCTTGGTTCGCATTGCCAGCTGTAAGTCAGATCTGTTCCCAGTGCATGTTGGACTCTTACAGTGCTGTCCTTTGTCACCAGTTCTGTTCATTGTTTTTATGGACAGAATTTCTAGGCGCAGCCAGGGGTTGGAGGGAGTCCGGTTTGGGGACCACAGGATTTCATCGCTGATTTTTGCATTATGTTGCTGCACTGTTGGCTCCTTCAAGCCTGGACTTACAGCATGCACTGGGGCATTTTGCAGCTGAGTGTGAAGTGGCTGGGATGAGGGTCAGCACTTCAAATCTGAGGCCATGGTTCTCGACCGGAAAAAGGTGGCTTGCACCCTCCAGGTTGGAGGGGAGCTCCTTCCTCAAGTGGAGGAGTTTAAGTATCTCGGGGTCTTGTTTACGAGTTAGAGAAGGATGGATTGTGAGATTGACAGATGGATTGGTGCAGCGGCAGCAGTAATGCGATCTATGTACCAGTCTGTTGTGGTGAAAAAGGAGCTGAGCTGGAAGGCGAAGCTCTCGATTTACCAGTCAATCTACATTCCTACTCTCACCTATGGTCATGAGCTCTGGGTCATGACAGAAAGGGTAAGATCCCGGATACAAGCGGCCAAAATGAGCTTCCTCCGTAGGGTGGCGGGGTGCTCCCTTAGAAATAGGGTAAGGAGCTCTGTCACCCGGGAGGAGTTCGGAGTAGAGCCGCTGCTCCTCCACATCGAAAGGGGGCAGTTGAGGTGGCTTGGGCATCTGTTTTGGATGCCTCCAGGACGTCTCCCTGAAAAGGTGTTCCGGGTATGCCCCACCGGGAAGAGGCCCCGGGGAAGACCCAGGACACACTGGTGAGACTATGTCTCTTGGCTGGCCTGGGAACGACTCGGGGTCCCTCCGGAAGAGCTGGAGGAAGTGTCTGGGGAGAGGGAGGTCTGGGCATACCTGCTTAGACTGCTGCCCCCGCGACCCGGCTCCGGATAAGTGGAAGATAATGAATGAATGAATGAATGAATTTATGTTAAAAGAATCTGTCACACTACTCACACATGCCTCATAATACAAGATCTGAGAAATGATCATGAGACAAATATTATTCTGAGCAGTCAAGGTGCACAAGGGGAACATGGGGGGAAAATGGGCAAGCGTAAGGATTTGAGTTAGTTTGACATGGGCCTAATTGTGATGGCTAGACCACTGGATCAGAGCATCTCCAAAACTGCAGCTCTTCTGGGGTGTTCCCGGTCTGCAGTGGTCAGTATCTATCAAAAGTGGTCCAAGGAAGGAACAGTGGTGAACCGGCGACAGGGTCATGGGCGGCCAAGGCTCACTCATGCAGGTGGGGAGTGAAAGCTGACCCGTGTGGTCCGATCCTATTGTTAGATCTACTGTTGCTGAAACTGCTAAAGAAGTTAATGCTGGTTCTGATAGAAAGGTGTCAGAATACACAGTGCATCGCAGTTTGTTGCATATGGGGCTGCATAGCCGCAGACCAGTCAAGGTGCCCATGCTGACCCCTGTGCACCGCCAAAAGTGCCAACAATGGGCACATGAGCATCAGAGCTGGACCACGGAGCAATGGAAGAAGGTGGCCTGGTTTGATGAATCACATTTTCTTTCAAATCATGTGGATGGCCGGGTGTGTGTGCGTCACTCACCTTGGGAAGACATGGCACCAGGATGCACTCTTTGCCTCTGCTTTCTTGCCTTCTTCAATGTCATGCTTTGGGCAATGTTCTGCTGGGAAACCTTGGGTCCTGCCATCCATGTGCATGTTACTTTGACATGTACTTACAATGGAGCATCTGGGGGATGTGCTGGACAAACAAAGTCCAATCCATGAAGGCCTCAGCTCGCAACTTACTGGAATTAAAGGATCTTCAGATTTATTCACATACACAATAAAATCCTCCATTGTTGTGAGCTAGTATTAGATTTTATTTGAAAGAACAACAAACAGGACTATAACTTTTTTTTTTTTGAGGTTTTTCTACTTCAATTGTGCTGGAAAAAAACACCCGAACAGCACCAACAAACGACTGAGTATGTTACGTTTCCTACCGTACAATACAAACCTTCTCAAACTCGATGAATGCGTAGCACAGAGACTCGCCCTTCTTCCAGTCCCTGATGATCTCACAGCTGTGCATGAAAAATAAAAGTACAGAAAATAAATCTTCCATCTCGGGCTCCATCTTATCGGTCTCATCCCCTTTAACAGTTCAAATGATTAGAGAAATAACTAATTAATGATGATTAATGATTTTTCCCTCCAAAAAGTGCCACAGTGATGATAGAGGTAAAATCTCGCACCATTGGATTGAGCCAAAGCGAGAGAAGATGATTTCCAGATCCTCGTCAGTGGTGACCGGGTTCAGCTTACACACAAACAGCACGTTCTCTGGGGGTTTAATGTCTGCATCGGGCAGGTCACCCACCTGATAGAACAAACATGTACACAAGGAGTGAGTGACAGAGAGAGAGAGAGAGAGAGAGAGAGAGAGAGAGAGAGAGAGAGAGAGAGACTCACCATCTCCAGCAAGATAACTTGTGTCTTTGCTTCCTTCTCTTTTATCAGTTCATCCAGCTCTTCTGTGTCCTTCCCGTCAGCATCGTTTATCGCTTCATCAGCTCCGATACGACCGCTCTGCGACACACACACACACACACACACACACACACACACACACACACACACTTTAATATGAATGTGCCCCATACTGTGAATGATTCCCCAAGGTCCCCTGACTCTCACCAACTCAGTATGTTTTAATCGCTGAAGCTGATAGACATGAGGGTGAAAATTTTAAGCATGCTCACATTTTAGCACCGTAATCTCAGGAGGAAGAGTTTATATCGATCAATCATGCAGGGAGTCAGACAGTCAGAGTGTGTTAGACATTAACTACTTCAGTGAGTCGGTCACTAAGTGGGACGGACAGTCAGGGATTTGGTAAATCTCTCAGTCAATCGTACAGTCAGTGAATCTGTGAGTGAGTGAGTCATTCAGTCAGTTAAGGAATCTGTTAGTGATTTGGTTAATGAGTCAGTCAGTGAGTGAGTAAGTCATATTGTGGGTAAGTTAATCGGGAAGTGAATCAGTCATTGATTTGGTTAATGAGCCAGTTAGTGAGTGAGTGAGTGAGCTAAGAAACTTGTCAGTGATTCAGCTAATGAGTCAGCTTGTGAATCAGTCAGTCAGTGAGTCAGTCAGTGAGTGAGTCAATTAGTTAAGAAACCTGTCAGTGATTCAATTAATGAGACACACATTCCTCAGCAGCTGGTTTACATCTGGCCGAACAAAAGCACCGTACTGCTGGCATCTACTGAAGCGGTTAAGACACTCACGTCCAGCTGTTGTTTCGTGGGCTCTGGGGATCGATCCGGTACTGGCAAGCCCGGAAGGTCGTCAAACGGGTCGTCCAGAATGACCGTGTGATTTATTCTGCAAACACAATACACAGATTTAACGTGATAGATCACAGCAATGCTCTAAAATGTGTCTAAGAAGAACGTTGAAGTAACACATGGTTTGTTTTTTGGTCACCTGATGTCCTGGAAAGGAATAAAGTCTTTGTCCACAAATGCCTCGTTGATTTTGGCCAAGACGTCCATTCCTTCCGTGACCTCCCCGAACGCGGTGTGAACACCGTCCAGGTAGTCCAGGTTCTCTCCGGTAGTGATGAGGAACTAGGGAGGAGGCAACACACACACACACACATCTTATATGTAAATAACAAAGAAGACATGCATGTATTAACTTCATACCTAGAAGAAAAAAAAAAAAAAGAAGCACCTGAGATCCATGCTGCTCGTTGCCGTTGTTCACCATGGAGACGGTCCCCTTCTTCTTGTGCTTGATCCGGGGAGCCTTCTCTGCATCGAAGAAGCGTGCCTGATCCCCGTACAGCTTACTGACACAACATAAATTAATATATTTTAATGCTCTTCTTCTTGTGTGCTATGGTTTCTATAGTAACAACTTCATATTAGCAGATATTCCAAGACTGATGCTACATTTACATTTATCATGTACAATCCTGAAAAGGCGAACAGATTAAAACATCATCGTCGTCACGAGGTGTTTATTACTGACCAGAACACAGACTCTCCTCCTCGGCCGGTGCCTGTAGGGTCACCGGTCTGGATGATGAAAAATCTCTGAAACAGGAAACCCAACAGCCCCAATATTATACTCTGTAACTAGATTCTAATAAACAATTCACTACAATTTTACAAAATTAGCATAATTCATCAGCTGTTACAGAAATGTGAACATTCTGTGTACGGCGGGAGGATACGAGCCAAAATATCACGTCTCCAGACTTGTGCTTCACTATATACAGTAGAGGCTTGCTAACAGATTTTCAGCCAAACTGCAGAGCTTTCAACCAGAGATTCGGTTGTTATATTGGTATTATAATTTAAAACATAAAAAAAAATTGACAGTGACAAGAAAATCAGAGCTAAACATCGCTTGAGTTCTGCTTCAGACAGTTGTTACCTGGACATTGTGAATGAGGCAGTAGTTGTAGTACTTGATTTTACACAGCTTCAAGAAGTTCAAGCAGGCTGCGGAAGATAACGATGAATAGGCAAATTAGTCAAAGATTAATATGCAAATGAGGTAATCATGAATATGCAAATTAGACAATGACGTCAACTTCTGCATCCTTCTACGGGCACATTAGATACTTTCCCCTGAAAACAGCTCCGATACTGAGGCAAGGGAGGAAAGCTGCCGCGTATAAGCACACAGCAGTTTAATTAGAAAACATGTTTAACTTGTTATTCTAATTACACTATTCTTATATAAGCTACGAACTGGAAACTGATCAAATTAGATGTGCTAGCTGGCTCTATGCTAACTCTCTCTGTTATCTGAGTTAGCGTTCGTTAAAACAACAACTACTTCTTTTTATAAACATACAAAACAAGCAAATGACATCTAACGCCTGATATTTTCGGTTAC
>JAUCMX010000030.1:7111813-7136813 GCA_033459395.1 Hemibagrus guttatus | reverse complement strand
GTGTGTGTGTGTGTGTTTGATTGTTTGTGTGTACCTGTGTGTGTGTGTGTGTATGTGTGTGTGTCTTTGTGTATGTGTGTGTGTGTGTGTGTGTCTCTTGTGTGTGTGTGTGTGTGTGTGTGTGTGTGTGTGTGTGTGTGTGTGTGTGTGTGTGTGTGTGTGTGTGTTACACGTACAGTGCAGAAAATCTTCTCTGCTCTTTGGTTCTGAGGGTAAAATCATCTGAACTGCTGCAGCTGTGGAGACAGAAACAAAATGGAGATGAAAAATAAAAGTTTAAAGTGTTTAAAGTGAAAAGTTTAAAGAAACAGTTTAAAGTGATCAAATTTGTGTGTGATGTTTAATCAGTGTTTTATTTTAGAAAACCCATTGTCAGGACATCAGGACGATTTCTCTCACCATGTTCAGGGATTTTGATGAATTCCTCCTGGAAGATTTCCTCGAGTCTCTTTTTCAGATCAGAGAGAGATTTCCTCACTCCATCAAATGAGAGATGTTTATTGACAGTGATGCTGGATGAGTCGTCACGTCCAGAAGAGACACGGAGAGACTGGAAACTCTACAGAGAGAAAGAAAAACATCATGGAGAAGGAGAAAGGTGGAGAAATATACACATCATTATACAGACAGTGTGTGTGTGTGTGTGTGTGTGTGTGTGGTGTGTGTGTGTGTGTGTGTGTGTGTTTTAAACAGTGAGTGTTACCTGGAGGAATTGGATGTGATCGTGTGTGTGTGAAAGCTGCTCCATCTCAGTGAGTCTCCTCTGAAGATCAGCAATCTCCTGCTCCAGTTGCTCCAGGAGTCGTTCAGCTCGACTCAGTTCAGTCTTCTCCTGAGCTCTGATCAGCTCCGTCACCTCCGAGCGCTTTTTCTCCATGGAGCTGATCAGCTCAGTAAAGATCCTCTCACTGTCCTCCACTGCTGTTTGTGCACTGAGCTGTTAGGAGACACACACACACACACACACACACACATATCTATCATTCCCTCTCTTACTGGGACTGTAAATGACTGGTTGTCCATGTTGTGTGTGTTTCTAGGAGCAGCTCTGTCTCTGCTCACTGCTCACCTTTATAGTGTTCACAGTCTGTTTCAGCTCCTGCACCTTCTTCTGTTTCTCCTGGATTCTCTGCTGGAATTTCATCTGCTCCTCCTTTAACTCACTCTGAGGACAAATCAAATACATCTCACTGTTGGTGGATTATGAGTTTCTCAGTATACATTAACTGTAGATAAAGGGTTATACACTTCAGTTCTTTTGATAACCTTATTAAAGAGTGTAAGACTGGATTTTGGGTGTTTTAAATTCGACAGAGGTTTTTGCAGAAGTGCAGAACTCAGTAGATCCACATCCTCCGAGTGTGTTCAGCTGCTCTGTGAAGTCGCCTGAGCAGCAGTTCAGAAAGACACAGAGGCTTCATGTGTGTCAGAGGAACCACATGTTCACCTTCACCCTCCCCATCTGGTAGCTGTCATGTGACCTAAAGCTTTCTAATGCTATGATTCTCTATGTCAGGTCCAGAGACCTCCAGGAGCCTGTGAAGAAATAACCAGGTGTCCTGTGATTTTATTTTAGTTACAGTGGTGAAAATCACAACCCACTATTATTAAAGTTATTCTATTCACTATTGAGCATGAGTATTCAGTACTGAGTTATAGCTCACAGCCTGCTCTGTCAGGAAACTAAACCATTAAAAGTGTGGAATAAGGTGTGGCTCCTGCTTGTAGTGAAAACCTTCAGCTACTTTAGATTGGAAATATAAACTGCATGAAATGACTCTGAATAGATTAGACATGTATTTCTCACCTCTTTCTCAGTTCTCACTGCTTTAGCTGCCACAGTATTGTGTCCTGTGTGTTTATCCATCGTACACAGATAGCAGATGAAGCTTTGGTCAGTACGACAGTAGATCTCCAGCGCTTTATCATGTTCAGAGCAGATCTTCTCTTGTAGATTTCCAGAGGCTTCGATTAACTTGTGTTTTTTCCATGAAGGAACTTCATAGTGAGGTTTCAGATGAGTTTCACAAAAGGAGGCGAGACACATCAGACAGGACTTGATGGCTTTGTGTTTTTTCCCGGTGCAGAAATCACACTCCACGTCTCCAGGTCCAGCGTAACAGTGAGCAGGAGAAGCAGCTTGGACTTCAGTCTTCTTCAGTTTCTCCACCACTTCAGCCAGCATGTTGTTTCTGCGTAGAACAGGCCTTGGAGTGAAAGTGTCTCTGCACTGAGGACAGCTATAAACTCCGCTCTGATCCTCCTGATCCCAGCAGTCATTAATACACACCTTACAGAAACTGTGACCACAGGGGATAGTCACCGGATCCTTCAGGAGATCCAGACACACTGGACAGATGAACTGATCCTGATCTACTGAAATACTGGCCTCAGCCATTTTCCTGAACTCACTCATCGAGAAAGAGAGAGAGATTGAGCCGCGCTCTGAGTTTCGTTTCTGTTGAAATGAACTTCCTGCTTCAGTGTGTGTATGAGAGAACGAGGGAGGGAGGAGGAGCACAAGGACAGAGAGGTTATAAACACTCCTCTTTTTAACTCTTTCTTCTCACTCTAACCCTCCTTCAGATTCAGACCCTCATTATATTAAAATCCTAAACTCTCTCTGACTGATCTGCTCAGACAGAGAGAGAAAATTCAAGGCTCATTTTAATGTTTTAAAGTTCAGATAAAGAGCTGAATTGTGTGACATGATTTGTAATTCCTGAAGCTGATGTGAAATGGAGTGTTAAATCTTTATTTTTTTCAGTGGTGTGAAAAGTACACATCTCCTGTACTTGAGTGAAAGTAGAGATATTAGTGATGAGTTTCTGAATACATTAGCTTACTTAGCTAACTAAAGAGCAGCTAGCCATGTATATTATATACACTGATCAGGCATAACATTATGAGCAGTGCCAGGTTAAGTTAAGTTGCCTTTATTTGTCACATATGAATCACGTTTTCTTTTACATCACATGGATGGCCGGGTGCATGTGCGTTGCTTACCTGGGGACATACAAGGCAGCAGGATGCACTATGTGAAGAAGGAAAGAAGGTAGAGGCAGTGTAATGCTTAGGCAATGTTCTGCTGGGAAACCTTGGGTCCTGCCATCCATGATGATGTTACTTTGACATGTACTTACAATCGAGCATCTGTGGGATGTGCTGGACAAACAAAATCCGATCCATGGAGGCCCCACCTCGCAACTTACAGGTCTTAAAGGATCTGCTGCTAACATCTTGGTGCCAGATACCACAGCACACCTTCAGGGATCTAGTGCAGTCCATGCCTCGACGGGTCAGGGCTGTTTTGGCAGCAAAAGGAGGACCAACACAATATTAGGCATGTGGTCATAATGTTATGCCTGATCAGTGTATAATATAATGACTGATTTATTCACATACACAATAAAATCCTTCATTGTTGCAAGCTAACATTAGATTTTACTTTAAAGAAAATCGCAATTATGATTATCAAAGGACCTGCTCACCTCTACAGGTTTTCTCAAATATGATGTTGAATTCTTCTTGTATGATGAAATCATATGTTACTGAGGTGAATTGAGCAGGAATCCGAATATGAAAGACTTTTTTCTTCTGTTCTACAACTTAAACAAATCCTTCAGGTAAGAGTATGGTTTTGCAGGTAGCGGGATGGAGTCACGGTTTTCTTCCATCACAGGCTGCAGTATTTCAGGCTTTGACACTGCAATTTTACTCTACTGTACAGTTTGTAATCACTGCATTTAGTGAAACCACAAAGACACGTAGGTCAAAAATAATGTGCACGCTGTACCTCGGTGTAATGACTTACCCACTGTTAGAACAAATAGATAGATCAGTTCTTTCAGAGGTTGTCAAATTTATCAAACAATAGACACAGGTACCCAGCAGCTGAAGAGCTGCAAAAGACAGGCCTGGAGAGATATCCCAATAAAGAGACTAGAGTCTCAGTTTACCAAGATAGCTCCAGTTTATTATGAGAAGGACAGAAGTATTTATACTGTGAAACACACACACACGCACACACATGTGGGAGGGTCATTCTTGCAGAACAAGCACACATTTCACGAGTTAGGCATGCACACAGGGCATGTTCATAAGTATTCGGACAGTTATAGTAAAATGATGAGTATAATGACAGTTTTTTACAGAAAATACTTCAGAGGATAATTATAAGGTAATTAATCATAATTGCACAGTTGCCAGGTAAGGTTCACAATGCACAAAGCCCACATCATCCTTGTGCATGGCCCACAAAGAGATAGGCAATGTTTTTCGCAGGAGTGAAAGGTCCTGTGTATCAGTTGTTTGTTTGTCTGCGGTTTGGGTAACTGCCAGAGCAGCGCAGTTCGCAGAAACGGGAGAATGGTGTATGTGAGAGTTATGTGTCTGTGTGCGTGTAGAAATCACAAGCTTAGAGCCTGAGAAGGTCAATGTCATGTGTAAACGAGACATAAGATCTCTTCCGAGGAAGTTAAAAGGGCAATCTTTCATGTACACAAAAGCATGATGGAAAAAGATAGAGGTATCAGAAGGACAGCGAACAGTGAGTGGAGGCGTAAAATAATTTACCTGAGGCACCCCTTCTATTCCCACAGAGTCGATAGTCTTATTGGATAAGGGACCCATTTTGGTCATTAAGATGAACTTATAATCAGCCCCACACAACTGGGCATTCCTAGTATTCTGGATAAGGGTTTTCACAAAATGTATGGGGTTGTCTTTAGGATTGGGTAAGATATCTAGGATGTCTTTAAGATCTGAAGCAGATGGGGAATAAACGGTTGGCTTACCCCCACCTTGTACAGTAAAAATGCATGCAGCATTCGTGGGTTTAAGAGAGGGAGGATCAATCGCCGACCCGGTATCAGGGCCATCAGTCTTCAGCCCATCGTCTTCCTCCAGGGGGGCATCATCCCTAGGGGATGGAATTCCAGGAGCAGAGGCTCCAACAGTCTTTCCTTTGGAAGACATCACTGATGGTGCAGCCGCATTGGGCATGCTTTTAACCCCCGGGGCGCTTACGAGGCAGCACATCAACGTACACCTCATCATCTCCCTGTCCTTAATATATCATACGAAAAGCCATACCAAGATATTCAGGCTTAAAGCTACCACGTCTAGAGAAATTCCCCATCTGAGGAATGCTTTCAGACAATCCCGCCAAATTATCAACAAATGGAGTGCAATAATAGCCAAAACCACAACGCTCCATCCAGTCCCTTGGGGTTTCTTCTGGATGGGGCTTAGGGTAGTCACTACTACCTTGACCCATGATTAAACTTAAGAATTTGGTACACAGGCACAGAGGCTAAATGTTCACAGAATATCACAGAAACCACCACCGAAAGGGAAAACCACCAGATGCTTCTCTTACAGCTGCAGGGTAACCACAAAAGCTCCATGCACAGTTACTCGAACAAATTGTTCACCACAAATTTTCTATGAAAGTCTTCCGCTCGACAACGTCAGAAGCGGGAATACCATCTACAATAGAAACTTTCTATGAAAGTCTTCCGCTCAATAGCGTCAGAAGCGGGAATACAGACAACCTCAGCCGGTTTCAGATACTACACACAAGGGGTGAGACCTTTCTCAAAATATTAGGAAAGGAGTTTTGTACTCACCCTTGTCTGCAGTATCCTGGACGAGCCCCCAAATTGTTAGAACAAATAGATAGATCAGTTCTTTCAGAGGTTGTCAAATTTATCAAACAGTAGACACAGGTACCCAGCAGCTGAAGAGCTGCAAAAGACAGGCCTGGAGAGATATCCCAATAAAGAGACTAGAGTCTCAGTTTACCAAGATAGCTCCAGTTTATTATGAGAAGGACAGAAGTATTTATACTGTGATACACATACACACACATGTGGGAGGGTCATTCTTGCAGAACAAGCACACATTTCACGAGTTAGGCATGCACAGAGGGCATGTTCATAAGTATTCGGACAGTTATAGTAAAATGATGAGTATAATGACAGTTTTTTACAGAAAATACTTCAGAGGATAATTATAAGGTAAATAATCATAATTGCACAGTTGCCAGGTGTATTCACAAAGGTATAAGTAAGGTTACATACTAGAAAGTTAAGTCACACAGTGAGTACATAATACATGAGACATAGCTCACCAAAGGAAAGATACAAAAAGAGAGGATTTCATTCTAACACCCGCACTAGGCTGGTTAGAATCCATAAGCAGTTCATGAATGTCCAAACTCGTAATCCAAAAGTCTAGGCGAAATAATCCGATATTGTGACAAAATCCAAAACTCGTAAACCACAGTCTGCAAATAGATATCCGCAAAGCTGGATAATCCACAAATGGTCTTATGACCGGTCGGTATCTTCCAGCAGAATGCTACTTTGCAAAGTAGCGTGGTGAGCATGCCGTATAAAACCCCGAAGCACTTCCTCGGGGTTGGCCTAATACTCGAGTGAGGGATCCCTCCAGTGGTCTGATGCTGCTGGCACCGTTACATAACCCCCCCTTCTAGAAACACCTCCGGCCTTGGGGCCGAGGAGCAGGGCGATTTGGATAGCACCGGTGGAATTCCTCAGTCAAGGAGGGCTCGAGGATGTCCGCAGCATCCACACATGACCGTTCCTCCAGACCATACCCCTCCCAGTCCAGCAAGTATTGAAAACGTCGTCGGATGTGCCGAGAGTTCAAGAGGAAGCTCAGCCAATATGCCGGATAGCCATCTATCTCGAGAGACGGGGCGGTCTGTCTGCAGTCAGTGTCTCGCCCGGATGAGTGCGTGCTGGCTTGAGGAGGGACACGTCCTCAATAGCTCATTGTAACCCGACGTGGGCCCTGTCCCACACTCCCTGATTGCAGCGGATCCACTCGTTTACGGCCAGTACATCAGAGGGTTTGCCCAACCACTGGAACAGGGGAGGCTGGTATCCCAGAACGCATTGGAAAGGAGCGAGTCCCGTCAAGGAGTGGGTAAGGGAATTTTGGGCATATTCTGCTCACAGAAGAAACTCACTCCACCTCTGTTTTCCCGGCTGCAATATCAGCGCAAGTACCGGCCAATCTCCTGGTTGAGATGCTCAGTTTGACCATTTGACCGTTAGACTGAGGGTGGTGGCTCGAGGCTCGAGAATCATGTTGATATTCAAAAGCGAGTAGAAGGCCACTCGGGAGGTGAACTGTGTCCCCCGGTCTGACACAATATCCTCTGGGAGGCCATAAACCCAGAACACATGGTGGAACAACAGGATCGCAGTGTCCATGGAAGTGGGGAGCCCCTGCAGCCGAACCAGGCGGCAGGCCTTGGAAAATCGGTCAATAGCTCACCATGTTGTCCCCTTCTGAATCCGCCAGGTCAGTGATGAAATCCAGAGAAATATAAGACCAATAATGGTTCCAGGAGGCCGGTGGGGAGCTGACGGCTAGTTCTCGACTGGGGACAGGCCACACATGTCCCCACAAACTCTTGTATGTCTTGGACGAGTGATGGCCACCAGAACCAATTCCGGATTAACGTGGTGGTATGACGAATGCCCAGACGACCCGAGTTAGGTTCCTTGTGCACCCACTGTATCACACATAGACAAAACATGGTGGGAACATAGAGCTTGGTCTCTGGACAGGTTGGGGGTGGGGGTTCGTCGGTGTGTGCTTACCAGATCTCCCCCTCTAAGTCCCATTGCACTGGGGTGAGCACAGTTGATACTGGGAGTATGGGCTCTGGACTCGTTGGGGCATTCGGGGGATCATGTCACTGTGACAGAACGTTCGCTTTACCATTTTTGGATCCCGGACGGTAGGAGACTGAGAACTGAAATTTCGTAAATAAGAGAACTCACCGGGCCTGACGTGGGTTCAGCCTATGAGCACTGCGGAGGTACTCCAGGTTTCGGTGATCAAAGAAGGCACAGGGGGAAACCTTCCTGGGTGTACCATGTCTCTGTGAAAGAACAGTTTGAAGCATCCACTTCCACGATGAACGGGCACTCGGGATCGGGGTGTCAGAGGATTGGTGCAGTGGTAAAACTACGTTTTAGTTTTATGAAGGCTCCCCGGGCCTCCTTGTTCCACTTCAGGCGCTTGGGTGACCCCTTCAAGAGTGAGGTGAGTTGGCTCGCGATGCTCCTATATCCTCTGATGAACCACCAATAGAAATTTGTGAATACCAGGAATTGTTGTAGCTCCTTCACCGTTGTAGGTTTGGGCCAGTTTGTGAGTGCTTCCACTTTACTCTCATCCATTTCAACCCCCCTTTTGAGAGATCATATAGCCCAGAAATGTGATGGTGTCACGGTGAAATTCACATTTTTTCGCATTTCACGAAGAGGTAGTGTTGCAGCAAGTGCTCCAGCACCCTCCCCACATGCCCGACATGTCCGTCATACGTCTCTGAGAGGATCAGGATGTCATCAACGTATGCGATGACATACTGCCCGATCATATCTCTGAGGATCTTGTAAATGACTGAAAGACGGCCGGGGTGTTGGTGAGGCCATAGGACATGACGAGGTACTCATAATGTCCCTTCGTGGTGTGGAAGGCGGTTTTCCATTTGTCCTCTTCCATGGCTGTAGACTCTGGTATTGAGAGGGGGTACACTTTGCCCTTTGGTGGGCTACTTTGGGGCAGTGTAGTCAATGGCACATGTCGGAACTCAGAGTCTTCTCTGAGTGGACATTCTACAGGGTGGTTTTGAAGTCTTATCCAATTACCTATATTTACCAAATACTTTGCCAATTTATAAGAAAGAAGATATAAGAATATAAAAAAGAACATAATGAAAAATACTCCAGGCTTGGATGAGAATATGCAACCAACTTTATTGGCACTCGGAAAAGAACACAGCTTCAGGCCCGATGTGGTCAAGTGCGAGTGCGCCCCCCCCATACAAATTTACACCTATATATAGACATATATAGACATATATACATACATATAGACCTATATATAGACATCTCTACCTCTCCTAGTACTTGTTTGTCCGCGATTGTTTTGACTATAGACAATTTTTTGACTATAGACAAAATCAACCCCTCCTTCATTTGTCCATAACTGGTGGCCTTGAAGATACCACCTGTTGGCCTCAAGGATACCAAGTGCTGGGCCTTTAAGTCAGGCCTAGGCCTGTCTATTACAGTTTGATTTTAATGTAACATGTTACAGTATTTGCAGAAATGGGGTAAACTAAAATTTTATTATCTAAAATAATACTTTATTTTAGGTATTATTTTAGATAATAAAATTTTAGTTTACCCCATTTCTGCAAATACTGTAACATGTTACATTAAAATCAAACTGTAATAGACAGGCCTAGGCCTAAATAATACTTTATTTTAGGTAATCTAGCCATGGGGGTCACAGTCCAGTGACTTCTGTGCCGGTCCCAAGCCCGGATAAATAGAGAGGGTTGCGTCAGGAAGGGCATCCGGCGTAAAACATTGCCAAATTTAACCATGCGAATCGTCAGTACGAATTTCATACCGGATCGGTCGAGGCCCGGGTTAACAACGACCGCCATCGGCGCCGTTGACCTACAGGGCGCCGGTGGAAATTGGGCTACTGTTGGTCGAAGAAGTAGAGGAGGGAGGAGAGTGCGCAGACAGAGAGAGAAGAGGAAAGGTAAGAATGTAGGACTGAGAATAGGAACTCTGAATGTTGGTACTATGACAGGGAAAGGTAGAGAGCTGGCTGATGTGATGGAGAGAAGGAAGGTGGATATACTGTGTGTACAGGAGACCAGGTGGAAGGGTAGCAAGGCTCGTAGTATAGGAGCAGGATTCAAGCTGTTTTATTATGGTGTGGATAGTAAGAGAAATGGGGTAGGTGTGGTCCTGAAGGAGGAGTTTGTGAGGAATGTCCTGGAGGTGAAGAGAGTGTCAGACAGGGTGATGAGTCTGAAGTTAGAGATTGAAGGGGTGATGTTGAATGTTGTTAGTGGTTATGCCCCACAGGTAGGTTGTGAGTTGGAGGAGAAAGAGAGATTCTGGAGTGAATTAGATGAGGTGATGGAGAGTATTCCCACGGGTGAGAGAGTGGTGATAGGAGCGGATTTTAATGGACATGTTGGTGAGGGGAACACAGGTGATGAGGAGGTGATGGGCAGGTTTGGAGTTAAGGAAAGGAACCTTGAAGGACAGATGGTAGTGGACTTTGCTAAGAGGATGGACATGGGTGTGGTTAACACTTATTTTCAGAAGAGGGAGGAGCATAGAGTGACTTACAAGAGTGGAGGTAGGAGCACACAGGTAGACTACATCCTATGTAGAAGAGGCAATCTGAAAGAGATTAGTGACTGTAAAGTGGTAGTGGGAGAGAGTGTAGCCAGACAGCATAGGATGGTGGTGTGTAGGATGACTCTGATGGTCTGTAAGAAGAAGAGGTCAGAGATAGAGAAGAAAACCAAGTGGTGGAAGCTGAAAAAGGAGGAATGTTGTGAGGAATTTAGACAGAAGTTGAGGCAGGCTCTGGGTGGTCAGGTAGTGCTGCCAGATGACTGGGAAACTACAGCAGAAGTGATCAGGGAGACAGGGAAAAAGGTGCTGGGTGTGTCATCTGGAAGGAGGAAAGAAGATAAGGAGACTTGGTGGTGGAATGAGGAAGTTCAGGATAGTATCCAGAGGAAGAGGTTAGCCAAAAAGAAGTGGGACATGGACAGGACCGAAGAGAATAGACAGGAATACAAGGAGTTACAGCACAGGGTGAAGAGGGAGGTGTCTAAGGCCAAGCAGAAGGCATATGACGAGTTGTACACTAGGTTAGACACTAGAGAAGGAGAGAAGGACTTGTACAGGTTAGGTAGGCAGAGGGATCGAGATGGGAAGGATGTGCAGCAAGTTAGAGTTATTAAGGATAGAGATGGAAGGATGCTCACAAGTGAGGAGAGTGTACAGAGGAGATGGAAGGAGTACTTTGAGGAGCTGATGAATGAGGAAAATGAGAGGGAAAAAAGAGTAGAAGGGGTGAACTCTGTGGAACAGAAAGTAGATAAGATTAGAAAGGATGAAGTCAGGAAGGCTTTGAAGAGGATGAAAAGTGGGAAGGCAGTTGGTCCTGACGACATCCCGGTGGAGGTCTGGAAGTGTCTGGGAGAGGCAGCAGTGGAATTTTTAGCTAGTTTGTTCAACAGGGTTTTAGAGAGTGAGAGGATGCCTGAGGAATGGAGAAGAAGTGTGTTAGTGCCGATCTTTAAGAATAAGGGTGACGTGCAGAGTTGCAGCAACTATAGGGGGATAAAGTTGATGAGCCATACAATGAAGCTATGGGAAAGAGTAGTGGAAGCTAGGTTAAGGAAGGTAGTGGAAATTTGTGAGCAGCAGTATGGCTTCATGCCCAGAAAGAGCACAACAGATGCAATCTTTGCTCTGAGAATTTTGATGGAGAAGTATAGGGATGGTCAGAGGGAGTTGCACTGTGTGTTTGTAGACTTGGAGAAAGCGTATGACAGGGTGCCAAGAGAAGAGCTGTGGTACTGTATGAGGAAGTCAGGAGTAGCAGAGAAGTATGTCAGAGTGGTGCAGGACATGTATGAGAGGAGCAGGACAGTGGTGAGGTGTGCTGTAGGTCAGACAGAGGAGTTCAATGTGGAGGTGGGACTGCATCAGGGATCGGCTCTGAGCCCCTTCCTGTTTGCTATAGTGATGGACCAGTTGTCAGAGGAGGTCAGACAGGAGTCTCCTTGGACAATGATGTTTGCAGATGACATTGTGATCTGTAGTGAGAGCAGGGAGCAGGTGGAGGAAAACCTGGAGAGGTGGAGGTTTGCGCTGGAGAGAAGAGGAATGAAAGTCAGTCGTAGTAAGACTGAGTACATGTGTGTGAATGAAAGGGAGGGAAGTGGAACAGTAAGGTTACAGGGTGAAGAGGTGAAGAAGGTACAGGAGTTTAAGTACTTGGGGTCAACAGTCCAGAGTAATGGAGAGCGTGGGAAAGAGGTAAAGAAGCGAGTACAGGCAGGTTGGAATGGGTGGAGAAAGGTGTCGGGAGTTCTGTGTGATAGGAAAATATCAGCGAGAATCAAGGGGAAGGTGTACAGAACAGTGGTGAGACCGGCCATGCTGTATGGTTTAGAGACAGTGTCACTGAGGAAGAGACAGGAGTCAGAGCTAGAGGTAGCAGAGCTGAAGATGTTGAGGTTCTCTTTGGGAGTGACAAGATTGGACAGGATTAGGAACGAGTACATCAGAGGGACAGCTCATGTTGGACGTTTGGGGGACAAAGTTAGGGAGGCCAGATTAAGATGGTTTGGACATGTTCAGAGGAGGGAGAGTGAGTATATTGGTAGGAGAATGTTGGACATGGAGCTGCCAGGCAGGAGGCAAAGAGGAAGGCCAAAGAGGAGGTATATGGATGTAATTAATGAGGATATGAAGCTAGTGGGTGCAAGTGTTGAGGATGCAGAAGATAGGGATAGGTGGAGAGAGATGATTCGCTGTGGCGACCCCTGAAGGGAAAAGCCGAAAGAAGAAGAAGAATACTTTATTTTAGGTAATACTTTAGGATCCCATACATCAGTATACTTGAGTGTTGGCTTTGTGGGGTGCTTTGTACCTGGTATTTACATAGAGCCCTAACATTTTCCCCCCCAATTCTATCAAGTGTTTTTCCCTCCCCATGGAAATCCCCACCTTACATCTTACCTGGATAAGTCAATTTCCCTATTTACCTATTTACATACTGGTATATGAGAATTTCTACTATTAATATTAATTTCTCATTCGGTTGTTTTGCTTCATCAGGCATTTCATATCATGTTGTTGTCATATCTGAGGGTTGTTATAACATTCCACTCTCCTATTGTTACGGGTAGCAGGGCTGAGTTTGGACCACTAGGGGGCTCTCAGTAGGGGTTTGTCCTGTAATGTCTGTTTATGTTTATGTTGGCCATGTGTGTAGTTAAGCCCCGCCCTATCCTAATGTGTGTTGATTGATGTTCACCTGTTCCTAATGTGTCATCATTATGTTTCCTATTTATAGTCCTGTCTGTGTCGTTATCAGTTGCTAGTCCTCGTTCGTGTGTAGGCCGATGCAGTGTCGCGGTTTCTGTTCATGTTTCATGTTTCATGTTTCATGTTAATAAAACCCCGATGTCCACGTCAAGCTTCGCGTTTGGATCTGTTATATCCTGCCGGACACTACCGGCCGTAACACCTATTCTCAGGCTTGCCGTACATTTTGTTTTGAGAAAGCGCATGAAGGCCTTACTGTCTCAGCTTTTTTCCCTTTTGTCACGAGGCCTGAAGCCTCTCTGTGTTTTTCGTCTGTAGTGAATCTACTGTAATTTACAAAATAAGCTTTTTTTTTTTTAACTATATTTTGAATATTTTCTCTTATATGCTATTCTACACTACCCTACTATGGGATTAATTTTGCCTCAGCTGCTAACTGATGATTATTCTTATTAGGCCTAGATTAAGATAAGTGTGATTAATATGTAATCAAACATACGTAAAGATTAAAGAAAAAATCAACTCTGGATTATGGATTAAACTAGTCTTAGATTTGATTTAGCTTAACTGAGTAACTTTACAGATTAGCCATTAACTTTTACTTTAGTTTAAAGATTTAAAGATGAAGTAAATTAGATTTGGTTTAATGATTGAAGTTGACTGGCTTTGATTTATCAAACTGAGTACATTTTCAGAAAATTTTCAACACACAGTCCCACGGACGGTGGGGAGGAAGATGGCTGGCCCTTTGTTTGCTGAATGACTCCTGCAGGGACTGATACTCCTGAGGAATAGGGATTTCCCCCTTTGTTGAGGGGCTCTCGACTGACGTAATCCGGCACGAGCGGGTGAGCACCTTTCTTAGACAATGGCCTCAGCAGTAGGTGGACCAATGGGTCACTTCTTTCTCATTCCAGTCCATTTGGGCGCTGTGGAAGCAGAGCCACAAGAAACCGAGGATGATCGGGTTCTTCAGGGATGCGATCACGTAGAATGAGATCTCCTCAAAGTGCAGTAGGCCCACTTGTTTACAAATGATATAAATTTTGCTGAGGCGGGGGAGTTTTCAGATTTCTGAACTCACTTAGCATTTGGGCCACAACGGTAGGGAGAGGCTCTTAAGGACTTTGTATACGGTCAAGGATACCTCTCAGTACCTGTTACTGACTGTCACAAGGAAGAAAGACTTTCCTGAAGAGATCACATAACTGGACTCACGTAACAATGTGTCTGTCAAGGACAGTGAACCATTTCTTTGGCTCTTTTGTCAAAAACCGTGGCAGCTCAAGAAGAATTTGGGTATCATTCAAGTCAAGAGTTGTCCTATAAACATTGACCGATTGAAGCCTATCTTCAGGACTTACTCATCCATCTCCTGCAAACACAGGCGGCTCAAGCTTAGATTGGTGTAACACAGATGCAAGGATCCTGTTTGTGTTACCACATGAATTGGATTGTGGTGAGCAGGCCATGTTGCTAAATGGAACATTATTAGTGGTCATACTTCGTGATGGAGCCTGGTCTGGTGGAATGTAGCTATATGGCGTTGAGCTGGTCATAGGAGGTAGCCGTGTATGTGGCGCTGTAGAGATGTCATCACCTTGGGGTCCAAAGCGTTCTAGGATGCTTTGCTGCAACTTGAGAGAATCACTGAGGCACTGTTGGAGCACTGATACTTCAGCTTGTAGGATTTCAACCTGAGTCTCCAGGCTCACAGCAGCACGTTGCGTTAACTTCCGTCTCTGTCTGGGAACAGAATCTGGCCATGAGCACATCAAGTCAGTCATAAAGTCTGGGTGGGAACCCATTACAACAAATGTGCATTTACATAAACAGTAGTATAGCAGCTGCAAAAATTATGAATGTAACCCAGCAATGTATAAACTGTTAATAAAATGCACACAACATAAATTAAATTGTCAAATCGTCAAGAGAATCCAATAATCTCACATCAACAACCCCAAACTTTGAATCTATAATGGTATTAAAATCACACCTTTTCAATATAACTTTTTAATGCAAGCTCAGTTATTATTATTCTTTCTTTCTAAATAGACCCAGAGCAAAACAACACATTGTTTTAAATTGAATAAAATGTTCTTGAAGTCACTCAACCATGCAAACGTGTCCCAAGTAAGAGATTACCCTTTGGTCTAACAAAAGCAAGGTCATTTCATGATGAAAAAGAAAAACTGTCTGGATGATTATATCATTTCCACAACATGGCCAAAATATAGTCCAGTCACACAGAAATCCACCACAAATGTCCGCTAGTGCACAAAAAGAGTCTAGTTCGACACACACACAAATGTCCGTCCCGATGAACCCCAAATAGTTTATGAGAAAAATGTCAGTCTGTATTTGAAAAACAGATAGGGAAAAAGTTTAATCTCTCCCCCAAAAAATAGAAAAATAAATCTCCTCGTTCAGTTGCCAGGTGCCAATTGTAACACTCCATTGTGACCCAGATAGCTCGTTACTTCCAGGAAAAATGAAAGAGCTCGAAGGCGAAGAGTCTTTAATCCACATGTTTAATGGTAGGTGCACAGGCAACACGCTTCTCTCATACATGAGTGTTTAGCTCTTTCTTGAGTCACAAATAATAAAAATAAAGAACACAATTATAACAAGAAGGCAGAACAAACTTATCATCCATTGTGGCTCGCATTACACCATTATAAACATTTCCTATTTAATCATCACTTATGACTTACAAGAGTGGAGGTAGGAGAACTGACTTACAAGAGTGGAGGTAGGAGAACACAGGTAGACTACATTCTATGTAGAAGAGGCAATCTGAAAGAGATTAGTGACTGTAAAGTGGTAGTGGGAGAGAGTGTAGCCAGACAGCATAGGATGGTGGTGTGTAGGATGACTTTGATGGTCTGTAAGACGAAGAGGTCAAAGATAGAGAAGAAAACCAAGTGGTGGAAGCTGAAAAAGGAGGAATGTTGTGAGGAATTTAGACAGAAGTTGAGGCAGGCTCTGGGTGGTCAGGTAGTGCTGCCAGATGACTGGGAAACTACAGCAGAAGTGATCAGGGAGACAGGGAGAAAGGTGCTGGGTGTGTCATCTGGAAGGAGGAAAGAAGATAAGGAGACTTGGTGGTGGAATGAGGAAGTTCAGGATAGTATCCAGAGGAAGAGGTTAGCCAAGAAGAAGTGGGACATGGACAGGACTGAAGAGAATAGACAGGAATACAAGGAGTTACAGCGCAGAGTGAAGAGGGAGGTGTCTAAGGCCAAGCAAAAGGCATATGAAGAGTTGTACACTAGGTTAGACACTAGAGAAGGAGAGAAGGACTTGTACAGGTTAGCTAGGCAGAGGGATCGAGATGGGAAGGATGTGCAGCAAGTTAGAGTTATTAAGGATAGAGATGGAAGGGTGCTCACAAGTGAGGAGAGTGTACAGAGGAGATGGAAGGAATACTTTGAGGAGCTGATGAATGAGGAAAATGAGAGGGAAAAAAGAGTAGAAGGGGTGAACTCTGTGGAACAGAAAGTAGATAAGATTAGAAAGGATGAAGTCAGGAAGGCTTTGAAGAGGATGAAAAGTGGGAAGGCAGTTGGTCCTGATGACATTCCGGTGGAGGTCTGGAAGTGTCTGGGAGAGGCAGCAGTGGAATTTTTAGCTAATTTGTTCAACAGGGTTTTAGAGAGTGAGAGGATGCCTGAGGAATGGAGAAGAAGTGTGTTAGTGCCGATCTTTAAGAATAAGGGTGACGTGCAGAGTTGCAGTAACTATAGGGGGATAAAGTTGATGAGCCATACAATGAAGGTATGGGAAAGAGTAGTGTAAGCTAGGTTAAGGAAGGTAGTGGAAATTTGTGAGCAGCAGTATGGCTTCATGCCCAGAAAGACCACAACGGATGCAATTTTTGCTCTGAGGATTTTGATGGAGAAGTATAGGGATGGTCAGAAGGAGTTGCACTGTGTGTTTGTAGACTTGGAGAAAGCGTATGACAGGGTGCCAAGAGAAGAGCTGTGGTACTGTATGAGGAAGTCAGGAGTAGCGGAGAAGTATGTCAGAGTGGTGCAGGACATGTATGAGAGGAGCAGAACAGTGGTGAGGTGTGCTGTAGGTCAGACAGAGGAGTTCAATGTGGAGGTGGGACTGCATCAGGGATCGGCTCTGAGCCCCTTCCTGTTTGCTATGGTGATGGACCAGTTGTCAGAGGAGGTCAGACAGGAGTCTCCTTGGACAATGATGTTTGCAGATGACATTGTGATCTGTAGTGAGAGCAGGGAGCAGGTGGAGGAAAACCTGGAGAGGTGGAGGTTTGCGCTGGAGAGAAGAGGAATGAAGGTCAGTCGTAGTAAGACTGAGTACATGTGTGTGAATGAAAGGGAGGGAAGTGGAACAGTAAGGTTACAGGGTGAAGAGGTGAAGAAGGTACAGGAGTTTAAGTACTTGGGGTCAACAGTCCAGAGTAATGGAGAGTGTGGGAAAGAGGTAAAGAAGCGAGTGCAGGCAGGTTGGAAAGGGTGGAGAAAGGTGTCGGGAGTTCTGTGTGATCAGAAAATATCAGCGAGAATCAAGGGGAAGGTGTACAGGACAGTGGTGAGAGCGGCCATGCTGTATGGTTTAGAGACAGTGTCACTGAGGAAGAGACAGGAGTCAGAGCTAGAGGTAGCAGAGCTGAAGATGTTGAGGTTCTCTTTGGGAGTGACAAGATTGGACAGGATTAGGAATGAGTACATCAGAGGGACAGCTCATGTTGGACGTTTGGGGGACAAAGTTAGGGAGGCCAGATTAAGATGGTTTGGACATGTTCAGAGGAGGGACAGTGAGTATATTGGTAGGAGAATGTTGGACATGGGGCTGCCAGGCGGGAGGCAAAGAGGAAGGCCAAAGAGGAGGTATATGGATGGAATAAATGAGGATATGAAGCTAGTGGGTGCAAGGGTTGAGGATGCAGAAGATAGGGATAGGTGGAGAGAGATGATTCGCTGTGGCGACCCCTGAAGGGAAAAGCCGAAAGAAGAAGAAGAAGAAGATTTAATCATCACTTAATATGCGTTACAAGTGATCATTCTCTTAAAGCGCACACTATAATGTCATACATGTGAATACATAGTTTTTGCTGTTACAAGATAGTTAAGTACAGTAACAAATTACATTTACTTTGTTACTGACCACCACTGATTTGTTCTGAACAAATTCTTGAAGGTGCTGATTATTATTTGTGTGGCTCAATAACAAAATGAGTTCTGGGTGAATTCTGACCAGGGTAAATATTAAGTTCTTTCCACCTGCCCGTCTGCCTTTGGGTAGTACCTAGGTGTGAGACTTACAGTAATCATCAATTTCTCCATGAAGTGTGGCCTGCTCTGTTGGGAAAAGGAAGGTACAGTCTACTCAATCCATAGAGTCAGTAAGTTGTGGAGCTGAATCCAAGACTGAAACTTAACAAATCCCAGAAAACTATATGCACTATATACTATTATACACTATATGTAATACTATAGACAGATACACAACACATTACTTCTATTTATTTTTATTTCATCCTCTGAGATTACATTACAAGTTTCAATGTGATACAACTGAGCAGTAATCTAATAATAATAATAAAATCTGGAAATTTAAAATGTGAAAACAATGACATGCAAGCACTTAGAGCAGCTGTGTACTATAATTGTTACAGACACGCCAGGCTCTGCTCACACTCAGTCACAGCGCACTCCCTCACCCGAGTTTTAACGAGACGCACCTGAACACCATAATCACCTCCCCTATAAAATACAACACGACACACTCCTCACTCATCCGTTATCGTTAACACAGACCTCACGTAGTGTTGATGCTCTGGACTGTCACGCTAACTTGCATTCTTGTGTTCATAGAGATCTCTACCTGTCTGTCCTCACGCAGCTCCACGGCATGTTCCGGTTTCCCCGTTCACGCCACGACCACGCTACAAGTCTTCGTTTTGTCTGCACGCTCTCCCCTCCTTTCCTTTCTAAATAAACACCTCAACGAGAACCGCTGCCTCCGTCCTCGTTCTTAACAGAATAACGGACCAACACCGCCTGGGCAAGGAGGATGAGCTCACGGGATCCGGTGGAAGAGCTGGCCGAAGCGCTGCGCCACGCTCTTGCTAGCGCAGCCGGCTCCGCGACTCCGGAAAGCGTTTCCGCCGCCGCCGCGGCCGTTTCTTCGCCGCCCGTGTATGCGAGCCCCATGGCCGTCCCAGCACCATACTCCGGCGCGGCGGAGGATTGCAACGGGTTTCTGCTGCAGTGCTCGCTGACTCTGGAGATGCAGTCGCACCTGTACCCTGACGATCGGGCGAAGATTGCCTTCATCATCTCTCATCTCGACGGGAAGGCGCTTCGCTGGGCCGAGCCTCTCTGGTCCCAGAGCAATCCCATGATGTCTTCGCTATCCGCCTTCACCAGGCATTTCAGGGAGGTGTTCGGGAGACCAGAGGGGGACTCATCGGTAGGTGAGAGATTGTGTCGTATTAAACAAGGTAATCTGTCCGTCACTGAATATGCGCTACAGTTCCGCACCCTCGCCGCAGCCAGCGGCTGGAACGAACAGGCACTGATCACCACCTATCGTCAGGGTCTGGACCCACAGGTTCGCCTGCACCTCGCTGCGCATGAGGATTCGATGGGGCTGGGAAAATTTATCCAGCTCTCCATTCGTTTCGCGACTCGGATGCAGCTGTGCTTCGAGGAGCACCAGAGTCAGCCGGCAGCTAGCACTGCTCCCGCCCAGCCGGGACCTGTTAGTCACCCAGAGCCCGCTGACGACGCCATGCAGTTAGAGCTTTCGGAGGTGTCATCAGCTGACCGACAGTGGGAGCGGCAGAGGCGGCTGGCCCAGAGTTGCTGTTTCTACTGCGGGGACTCAGGGCATTTCGTGGCGAAGTGCCCCCTTCGCCCCGCACGAGCACTGGTGAGTTCACTCTTTCCGACACAGAACATCAGTAAACCTCTCTCAGTTTTGGTCAGTCTTACTACCCATGATTTTTGTGTTTCAGCGACCGCGCTCATCGACTCTGGGTCAGCCGGGAACTTTATCTCCGGGGCCCTCTGCCGCCAGCTCCAGCTCCCGACTGCAGCCACGCCAAAGATATACCAGGTCCACGCGGTAACTGGGAAGCTCCTGAGGCAGGTGCGTCGTCAGGCGGGGCCCCTCCGGCTCCACATCGGGGTGATGCACACGGAGGAGATAGTTCTGATGGTGCTGGAGGACTCGACGGCGGAGGTGGTTCTGGGCCGTCCCTGGCTGGAGCAGCATGATCCCATCCTTTCTTGGAGGACAGGAGAGATCCTGAGGTGGGGGCACAAGTGCTTCGAGGGCTGCTTTCCCGAGCGACCAAACCCAAGACCTTCACGACTGCACGCCCTTCAGGTCCATGCCACCTCGGTGGAGAGCCCCCTCGAGGCCCGCTCTGTCAACATCCCGGCGTGCTACTCTCACTTCTGGGATGTCTTCTGTCCCAAGAAAGCCTCCAAGCTGCCCCCACACCGGCCATGGGATTGCGCCATCGATCTCATTCCAGGCGAGCCAGTACCCAAGGGGAGGATCTACTCACTCACGCTCCCAGAGGAGAAGGCCATGGAAGAATACATAAAGGAAGCCTTAGCCCAGGGCTACATTTGTCCGTCCACATCCCCTGCTGCATCCAGTTTCTTCTTTGTGGCCAAGAAAGATGGCGGTCTCCGACCCTGCATTGACTACCGCGCGCTGAACAAGATCACGGTGAAATTCCGGTATCCCCTGCCTCTCGTCCCTGCAGCGCTAGAGCGTCTCCGCGGCGCCACTGTGTTCACGAAGCTTGACCTCCGCAGCGCCTACAACTTGATCCGGATACGGAAGGGGGATGAGTGGAAGACCGCATTCGTCACCCCTACCGGCCATTATGAGTACCGGGTCATGCCTTATGGACTCGCCAATGCCCCTTCCATGTTCCAGGATTTCATGCACGAGGTGCTCCGGGACTTCCTGCACAAGTTTGTGGTGGTATATATTGACGATATACTCATCTACTCCCGGAGCATGGCGGACCATCAGCGCCACGTTGCGGAGGTCCTTCACCGGCTCCGAGACCATAACCTTTTCCTTAAGGCAGAGAAATTCCTGTTTCACCAACCCACAGTACAGTTTCTCGGATATGTCATTGACCGCAGTGGCGTTCGCATGGATGAAAAGAAGGTGACCGCCGTCCGGGATTGGCCCACCCCCACGACCGTGAAGGAACTTCAACGTTTTTTAGGGTTTGCGAACTTCTATCGCAGATTCATCCGGGGATACAGTTCAGTCACCAGCTCACTCACTAACCTCCTACGCAATAAACCCAAGACCCTTGTCTGGACCCCGGCCGCCACACACGCCTTCCAAACGCTCAAGCAGTCCTTCACTACTGCTCCCCTCTTAGTTCACCCTGATCCGGAGCTTCCCTTCATAGTGGAGGTTGACGCCTCAACCACCGGAGTGGGCGCAGTCCTCTCTCAGCAGCAGGGGAACCCACGGAAGCTCCATCCATGTGCCTTCTTTTCGCGGAAGCTGAACCCAGCCGAAGTAAATTATGATATTGGGAATCGGGAACTACTGGCCGTTAAGCTCGCCCTGGAGGAATGGAGGCACTGGCTCGAGGGAGAAAAGCACCCCTTCACCGTCCTTACCGACCACAAGAATCTCGAGTATCTCCGGGCCACGAAGAGGCTGAACCCCCGCCAGGCCCGCTGGGCCCTCTTCTTCACGAGGTTCAAGTTTGCCATATCATACCGCCCCGGGTCGAAAAATGTTAAGGCCGATGCCCTGTCCCGAATCTATGGACCAGACATTGCCAGCGAAGATCCAGAACCCGTTCTCCCCGAGAAGATCTTCGCGAGCCCCATCTCGTGGTCGGAGGGCACGCTTCCAGAGTCAGGTGCTCCACCAGGTTGCCCGCCGGGGCTGCAGTTCATTCCACGGTCGCACCGCACCTCCCTTATACACGCCACGCATGTCTCCCTGGGTACTGGCCATCCGGGGATCAATGGGACCCTCTCGCTCCTCCAACAACGTTTCTGGTGGCCCCGCATGGCAGTGGATGTCAAGAGATACGTTCAGGGATGCAGGGAGTGCGCCATGTCTAAGAGTCCACGTCATCTTCCCGCCGGGAAGCTGCTGCCCCTTCCCGTCCCGAATCGCCCGTGGTCACACCTAGGGATCGACTTCATCGTCGATCTCCCAGCCTCTGAGGGGTGTACGTGTGTCCTCGTTATCGTAGACAGATTTTCCAAGGCGTGCCGGCTAATGCCCCTGCCGGGACCACCTACAGCCCTGGAGACGGCCGAATACCTCTTCAACCACGTCTTCAGGTATTATGGGCTCCCCGAGGACATTGTCTCGGACCGGGGACCGCAGTTCACTTCCAGAGTCTGGAGAGCCTTTTTCAAACGCCTAGGTGTGACCATCAGCCTTTCCTCGGGGTACCACCCCCAAACCAACGGTCAGACTGAACGGAAGATTCAAGAGATAGGCCGCTTCCTGCGCACCTTCTGCCATAGCCATCAGGAATCCTGGAGCCAGTTTTTGGGTTGGGCCGAGTACGCCCAGAACTCGCTGCGGCAGTCCACCACAGGTCTCACCCCATTTCAGTGCGTGCTCGGTTACCAACCTCCACTGTTCCCCTGGGACGGAGAACCATCGGACGTCCCAGCAGTGGATTACTGGTTCCGGGAGAGCGAGAGAGTCTGGGGCGAGGCACATCGACAGCTCCAACGGGCCTTACGTAGATGCAGGTCGACCGCAGACCTTCGACGGTCCCAAGCCCCGGCCTACCAACCCGGACAAAAGGTCTGGCTGTCGACTCGTGACATCAAGCTGCGCCTCCCCTGTAAGAAGCTGAGTCCCCGGTTCATTGGCCCTTTTACCATAGTCTGCCAGATCAACCCAGTCACCTACCGCCTCCAGCTTCCTCCAGAGTACAGGATACATCCAGTGTTCCACGTGTCACTACTAAAACCTCACCACCCTTCTGTTCTTCTTTCCACAGGGCCTGGCGTAGTGGAGGAGCCCCCCCTTCCACTGCTCGTGGACGACGGAACGGCGTATCTGGTGAAGGAGATATTGGACTCCCGGCGCCGTGGCGGCCGCCTGGAGTACCTGGTCGACTGGGAAGGCTACGGTCCCGAGGAACGGTCCTGGGTTCCCCGAAATGACATCCTTGATCCGAGCCTCCTCGAGGACTTCCACACCAGCCACCCCAGCCGACCAGCGCCCCGGGGCAGAGGCCGACCGCCGCGGCGTCGGGGCCCAAGGTCCTCGGGAGCGGACCATGGAGGGGGGGGTAATGTTACAGACACGCCAGGCTCTGCTCACACTCAGTCACAGCGCACTCCCTCACCCGAGTTTTAACGAGACGCACCTGAACACCATAATCACCTCCCCTATAAAATACAACACGACACACTCCTCACTCGTCCGTTATCGTTAACACAGACCTCACGTAGTGTTGATGCTCTGGACTGTCACGCTAACTTGCATTCTTGTGTTCATAGAGATCTCTACCTGTCTGTCCTCACGCAGCTCCACGGCACGCTCCGGTTTCCCCGTTCATGCCACGACCACGCTACAAGTCTTCGTTTTGTCTGCACGCTCTCCCCTCCTTTCCTTTCTAAATAAACACCTCAACGAGAACCGCTGCCTCCGTCCTCGTTCTTAACAATAATACATGTTTAAAAAATAATATACTGACATGCAGTTTAATTTTATAGTTAAATTTATAACAGTAAAATCTGGAATAAACATCTAACTTTAGTAAAGAAATGTATGAATCGAAAATAAATCTTTATTTGAATTAATCTTAGCATAAAGATGCTCAATTTGACTTTAATTATTACATAATCTCACAGATGATCCGAAGCAAGGCAGCCTAAACCCAGCGTATAGAGGCTGAGTGAATGTGGTGTGGACTCTGTGGAGGAGATTCATGTCAGAGACGCTGTAGAAGGACAGAGTTCCTGCACTGTGATCCACATACACTCCTATTCTGGGGGGTGATGGAACTCTGAGTAAAGTCCTAATGTTGTTGTGATAGAAGATAAGAGAAGAAGAAGAACACTCCAGACTCCAGGATTGATTGTTGCATCCCAAAACACAGTCATCCCCCCATCGGTTCCTGTTGATGTCTTTATATGAGACTGATATGGACACACATCTCTCACTGCTCCACTCCACCTCCCAGTAACAGCGTCCACACACACTCTCCTTACTCAACACCTGTACCTAGAAGTCAAATCTCTCTGGATGATCAGAGTACTGCTGCTCTCTCTCACTTCTCTTCACCACTCTGTTCTTCTCAGACAGAATGAGGTGATAATGTACTGTGTTGAGATTCAGAGTCAGATCACAGAAATCTAAACACATGAAAAATGTGAACATGTTAGATATTAATGATATATTGTTGTAGTGTGTGTGTGTGTGTGTGTGTGTGTGTGTGTGTGTGTGTGTGTGTGTTACACGTACAGTGCAGAAAATCTTCTCTGCTCTTTGGTTCTGAGGGTAAAATCATCTGAACTGCTGCAGCTGTGGAGACAGAAACAAAATGGAGATGAAAAATAAAAGTTTAAAGTGTTTAAAGTTAAAAGTTTAAAGAAACAGTTTAAAGTGATCAAATTTGTGTGTGATGTTTAATCAGTGTTTTATTTTAGAAAACCCATTGTCAGGACATCAGGACGATTTCTCTCACCATGTTCAGGGATTTTGATGAATTCCTCCTGGAAGATTTCCTCGAGTCTCTTTTTCAGATCAGAGAGAGATTTCCTCACTCCATCAAATGAGAGATGTTTATTGACAGTGATGCTGGATGAGTCGTCACGTCCAGAAGAGACACGGAGAGACTGGAAACTCTACAGAGAGAAAGAAAAACATCATGGAGAAGGAGAAAGGTGGAGAAATATACACATCATTATACAGACAGGTGTGTGTGTGTGTATGTGTGTGTGTGTGTGTGTGTGTGTTTGTGTTTTAAACAGTGAGTGTTACCTGGAGGAATTGGATGTGATCGTGTGTGTGTGAAAGCTGCTCCATCTCAGTGAGTCTCCTCTGAAGATCAGCAATCTCCTGCTCCA